>BSQZ01000062.1:3037500-3392500 GCA_033239005.1 Lamellibrachia satsuma | reverse complement strand
GCTAGATCCTTAAATAATGTATAGTTAGATCCTGAAATAATGTATAGCTAGCTCTTGAAATAATGTATAGCTAGATACTGAAATAATGTATAGCTAGATACTGAAATAATGTATAGCTAGATACTGAAATAATGTATAGCTAGACACTGAAATAATGTATAATTAGATACTGAAATAATGTATAGCTAGATACTGAAATAATTTATAGCTAGATCCTGAAATAATGTATAGCTAGATACTGAAATAATGTATAACTAGATACTGAAATACTATATAGCTAGATCCTGAAATAATGTATAGCTAGATCCTGAAATAATGTATAGCTAGATACTGAAATAATGTATAGCTAGATACTGAAATAATGTATAGTTAGATACTGAAATAATGTATAGCTAGATCCTGAAATAATGTATAGCTAGATACTGAAATGATGTATAGCTAGATATTGAAATATTATATAGCTAGATCCTGAAATAATGTATAGCTAGATACTGAAATAATGTATAGCTAGATCCTGAAATAATGTATAGCTAGATACTGAAATAATATATAGCTAGATACTGAAATACTATATAGCTAGATCCTGAAATAATGTATAGCTAGATACTGAAATAATGTATAGCTAGATACTTAAATCATGTATAGTTAGATCCTGAAATAATGTATAGATAAATACTGAAATACTATATAGCTAGATCCTGAAAACATGTATTGCTAGACACTGAAATACTATATAGCTAGATCCTGAAATGTGAAAACCTAAGCGAATCATTGCTAAGCAAATTGGCAGAAAACATGAAACAATAGTAAGAATGTATATGCTTACTAATGGAGAAAAGTCAGTATGGATTTGTGAAACACCACGGGATATAAATTGGTACTTCTGCTATATGAGGGGATTATACAAGGTATTTGTCAATGTCTGAGCGTAAAACTTGGTGAATCAAGTAACTTAATGAAATCACGATTCACGTTTTTGAAATAGTAGCTAAGTAAACTACAAACTATATAGTTTCCTTTTCCTTTCCCCGAAGAACACGCAGACACACGCCGCACGCGCACACACACGCAGACACACGCCGCACGCGCACACACACGCAGACACACGCCGCACGCGCACACACACACACAGTTTTTATTACAGACGTTGCAGGTTGATACCTTGTTTAAGTCACATTGTGGTCCAACCAATTAACCGCATTTGAATAATAGCAACGTCTAACACAGAACGGATCAAGTCTTGTCGACGTGTCAAAAAGAATGATGAAAACTAGGGACATCATATTTCGATGTTGCCATTCACATATCATAATGATTTGATCGAACGTTATGACAGAACCCTATAGTTGACGCACTGCATAGATTCATTCAGGTTATCGTGTTGGGTTCGCAGAGCACACGAAAAGATGGACGATTTGATGTTACTATAACATTATTAGTAGCTTCATCTTTAGAACACACACATTGCATATCTGCATCGAAACGAAAACTAATTTTCAGGTAAAATATTAGCTGTCGTACTTAGAACGGGAATTAAGAGAATATATCAAAACGATGAAACACTTGAAAATGACACACAAAGACACAGTTTCATATTATGTAGCAGACGAATAAGAAAGACTAGCGTTGTATTCTAGAAACTACTAAATAGAACAACTGGTCTAACTCGTACAGTTAGAAACGATCATCGGCATTATCTACAAAATACGTTAACTTACGCGATTTTTCTGTGAAAGAATTCAACGTTTTCTTCCATCTTCTGCTTTTGTTCTCTGAGTTTCTCATGGAACGCCTGCTTCATTACATCTTTCACAGTTTCCAACTTCTCGCTGGGTTTGTGAGTCTGCAGTCACACAATTGTCTCGTTTGGTTGGCACATTCTAGCACATTTACATGCATAATAGCTGCTGCAAGTCTATTAAATTATTTGCTGCTGCAACTACATCAGGTTTGGTCTTAGAAATAAAATTTGGTCACCCGTGGAAACATCAGTAACACACATGTATTATATATGTATGTATGTATGTATGTATGTATGTATGTATGTATGTATGTATGTATGTATGTATGTATGTATAAATCGGTAGTGTCCGTTGGATTACCCGATTTATATTAAACCATTGCTTTTTTTATTTCCGGTGTTAACAATTACTGCCTCAATTAATATGCATGTCGCCTACTAATTAATATATGTATATCTAATGCTTCAACTAAGATGCATCCAGAATGATGTGTTCACACCATCTTAGCTGTGGAGATGAACTTAAAAAACGTGTGTATGTGTACTTATGGCTTGGTTGACACAGATCTCAGGAGGGCGGGTTACACGCAGATGAACATTGTTGGACTCTCGATAAGCCAATGGCTTCCTTGTCCACTTACAATCTGGGCCTTTGGCTTGAATGGCAAATCTTGTTAAATCTTGTTACATCTTATTGTGATAACGATGACAAAAAGGAGAAGTCGGCAGCCTACACTACTGACCTCGTCTGTATGCTTGGGGTGCGGCTGTACGTTGATTTTATCCAACGATACGATGTTTGATACGTCCGTCAGCACTGAATTGTAATTGACTTCCCTTTCTATTGGATTCCCCTGCATCGGAAGAAAAGAAAATACCACAAAGAAACCATTATCAGTTTAGTCTACAACGTTGCTAAATGTGTCAACACATTGAAATATAATTCGTCCAACATCGCTCCAGTGAATGTCACCTTACTACGCATGTTCGCCATTACATTATTGTGTATACGTTAATGAATATTATCGCAGGATAAAGATATATTGTAAACTCATTCATCGCCGACACGGCATTAAACTAGCCTTTAAAACGTAAATCATAGTGACGTCATAATTGGCCAGAGTTTGCATTATAATAGTAACTTGTTTAGTATAACATTATATATAAAAAATAATAATTATTGAAATATTCCTGTATGTATTCAAGTGTTACGTGTTTATCGCTCATATTTCAGTTTGTGCCAAATGTGCTTCCAAAGTTATATAAACAAATATTTGATGTGATATGAAATATTAATAAGAATCCTGTTATGAAACTAGCCTCTATTTGCATCATAATTTATGTATATGCTGAGTCACGATTTACACTTACAAGCAGTAGAATTGTCTGCAGCTGTTTCAAATCTTTGATAATATGGACGACTCCGTGCAGTGAGTCGATTGCATTGTCGGACGCGTCCAATACGCTCAGTCGAAACGATGCAGCAAGCGGTGCAAGATCAGACTGCGACGAAGAACGGCTAGGCGTCAAGTCAAACACACAATGACGGCAATGAAAGAACGGCTAGGCGTCAAGTCAAACAGACAATGACGGCAATGAAAGAACGGCTAGGCGTCAAGTCAAACAGACAGTTACGGCAATGAAAGAACGGCTAGGCGTCAAGTCAAACAGGCAGTGACGGCAATGAAAGAACGGCTAGGCGTCAAGTCAAACAGGCAATTACGGCAATGAAAGAACGGCTAGGCGTCAAGTCAAACAGGCAGTGACGGCAATGAAAGAACGGCTAGGCGTCAAGTCAAACAGGCAGTGACGGCAATGAAAGAACGGCTAGGCGTCAAGTCAAACAGGCAATGACGGCAATGAAAGAACGGCTAGGCGGCAAGTCAAACAGGCAACGACGGCAATGAAAGAACGGCTAGGCGTCAAGTCAAACAGGCAATTACGGCAATGAAAGAACGGCTAGGCGTCAAGTCAAACAGGCAACGACGGCAATGAAAGAACGGCTAGGCGTCAAGTCAAACAGGCAATTACGGCAATGAAAGAACGGCTAGGCGGCAAGTCAAACAGGCAACGACGGCAATGAAAGAACGGCTAGGCGTCAAGTCAAACAGGCAACGGCGGCAATGAAAGAACGGCTAGGCGTCAAGTCAAACAGACAACGACGGCAATGAAAGAACGGCTAGGCGTCAAGTCAAACAGGCAATTACGGCAATGAAAGAACAGCTAGGCATCAAGTCAAACAGGCAGTGACGGCAATGAAAGAACGGCTAGGCGTCAAGTCAAACAGGCAATTACGGCAATGAAAGAACGGCTAGGCGTCAAGTCAAACAGGCAGTGACGGCAATGAAAGAACGGCTAGGCGTCAAGTCAAACAGGCAATGACGGCAATGAAAGAACGGCTAGGCGTCAAGTCAAACAGGCAATGACGGCAATGAAAGAACGACTAGGCGTCAAGTCAAACAGGCAATTACGGCAATGAAAGAACGGCTAGGCGTCAAGTCAAACAGGCATTTACGGCAATGAAAGAACGGCTAGGCGTCAAGTCAAACAAGCAATTACGGCAATGAAAGAACGGCTAGGCGTCAAGTCAAACAGGCAATTACGGCAATGAAAGAACGGCTAGGCGTCAAGTCAAACAGGCAACGACGGCAATGAAAGAACGGCTAGGCGTCAAGTCAAACAGGCAATTACGGCAATGAAGGAACGGCTAGGCGTCAAGTCAAACAGGCAATAACGGCAATAAAAGAACTATGAATGTACATATAAAAGATTGTTAAATGAGCAGATACCAGTGGTATATTCTCTATGCATTTCCAAAAAAATTACGCTTCCTTGGTATGCCAAGCTACTGAATTGGGTATATATGTACTTTTTACATAAATACGGCTAAACCATTAAGACCACCTCTGTAAGGTGACAGTGTACCAAAAACATCCATTTGTCCGAGAGTTTCGTTAACGCTGTTCTCTCAAGCACACGAAACTTTCAATGTGCTGAATTATCTTCCCGTGCATCGACAACTATGTGTAGGTCCAGATCGTGCTCCCCTGTCAACATCGACTTGGCCTTCCCTGGGTTCATCCGGATCACTTTAATTAACGAAATGCACATCTCACACCTACCACGTTAAGCACCACGCGAAAAGACACAATGCTCACCAGGTTGTTTCTTTGCGTGTAAAGTTCTGTCAGGTGCGGTAAAGCCTGCACGCCATCCAGCGACTTCAGCTGAAACAACCGATAGGGTTTATCGAAATTTGTGCAGGGTGGGTATTGCAAAGACGGAAGGATAATATTATGTTCTATAATGGTTAGCGAATTATACTGTTTTAATAGCAATTACACTTTGGATTGGAATTGGACGTTCAGAAAACACTACAGGGCTAAGAAAAGAAAAAAATTAACACGACACGTATATTGGTGTGAATTTGGCGTCTTGAAATTGTTGAGACTGCTATTTGTAAGCATTTACGCATAAACTGGACTGAGCATCTCAAGAATATAGACGTTCTAATGCGGGCTTGAATCAAAAACGCAACTGTTCAATAAAATATAGAAAAACAAACGAACGTTTTGGTCACATCATTAGACAAGAAGTAATGTAACTGGAAATATTGGATGGCATAATTGAGGATAAAAAAGAGTAAGAAGAAAACCAAGAGCCCCGTGGGCAGACAACCACAAGGCATGGCTGGGGAACACGAAATATGAAGATGTTGTCGGAACAGTACAACGCAGACAGGAATGACCAGTGACGTACTTAGGATCTCGCGGGGGGGGCAAACTTAGTCACACATTAGTTGACCATCCTACCATGTAGTGGTGCAACAGGTTACATACGAAGAAACTAAAACATGTAAGCCAAGGGGGGGTCGTTGCCCAATACCTCCCTAAACAAACTAATGGAGTCCAATGTGTACGCCCGTATCGACCTTGTTATCGTTGATGTGAAGCACAGTTAGTTTCGAGAGAGTCGGCATGTCGGACATCTCCTCGATCTCGTTCATCGCCAGCTTCAGCGTCACCAGGTGTTGGAACCGCTGCAGCACGGCGGGGTCGAGGCGACGTAGCAGGTTGTGAGACATGTCCAGCGAGTGGAGTTTCGTCAGCGTCTCCAGGCCACTCATCCTGCAAACGGCAACGATATAGGTGTCGTGCGAGTAGAACAAGGCATTTTGTATTACGTGAGATGGATACAATCTAGGTTTCTCAAAAGGCATGCTATTAACAACTAATTTCAGCGAACGCTACAAACCAGCGGACGCAGATAATATCAGGGTTCATTTGTGGGTCTTGCAGGTTTCCGTTATCAGTCGTGCAGGTGTGCATCACTGATGCAGGATTGGCATCGATGTAACGAATATAGCGCTTCTTATCTTTATGAAATGTTAACATGCCATGATGTTGGGGAGCGTTAGTAAGCATCAGAACATTACAGCGTCGTCGTCGTCGTACTATTGGCCAGTGTATTTTCTCCCCATCCGGACACTGTAGTAATCATTGTTCCACACGCCCGAGAAAGTACACACACTAATGTTGTCCTGTACCCAGGAGCATACGCAATGACCGACTGGCTGGTCTCA
The DNA here is from genome assembly GCA_033239005.1 of Lamellibrachia satsuma. Taxonomy (NCBI): domain Eukaryota; kingdom Metazoa; phylum Annelida; class Polychaeta; order Sabellida; family Siboglinidae; genus Lamellibrachia; species Lamellibrachia satsuma. Next base: position 3,386,177 of record BSQZ01000062.1, on the reverse strand, counting down.
TGATACCTGATCTTGGCTGCTATTTAAAACTGTGTTTTAATGGTGCACCTCGAAAGGCTGGTAATGCGCCAGTACGCTGGTAACGCCTAGAAAACGATGGCTTAACAGCGGCAATGACAATTCTTGCGCGTACACATGCATTTGGCTTATACTGCAAAAGTTCGCTCACATTTGCCACAACTCATTCGGAATTGGCTGCGCAGGTCACACACATCGGACTGATATCGTCGTTGTAATAAATGCGAGGAATCATATATTTCTTTATCTTTAACCATCACTTGGTGTGGTTCAAATACACTGTTCGTTACAGTCGAAACACGCAGCACTGATTGTATGATCACAATCATTAGAGTATGCTGTATCAGATGTTGGCTGAATCAGATTGCGACGGGGATGTTCCAACTATGCATTAGCAGAATATGCAGCTTGTAATATCACATCACACAAATTTTTTTACAAACATGTTACACGTGTATACTTGTGTTTGCATCTTTACCTGTGTATCTGGTTGAGCGACGCATCAACATGCCGAAGTTCGGAGAGTGGCGCGAGATGGCCCTCCTCGAGAGACTTCAGGTCATTCAGTGAGACATTCAGAGCAAGCAGCTTGTCTGGCTGCTCCGTCACCGAGCCAGTTTTGTCCCTGCAACAACCACTAGTAGTTCTGGGGGGGCGTCCTGTATGACCGGTTGGCCAACAGGAGAAGATAAGGCAAACCCAGATACGTCGCTGTAGCACAACTCCTTACAGGTCTGACATTAAGTTGCCAACCTAGAGGCATCGATCAATCTCCATGTTTTCTATGACGATATTTTTGACAGGGCTCAAACAGGTACACAAACTTGCCTAAATAGTTCGCATTCGTCTACGTGCAGTTGCCGTACGCCAACAGTCACGTACGACGCCTCCATGATATATACGTGGAACCGGTGAAAGATTATAATTATTAGTATTATAGGTTGATAATGGGATCAAACACGAAAGTAAATTTCACCAAGAGGAGAATATGCATGTAGCCACAGGCGCGTTTATGGACGGTAACGAAAATGTGTGAGTAACAACACCAGGCTTACAAAAAAAAACTCGTTACGCGGTCACTATCACTAACACATGACCGACCGAGAGACGGAAGAAATAATCAATAGTACAAAAAAAGATGTCGCAGACAGGCATTAAAAATAAAATGGACAAACAAACTCACAAATAAGGAAGTCATTCACAAGGATGATAGTTGAACAATAGTACACGAAGTTTGGGACGGTACCAAAAATAATACCTTGAGACGTTATCAAAAATAACACACAGAGGCGCAATAGTAACAACTAACATAAATGTCGTAGTAATAGCTTGTTCATGAAGCGTGAAGCTACACCGAAAAAAATCGACAATTCTTAGAGTGTGTGCGAACATCTAGATCATCAGATGTTTGCTAGTGTTGCAGTACCTTTTGGAATGGGGATCTATATTGTTTGTCCGAAAACAATTCTGGTGTGTATGAATGAACTATGTAGTTCGGATGTACGTTGCTTTTAAAATTATTATTAAAATCCCTGCTGCACGGAAAATGATTAGCGCACACTTCTACGTCAGTTTTACAGAATCCACATTAGGTAAATACTGGATATGCGCATGACTTAAACAAAACAGTAGAAAATCGAACACAGTGGCGATTAGTGTTCGTGTTATTGGCTAAACAAACGGCTTATTCTCCAGCGGGAGCGAATTGGACTTAGTAAGCCTAAACACTATTCATCATGTAACTGTGACGTTAATGTGACGACGAACCTCACTCGCTCTCCCCATTTGAAGCTGAACACCAGCTTCCTGATGTTGCACATCTTGAGATTAAGTTGATAGAAGTTGCCATCATCCGTCACGCCCCATTCCTCGGGAACACGGACCACCCACGAAGCGTGGTCTTCGACAAACTCTCTCGACAGGTAGTCCATCGTCGGTTGCAACTGTATCGCTCAGGACGTCCTCCTGCAAAAGCAACGGCAAAACATTCCTATGACACAGAGAGACTGACATGTGCCACTTAGGTCGGTTCTCCGATGTCCAGTTCGCAGCGTTTTTGCCGCGCGTTCTTCCCTTCCGTGCGACCGTCCCCCCTCCCCCGGTTAGGAGAAAATAAATAAGACATCGGGAACTCGAAGGAACGGTAGTGAAGGAACAGTGAAGATTACATATCAGAAAGTGTCCATTCTCACAGAGGACAGTAATTAAACGTAACACATCGTCTACAGATTGTGTAAATGCAAGCAGAGTAAATAGGTTTAAAAACAAATTATCTCAGATGGGCGAGTTGCACATAAATGAAAAATGTTTGAACTTTCGATAAGCCAATGGCTTCCTTGTCCATTTACCATCTGGGCGTTTTGCCTCGGATGGCAATCTTATTAAACCTCGCTATTAATGTCACTTTGGCTCAGTGCTGTAACGGCGGCTTGACCAACTTTGAGATTTTATTTGGTAAAAACCTTTTTTGTAAGACCTGTTCGACAAAAATAGTCATTTATGTTGACTACCTATTCATATAACCAAACAGGCATAACAGATAAGGGACCAGGTATGTCAACTATGTATGTTTCAATATCATTGCGGTTAAGCGACTTTTATAAAACAATTAATAGCGAATTAGACATTTAATAAACTCTTAACTAAATGTTAGAGAAGTACGTGTACGCACTTTTGTGCAAAAAATAATAACTCTGCGATCGATCAATTGGTTTCCTTAGACATAATATTCTTAAAACGTCTGAGGACGCAGCTGCCAACACACAACTTCAAAGCTGGGCGCAAAGCACACAGTTTGTGACACCTGGTCAATGGCACGTTATCACGGAATGATCGCCGTACAAACAAATCGCCTGCCTGACGGCCACAATACCACACCCGTGAGATGCTTAAAACAACAACTAACCGCGCTGGTGCTTCGTCTTTGCTGCATTTGTTTGTTCCAATTGTTGCGCAACTTCACAGCATTATTTACAGTAAGTGGTCGAACAAACATTCCTGGTTTCCTCGGTCACGTGTCGTTCAACACATGTGCGCTACGCCTGGGCGCTGCAGACGGGTTCTGGGAGTGAGGCAGAAGACACTTGCGGGAGAAGATCGACGACATAAATTTGTCTTGGACACCTCGAAGCCGCGACAGGACAGCGAGCAGACCGTACGGTGAGAGATCCATTGAACTATGCGAATGTAGTTCGCACAACATTTTTTTCAGGAAACTAGTGCTGTGGCATGAGGGCAGGAAATAACTAAACTAGAACTATGGTAGGGAACGGTTTAGTCCTACTAAACCCACTAAACTCACCGGGGTACTCGCACCCTCGGGGGATTAGTCGTATTAATGATATGTTTAGTTATACTTCGCGGCTATTTAATTCATTATTTTGCCCCATACTCAGTTAATTACTATCATCCATGATTGCCACGTCTTTCCGAACCCCGTTTTAAATTCCGTGTTAATAATGCTCTAATCAAGACACTGCTGAGCAGAAAAAAGGTGAACTTCTCTCTGGAATATATGTTTACGCTTATCTGCTTGATTTTTTTTACAGGCAGACATGTAGTGCAATTTGGTGGCAATTGGAGTTCCATTATATCTGTGAAGATTAACATAAGTTGGGCTCTGATTAACTCACTCTGACCATGGGTATGCGCGTTAGGGTTACAGGTGTGAACATGCTACTGAGTTATGATTAATTGGACTCCACGCAATAACTTTTAAAACTACTTACTTAATAACAGACTTGCAAAAACTGCACAGTAGTCTCAAGGGAATGACTCTTCAAGTTGATACCTGAACCAATATCACATGAGCCTAATTTAGATTATAATGATGTACTTGTGTTTATTGGTAAATACACATTTAAATAATGACTAATTAATAGCATACAATAAAAAAAATTATATAGGTAAAACATTTATACCATAAAGAAACAAACTGACACCGTATCCTATCCACACCTCCCGAGATCTAGACTTAGGCCTATTGTTCAGTCTTCCCTTCCCTACTGTTAGGCTTCTCAGCCTTCTTCGCTGCGTCCTTGGTTCCGTTCTGTCTTCCTCGTCTAGTCGTCGGTGACTTCCCTTAAGAGCGTATCCGTCTCTGTTGCTGGCTGGCTCACGGTCGACGAGTTTCACATGTGAGTGATTAATTCCATATCGCGTTATTATATTTGGACACAATAAAAATGGACATAGTTTCAACGATGCGGCATGTTGACAATCGAAGATAACACGTATAACATAACAACAATGTAATCGCGACTATATAAATTGAGCAAATCATAAATCGTGCAGGCCAAGAAGCCGTCTAGCTCCGCACTCCAATTGGTGTTTTTTTCCAAGCAGGCACGGACTAGACATCCCTCAATTCCCGCGCTAATATTAAGTTGTAAAAATAAATATACACTAATTATGGATACGCGTGTGATAAGCATGGCATGTGTGTTTCAGTAAATCATTAGGCTGAAAATGCATTACGTTTACTTTAGAAAGAAAACTCTAAATGCTGAGATTTTTTTAACCATCAATGATTTAATTTAGTTTCGGGCAATGTATATAGTCACTGGGTAGCCACATTGCAGTCATCCACTATAGACATACAGCAAGCACATCTAACGTCGGAAATACGTAGGAGAGTCCTACCCCAAGGGGCTCCTTTTCCCACACTACCCTACGTTGATACTGAAAAAAAAACAAGTCAGTGCATGACCCGCATATGCCTCTCGACCCCAAGACAACCATATTGCCCCCCCACACTCCCCCAATCCAAAACGGCACGTTCTATAGTCTTATATCATCGCATGATGCCTTATATTATGGCTTATACCTAATACCTACCGAAGTTCGCCTACAACAGGAGGCCTACAACTTGGTAAATGGCAGCCGTAAAAGTCGGATGTCCGCGCAACTTTTTGTCGTATTTCCTACGGTAATTGACTGTTTCACACGTCGGCAGTCATGTTCGACAGCAGTCAATACAGGGACTGTCCTCGACCTTGGTTACAGAACCAAGAAACTCCAGACGGGCAAACACTGAACTTAACGACTAGTCACGTCGACCAATTTGTTTACAATGTCGCCATTGCGACGTGAAACATGCTTGACGCCATTAGAGTTTACCTAACGATCAGTCATCCGTGACGTCCTGCAGCGCCCTCTAGAAGTACGTGCAGTTGTATGCGGTACTCGTTGACAAGTGGCAAAAATACTATCTTTCGTTTTTTATCGGTTCTCAGATATGCACAACAGCAAAATTGTATAGCGTTAACAAATGGGTTTGTGATAAATTATTTTGAGAGCCAGACTTTTCTCACAACTGAGAGCGCCCAGATAATCAGATAGCTTAATATAATAACAGTAAGCTCTTTGATAAAGTGATACAGCGTTCACGCTATTCTTTCTCTCCGTCCCTTCTTCTCCCCGTTTCTGTATGTCTCCCTCCCCTCCCCCATCTCCCTCTCCCACATTCTCTCCACCCCTCTCTCCCATCCCTCTCTTTGTCCCCTGTCTCTATCTCTCTCGCTGTCTCTTTCTTTGTGGAAAGCAGGTGTACTTTGGGGATATGCTCCCCATAAACGCCCCCAATGCATGTTTTACTTTCTTTAGTGTAAATGATAAGTATCCGTTGATTCAATTCAAATACTTATTTCAGACGTATCATACATTTTCTAGAGAGAATGAACAACGATTGATATAATATTGTGTAAACAATGTTTAATTACCCGCGTGTACTAATAGAACAAACCGTTTTTAAACAGCATGTTTCAACATAATATTTACAGTAAACGAAGTAGGGGTGCAATATATAGTTATAGTGAGTTTCCCTTATAACTCCCGCTCTAGCAAGGAGCTGTAGGGAGTTTCCCTTGTAATTAAGGGTCTTAATTTAACCTCCCATCTGTACTGGGGCCTAACCTCCCATCTCCCACCAATTTTGAAAATCCTCCTCCCATCTCACACCACTCCCCACCTCCCATGCACCTATTGTTGAAGCCAACCCTCACCTAGCTCCCACCAACGTTTGGGGACAATTAACCTCCCAGCTTGTTGGCAAGTCACAAACAGGCAAGTGATGGTCTCAACTCATTGACCTCGAAGTGAAGTGAAGTTTATTTGTTTAGATCATACATGTATACATTCAAATAACAGTGTGTACATAATATTTACAGTTTATATGATATAGGGATCAAGGCATGCACTGCCACTAAGACCTGAAAGATCGCTATCATATACATGCCTCCCTATGGCTATGGCTATGGGACATGGCTATGTATAGTGCAGTAATTGTTACAGTAGCAAATTTCGCTAACTACAATAAAAAAGCCTATGAAAAAACTAACAGTGCAAGCCTAATACTAGTAATAGCACTAACAATACTGCCTTACTGGTGACGATTAATAATACAGGCAGTTCTACAAAATAAAAAAACAGCAATAATAATACAAAAGTTCTAAAATTATTTCATTCACAAATTGTACAGTTACATACAATATTAGTTTCAGTGGACATTTTCATTGACATTGTCACTGAGTGTTTAAATCAGTCATGAGTTACTCCAGTAAGTTTTGGTGTTTGTTTAGTATTCTTTCATTAATTCTGACGTAGTCATATACAAAAAATAAAATAACAAATATTTTTATAATAGACAATATAGATATAGTAGTAAAATAATATTATCTGAAAAAAACTAGTATAACATATGTCCAAGACATATGTCGAGTGATCTCACCATGTCCACGCAATCGCTATGATTGCTTTGCAACTTCTGACTTGTCAGCGCAAAATTTAGGCGGATGCTGTCCGCCACGTAATTGACGTTAGTTACCATGCACGTAATCATAATAAGTAGGCCTACTTCATTGTATTATGTGCAGCTGCTTGGCACAGCACCAGTGATGCATGCTCTCGTTTGGCGTATAGGTACATTCCGAGCTACCAAACTTGTTGGCAATCACAAATTGACAAGTCAAGTCAAGTACGCCAAGTGAATGACCTCCAAGTCAGTCTCGCGTCATGGTGACCCTTTTTGAATTCAAGTCAATTTATTTAGTCCGTCTCGAGTAAACAAATCTGCAACTTCCCACCTCCCAACATACCCCCTCTTAATATAGTGGTAGAACCCAAATCTGGGCCTACCACAAAATTGCAATTCCACAGTTAAAAAATAAATATAAAAATATAAAGAAAAATGTAAATATTCTTCCCCAAGGGCAAGGCCAGGAAGAGGCGGACACCCCAACCGCATTCTCACTTGATCTCTTGGCCGCGGCCAGTTTTTTTGGGGCACAGCAACAGCCCAATTCAGTCTTCTTTATCTTCGTTACCCTATGCATTCTTTTAAAAATAAATGTGTTTTGTGTGCTACGTTTTGAAGTAAAAAAACGACACAAGACAATAGTTGTGAACAAGACTGAGCTATTTTGATCCAATTTGGAGAAGAGGAGTAAATTTGTTCGCTCTCTAATGTTACGTAAACAATCTATGCTCCCTTATACATGTGTCCGAAGCGTGCCAGCCGGTAATGGCGGCTTGAACAACTTCGAGATAGCTTTTTTGGTAAGACGTCGCACGTGTTTGACAAAAAACAGTAATTTCTGTTGACTACCTATTCATATAACCAAATCGACATAACAGATAAGGGACCAGGTATGACAACTATGTATATTTAAATGCATATCAATGCTTAGTTTCTTTTATAAAATAATTAATCCACACGTCTGATGATACACATCTCGAGATCGCGGACACGGCTGAAAGATTATGTGGAACATAATCTTAAACGCGCTCTTATTTGCAGCAAAATGTCCGGAACGCTCCATCTGGAAGACGGCACGTCATTCACGGGAACATGTTTTGGTGCGACTGTGAATGTGACAGGAGAAGTGGGTAAGTTATGGGTAATAGGAACATTATCGTTGTAAAAATGCACCATCCTATAAACGCAGACAGGAAGTATGTTGTCCACTTAGCATTACGCACATGCGCAAGCAAAACTGATAAAGATGTACACAATGGATGAAATCGATTGTCGAAATTCGCTGATGTGTAATCCTGTCCAAATTATTACATGATGTGCAACTAGTGATCAGTAACTGTTTATAATAATAAAATACTAAAAAAATGGTGGGTCAGTGCAGAACACAATAATAGTTTAAGTTTATGATTATAATATTGTATTAATGTTTTATAAGAATGTCTCATTCCCAGATACTTGGATACTAAATATGAGGGTTAGTTGTTCTTGTATGTCTGTTTTCCCTTTAGTATTCCAGACTGGGATGGTAGGCTATCCGGAGTCTTTGACGGATCCATCCTACAAGTCTCAGATCCTGGTTCTCACCTATCCACTCATTGGCAACTATGGCATCCCGGACGAGTCAAAGGACAAGTTTGGTCTTGACCGGTGGTTTGAGTCGAGCGACATCCACGTGGCCGCTGTCGTCGTGGGAAATTACACGGAGAAGTACAGCCACTGGAGTGCCATCAAATCACTCGGACAGTGGCTCATGGAACGTGGCGTGCCAGCAGTCTATGGTAATAAAAAATTTTTCCTCAAATTTGCTTCTTATTTGAACGATTCGTCTTTAATGTATGTGATGTAATGTAATGCAACGTATCTTTACTTCACTTTACAATCTACTCTCTTATGTAATTATTTAATTTTAAGTGGTACTATGATTACCTGTATATGTATGTTTTTAATCCATTTTTTAACTCATTACCCATAGGAAGATAACATGTATATTTTATAAGGTTTATTGTGAATGAATATGTATTATAATTATAAAGTTCTCACCTCCCACCAATGACACAGTTAACAAGGTACAAGATTAACAGGAACTATAAACTTGTTAAATAAAAAAATTATATATCCACAAATAAGTTTACTTGTCCCGCAAAATAGAAGATTTTTAGTGGAACCATGCACTTCAATGTTTTTACACTGTTGTGCATTCCTATACACCAAAAACATCTTTTTTTGCTCTGTTTATATTGACTAATTAATCAACACTTGTCATTGAGTAAATGACACTGATCATTCTAAAACATTATCTAATTAATAAACAACACGATTATCAATAAATTAAGTTAATGTATGTCTACAAATATTTATAAATAAAAAGAAATCCCTAAACTGCCAGAATAATTTACAGCTTACTTCGGTGTGGTTCTTTTCTATATAATATTATGCATGTTGCTATCCTATTTCACGGATTTGTGAATGAGTGCAGAACAGGCACAGTGCATTTGGAGTAACATGATATTTACTTGGTTGGAGGCTTTTAAGATTTAGTGAACATTACCGTCTGTTTAATGATGACTATATTTGACCACTAGATTTCTATGGTTCCAACATTATTATTAGTAACGTGCCTTTTACTGTACGTGTAATGTGTATGTCTTTATATCCTGTGTACATATGTGCAAATACCCACATACCAATGCATTAACCATTCAGTTTATATTAAGTACTAAATAGATACAGGGAGTATTACCAGCAAGTGCTTGTGAATTGACCGTTTGTTTAATGTACACTTCTGGGTGGTGAATTAATGGACATTCCGCTAGTGGTTGTGTGTTTATCCTCCAATAAAATAAGTGTCAATCTTGGAGGGGAAGACGGCTAAAGGGATAACCCGTAGTATTAGACTGTATTACCAGCCCAATTTTTCCAATTTCACTGATTGTACCAAACTTCATACTGAGACAGCATAATCAAAATATAATAATAATAATTTATTTCCCTTTACAATCATAAGATTTTTTATGCCTTTTCTCAGGCTAATACTATGCCACTAATAAAATAATAAAAGGCCACTATTGACCCAGACTCGTGTTTACTGAAACTAATACTATACCACTATTGACACAGACTGGTGTTTACTCAGACTAATACTATGCCACTATTGACAAAAACTTGTGTGCATTTGCAGGTATTGACACCCGTGCATTGACCAAGAAGATTCGAGAGAAAGGGACAATGCTAGGAAAGGTATGTCTGTATGTGGTTGTAGAATAGCGTCTTAACCATGCATTGTGTTGTCATGGAGCAAGTCTGTATACCTGAGTAAGCCACCATTGTGGATTTCATTGGTGCTATATTTACAATTAGAAAATTAGCAGTTGGATTTGTTCCAAAAATTAATCATGGTTGACAATAAATTAGAAACAAAAATAAGCTACATATCAGTCAACATAAACAATGATGGCTACTTCAATGATGGCAATCTGAGCGTGATGTTGCCCAAAGCCTAACATAGTTAATATTAGTGTACAACATTTGTTTTTGTAGAAATACCTCGTACTGTCATAATGCCTTGCCATATTCTAATCACATAGTTAGACCACACATTTATGAGGACATTTTGTAAACATGATGATGGTAGCTGCTTGTAGGTAAGAATAATTAGTTTATGCTGATTTAAATTGGGAAGTGTTCTGTTACTAATATTTCTTAGTGAATATCACCCGATCGTTGTTATCCCGAATATCACAAAATGCACGAAATAAATTCAGGTTAAGTGATGAAGGTTTAATATTTCACTTAAAATTGTTCAGTTACTTGACTGTTGTTGCAATGTTTCAGATAACAATGGACAGCTTTGATGCAGACAAAGTTCCGTTTGAAGATCCAAACAAGAGACACCTGGTCGCCGAAGTTTCAACCAAGGTGAACCACTTGAATGAAATGGTGTACTTAAGTATACTTCAAATATACAGTGTACACATGTTATGCATGTATCTTTTTTATGGTTTTCTTATTGTATGTATGCATTTTTAGTGTTTGCACATATGTTGTGTGTGACGAATGTTTACATGTACTTAGAGCTAAGTTAATAGACGGGTACTTAGCATTTTGAATATTAAGTCAGTTTCTTGCATTTTGTTATACATTTCATTAATAAAACATAAATATTATATTTAGGTTCAATTCTTCATTATAGCATCGATTTTTGTGTCCATTGTAGAACATGCGTGTCTATAACGAAGATGGAGACATGAAAATTCTGGCCATTGACTGTGGTCTGAAGACGAATCAGATTCGCTGTCTGTGTGAACGCGGGGCGTCAGTGACGGTCACCCCATGGGACCACTCTCTTGACATGTCTGGTCAGTAGCTCATTTGTTGTCCACTAACAGTCATTGTTTATTTTGAAAAAGGAATATTGTTTATGTTGTCAAATGGATTTCTTTACACATGTGGAAAAAAATATTTATACTGGCTATATAAATGTGGTTTGTAAAATAAGACATTCCTTTGTACTGTTCACTGATATGCTATCGTTTTGTCTACAAAAAGTTTCCATTACTGTATTTACATATCGTGCATATTCCACCAGCATATTCCGAATAAATGGATTAATAAGAAAGAAATGGATTAAGTTGTATCTGGACCAATTATGACTCTTGTTGTTTCAGACTATGATGGTCTGTTCATCAGTAATGGTCCCGGCAACCCACAGATGTGCAAGAAGACAATTGACAACATCCAACGAATCATCGACAGCCCATGTGTCAAACCCGTGTTTGGTATCTGCCTTGGCCACCAGTTGCTTGCTGTAGCCGCTGGTGCAAAGACATTTAAGATGAAGTTAGTTGTGAAATGATTTCCCCTGTCTGAATCACCATAACACAACTATTGATAATAGTTAATGATAATTATGACATTATAACACAAACATTTCTATAGCACCTAAATTATTGGAAACTCAATATCATAGTCACATCAATATATAACTGGTGAAGCAATCTCGAAATTGGAACTAAGGAGGGTAAACATAGTTAAAAAGATGTCTTCAGATGACAACGAAATGTGAATCGACCAACATAACTTTGCACAGTGTGAACCCCTGTGTCATGACCTTGTAAATGTGTTGCAGGTATGGGAACCGCGGCCACAACCAGCCGTGTACCCATAGTTCCACTCAACGCTGCTTCATCACAACACAGAACCATGGTTTCGCAGTCGATGTAGACTCGCTGTCCTCTGATTGGTCCATTCTCTTCACCAATGAAAATGATAAAACGAACGAGGGAATTGTTCACAACTCGAAGCCGTTCTTCAGGTTTGTCATTTGTGGAATTTTTCCATTTGTGTGATCAACAATTTTGTTACAGTTGGAGGGAATTCTGCCAAAGGGTTAGCCACAAAATCGATATACAATGTTAAAGTTGTGAAGAGATGGACACATACGCTAAAGAGCTACGGAGGGTAGGCAAGCTAAGTTAAAAGATAAGTCTTCAGATGACTGTGATTGTTATTACTATTTCATAGTTTTGGCAGCTGTCAGCACCTTCCAGTTAGCTTGTAGGAAAAATCTCATAAAATTTAGGAGACATTTGTAGCCATAACACTCAGTACAAAGAAATTAATATATATTTTGCTGATGTTATGCAGGCATATACCAAAGCACGGGATTTAAAATAGTGGATGGTGAGAGTTGTGACTCTCTAACACAATCTGAATTATTTAATTTCATAACCCTAACTATCTTTCTCAAAGCACCATTTATCTACATGTGCCAATCACAACTTGGTTTTATGTGAGGTAACCAGTGGTTAAGTCTGTGCCAAGATGTTATGAATAGAACTTAACATATGAATATAACTAATCACTGTAACAACAACAGTGCAGTGTATGTGAGTAGGTCATTGTCACTGAAAGTTGCTGTTAGCGTCACTGTGATTGTGTCATTGCAGCGTACAGTTCCACCCAGAGCACATGGCTGGACCGACAGACCTCGAGCTTCTCTTTGACGTGTTTCTACAGCAAGTGCGGGACACGAAACAGGGCAAGCCATGGTACGTGTGACGTACCGCATGTGTCACATTGGCGCTGCTTGAGAATACTTTCTTAACATTCTGCAGTTTTGTTAAGAGTATTACATTGTCACTGTGTGGAGGTTGGAACATTGGTGACCTCGAGTGTCATCGGTTATTGTATTTTCTGTTATTCAGCATAGAATTGGATGGACAAGGACTCCTTTACATTGATAAAATGTCTGTTCTGTGCTGGGAATCTCAACCACTCACATGTATGATATTGTAAAATCCACCACCATATTTCAGCCCGAGCATGCAGCAGCAGCTTCACCTAAAGTTGCGTCACGAGCCGTCACCGTGGGAAGTTCACGCTGTCTCTGAGCAACCTCGTAAAGTCCTCATCCTCGGCTCAGGTGGTCTCTCCATCGGGCAGGCGGGTGAGTTCGACTACTCGGGCTCACAGGTGAGATTTGATTTACACTGGCAGGCACATCATCGTCATCGTCATCATGATGTAGTCGTCTGGAGGACGGGGTCCCATAAAGGTTGTTCTCGATACTTCTCCACTGGTGTCTGCTCTGCATAGCTTTTTCAAGTACAGAACTGTTATCCTGAATTCAGATGTGAGTAGTTCTGGATAAGTTAGGCATGGTCTCCCATATTTCTCATCACTTCTTTACTACAGACGCGAGTAGTCCTGGATAAATTAGGCACAGTCTCCCATCTCTCTCATAACTCCTTTACCTCAGATGTGAGTAGTTCTGGATAAGTTAGGCACAGTCTCCCATCTTTCTCATCACTTCTTTACTTCAGATGTGAGTAGTTCTGGATAAGTTAGGCATGGTCTCCCATCTTTCTCATCACTTCTTTACTTCAGACGTGAGTAGTTCTGGATAAGTTAGGCATGGTCTCCAATCTTTCTCATCACTTCTTTACTTCAGATGTGAGTAGTTCTGGATAAGTTAGGCATGGTCTCCAATCTCTCTCATCACTTCTTTACTTCAGACGTGAGTAGTTCTGGATAAGTTAGGCACGGTCTTCCATCTCTCATCACTTCTTTACTTCAGACGTGAGTAGTTCTGGATAAGTTAGGCACGGTCTTCCATCTCTCTCATCACTTCTTTACTTCAGATGTGAGTAGTTCTGGATAAGTTAGGCATGGTCTCCAATCTCTCTCATCACTTCTTTACTTCAGACGTGAGTAGTTCTGGATAAGTTAGGCACGGTCTCCCATCTCTCTCATCACTTCTTTACTTCAGATGTGAGTAGTTCTGGATAAGTTAGGCACGGTCTTCCATCTCTCATCACTTCTTTACTTCTGGAACAGTGACCTGCAAATCTGCCTCTGAGGTCCTTGGATGTTTCCTTGTGTAATTCTCTATTTGTTGTGTGTTATGTGAAGCAGATGTTGACTTGGATTAGCGTAATAACTTTCATTACTTTATCTCAAATATGTTTGTGTGTATGAAAAGTGCTTGCCTTTTTTTAAGTGCAAAAAGATTATCCCTCAAATATGTATATGCATTTTTATTGTAGGTTCTCTTTGTGGTTTATCAGTATTAATTTTGGTATTTAGGAAGTGGAAAACTCAGCAATCTGGGCATAGATCAAATTAAGTTTTAGGTGATCAAGGCCTCGATAGACAATGCTCATTAAACGAGACATTGTTGATGTCTTAGGCAATCAAGGCCTCAGTAAACGATGCTCATTAAACGAGACGTTGATATCTTAGGCGATCAAGGCCTCAATAGACGATGCTCATTAAACGAGACATTGTTGGTGTCTTAGGCAGTCAAGGCCTCAATAGACGATGCTCATTAAACGAGACATTGTTGATGTCTTAGGCAATCAAGGCGCTGAGAGAAGAAGATGTTCAGTGTGTCCTCATCAACCCAAACATCGCAACCGTGCAGACATCAAAGGACATGGCGGACAAAGTCTACTTTCTCCCAATCAACCCGGAATACGTCACACAGGTGAGTTCCTTGAGGCAGCCTGATTATGATACTTGATGACGTCCGCCAAGGGTTTATTTAAAGATTAATGCAGATTTATTTAAAATGTGTTGCATATTTTATTAGTCAGTGTTCCTGCTCATTTCTGTTACTCATGTGCTGTTACTCACGTGCTGTTACCCGTGTGCTGTTACTCACATGCTGTTACTCTAGTGCTGTTACTCGTGTGCTGAATGTGATTCTTTCTACACTAATATTATTCTTTGCTCACAAAATGTATCTAATGGTAAAAACAGTTGCATCTGCTGTTTTGAATTAACTATTTTAAGCTGATGATTTCATCAACCAAACCAAAGAAACAACCAGTTTCCACAAATGAGCATGTCGAAGTTGATGCCAGATGCTTAGATTTTTTGCAGAATGAATTTGGAAACAAACAACAAAAAATCTAATTGATGAGGGACCTTAAATTGATTTTTCCAACATAATGTAGAGTTTCATTCAGGCAGACGACCAGTTCAGATATCAAGTTATCAGCATTACATCTGTTTACAGGTGATTAAGACGGAGCGCCCTAGTGGCATTCTGCTGAACTTCGGAGGTCAAACGGCCCTCAACTGTGGCATTCAGCTGCAGAAGGATGGTGTACTTGACACATACGGCGTGCACGTGCTCGGAACACCAATCTCCTCCATTGAGAGCACGGAGGATCGGAAGCTGTTTGCCGAGAAGATGGAGGAGATTGAGGAGAAAGTGGCACCCAGTGAAGCCGTCTACACCATTGAACAGGTGCGTGTTGGTTGTGAAGAGATTTAGGTCTTGTTGCTCTTCTATTTATCCGGGGTGAGGCTGACATCGATACTAGTTAAAAAAAATTTCCTTCTGCTGTCACTGATCCCGTTTCACTGCTGTCTCCACTCCCCCATCCCTCGCTCTCCTCCCTACCACTCTCACCAAGTCTCAGTCCACCTCTTTTCCTTCTTTTAATAATTTT
Source organism: Lamellibrachia satsuma (assembly GCA_033239005.1). Classification (NCBI taxonomy): domain Eukaryota; kingdom Metazoa; phylum Annelida; class Polychaeta; order Sabellida; family Siboglinidae; genus Lamellibrachia; species Lamellibrachia satsuma. The sequence continues at coordinate 3,370,448 of BSQZ01000062.1, read as the reverse complement.
CACCGTAAATTTTGTGTTTTTGTTTGTAATGTTTCGACAGATTTCAAATGTCTTCATCAAACTGACTACTGCTAGATGGGGTCAGTCTGATGAAAACATTTGAAGTTGTTGATATGTACAACAGAAAAAGGTAAAGTTTATTATGAACAAGATTAATAGGTATTTGTTTCCTTTAGTAAATGTGATAAGTGTGATAACAGTGAATGAACTAGAGTGAATGGATGATTGGGTAACAAGTGATCAGTTTGTTAATGAATTTTTAATGTTAATGATTATATTAGGGCGAACAGAGTCTCGGGTGACAAATATAATAAAACTTATACAATTAAAATGATTGTTTCAATTACAATGGTCGGGTAATGAAGATTATCATTCATGGTGTTAACTATGACACAAGCAGTTGATAACAGTACAAAGATTTTAGTGAACATTGTCATTGGCAATATAAGCACTTGCCAAATGTGAGAAACTTGACAAGTGTAAAAAGTGTTAAACTATTCTTCAGGTGAAGATATTGTGCAGCACCATGTTGGCCGGTGATTTAGAAAAAAATCACTCGTGTAAATTGGCCTAACTAACTGACACACTGCCTGCTCCCTAGGCCCTCGGTGCCGCAGCGAAGATCGGCTACCCCGTCATGATCCGTGCGGCCTATGCCCTGGGTGGACTCGGCTCTGGCTTCAGTGACAATGAGGAAGAGTTACTGGCCCTTGTGACCGTTGCCTTCAAACACACCAACCAGGTCCTCGTGGACAAGTCAATGAAGGGCTGGAAGGAGGTCGAGTATGAGGTTGTCCGGGACGCCTACGACAACTGTATCACTGTAAGTAGGATGTATCATGATACATAGCATGTATCATGTATCATTAATAGAAATTAGGTTGTATTTTTATGCTGATGCCGTATGTTTGTATGCAAACTGTGTTGTAATTTGTAACGTATCTGTTGTTTTGTTCAGTTATCACAATTATGGCACGTGCAAGCAGCAAACTCTACTCCAATTTAGGAGTACAATTATCATTTCATAATCATGCATGTGTGCGATGACAACAGAAATGTTTTGACGTTGTCATCGCATACATTTGAAGTAGATTTTTTTATGACTGCTTGTTTGATGTTGCTGTCAGTTTGGTCAAATCAATTTGGCATGTGTAATAAATATAAAATGGAACATTTGCGATCTGCACCATCCCCCTCTAAGCGTTCCTTTAAGTTTTATGTATATATATATATATATATATATATATATATATATATATATATATATTGCAGTCATGTCGGTTCTTACCCGAGACAAATTTCTCAATTCATTGTTGAGACACTAAAGAATTATCTTATCTTAATTATTGTTTGTCATCAGTAAAGAGGATGAACTTAAGGAAAATTTACTGTTACACAAAGCAGAATGTATTATAAATAAACTTTTGTTCATAAATTTTTTATGCAAGCGCTATGGAACTACAGTTTTCTACTTGATAATATTTGTGTCTCTACTGGTCAGGTATGTTACCAGAAACTACTTGGTATGTATATTTGTGCTGCATATATGTAATATTGAAATAATTTTATGGTACGGAAACTACTTTGCAGATGTGTGTGGTCATGCTGTGTGTGTGGCACTGAAACTACTTTTTAACAGTGTGTGGTCGTGCTGTGTGTGTGATACTGAAACTACTTTTTAACAGTGTGTTGTCGTGCTGTGTGTGTGATACTGAAACTACTTTTTAACGGTGTGTGGTCGTGCTGTATGTGTTTGACAACTTTCTGTTGTTTCTTTAACATGCCACTTCTTGTATTTGACGAATGCACCTCTTTCTACTTGACAAGAATCTTACCTGAAACAAATGCTTATTAACATGTTTGTACATAGTTGTGGAGTGATTAGAACATCAGAACATCTCAATTGAAAATCTTCTTGAAGCCGTTTTGAAGCTTAAGCAATTTGCTCATTCCATATTGCTTTAGATCACTCAGCTGTCTAAATATTCTCTGTGCAGTAAGTGCAGCATGGCTGAATGCTTTCCAGAGAAGCTGAGAGGGCATTGGAATGAACAGGTCTGCCAGGGGGTGAAGTGTAAAGCTCTTTGAGCTGTCCTATGGACTGGATACCGCGCTTTATAAGAACGCACCTATTTTACTTCAAGTGTAACACACACTCACCTACTTGACACCAAACAATGCACCTACCTGACACTTCGTAACACACTTGCAGGTGTGTAACATGGAGAACATTGACCCTCTGGGCATTCACACGGGTGAGTCAATCGTCGTGGCCCCGAGTCAGACCCTCACTAACACAGAGTACAACATGCTGAGGTCAACCGCCATCAAGGTCATACGACACCTCGGCATTGTGGGGGAATGCAACATACAGTACGCGCTCAATCCTGAGTCGCAGGAGGTAGGTGGCACCACTGGAGTCAGTGAGTCCTCGACTCCGAGGGATTGATGGGGGATCGTATTTATGCTTTACGATATTTGTTTAAGGTCATTAAAAAAAAGGAGACATTAATGAGACCTTTTTATATAGCATCCTGTCCAGACAATTGTTCTTGTGCAGGGCATGCTTCATTGGCAGAAGCATGCATAAAAAAATTTTTCTGCAATTATTTTTATTAAAATACAATGTAAATTACTGAAATTAGTAAATACGTAAGTAAACAATACGATCTCCTGTGGCGGTTGTTTAAAAAACTTGTGAGTTGTTTGTTTTCTGCAAAATACTGACTATTTTGCAGAACAGTTGAACTTCGCCTTACAGTCACCTTGGTAATACGGCCACCTTGCCATTATGGTCACCTCAGTAATAAGGCCACCTTGCCATTATGGTCACCTCGGTAATACAGCCACCTCGTCATTATGGTCACCTTGGTAATACGAAGACCTTGCCATTATGGTTAATTCATCACCTTGCCATTATGGTCACCTCGGTAATACAGCCACCTTGCCATTATGGTCAACCTGGGACAATCCCAAATTATTGCCATAAAAGTAACATTATCGGACATTAAGTCCTGCTAATATTGTGACCTCGCTATTAAGGTCACTTTGGCCCAGTCCTGTGGGTGACCTTAATAATGAGGTTTCACTGTATTATAGTGCAAGAGTGGGAAGAAATTTTTCTTTGGTTGAATGCGTGCGTGCGTGCGTGCGTGCGTGTGTGCGTGGGCACATGCTTGCATAAATTTGTGTGCAAGTGTGCATGAGTGGAAATCAAATGTAGCATCCCTGTTTCTATAAATTCCTCAACGAGGTTTCCTACAGTGAGTTAACCCATTGTTGTGGCATTGACAACAGTTTGCAAATAATTTTTTTTATTGTTTCATAGGTACTTTGCTGATCACAGGTGCTAGTAACATCAAATAACCACTGTTGTGGTTTGTATTTAATATAAATTTGGAAAAATTGTCATTGATTCTGCAATGTTCAGGTTTTACTGAATGTCATCTTCAGTCAATGAAACAATGAAACATTCAGTCAGTCAATGAAACAATCAAACAGTCAGTCAAGCAATGAAACAAACATTCAGTCAGTCAATGAAACAATCAAACAGTCAGTCAAGCAATGAAACAAACATTCAGTCAGTCAATGAAACAATCAAACAGTCAGTCAAGCAATGAAACAAACATTCAGTCAGTCAATGAAACAATCAAACAATCAGTTAATCAAAGAAACAATCAAACAGTCAGTCAATCAGTATTTGTTTCCAACCACCGGTACAACAATTGTAAGCACAGTAATGCAATTCATCTTTTCTCTGGGGAAGAAATCGTTGCACCAGTGCCTGTCAAAATGTAGAAGTAGATGCTGATGCGGCCATTGCACTGACATTTTCATTGCTCGTGCAATCATTCGTTTCTTTCAGTATTACATCATTGAGGTGAATGCACGACTGTCCAGAAGCTCGGCTCTGGCTAGCAAGGCCACTGGCTACCCACTGGCATACATCGCTGCAAAACTCTCGTTGGGCCATTCGCTACGTTCTCTCAAGAACTCTGTAACGAACTCGACCACTGCGTGCTTTGAGCCAAGTCTCGACTACTGCGTCGTTAAAATCCCTCGATGGGACCTCAATAAGTTCTCTCGAGTCAGCAAGAAGGTATGGTGTATGACATCACTATAGACTACAACAAAGTTATGTGAATGAATAACTTTCCAGTACTAATTGCAGCATGGCTAAATGCTTCCCAGTGCAGTTGATGTGGCATTGCAAGGAACAGGTGTTACACGGGGTTAAGTAAAATGCATTGAATGGTGCTGGGTGCTATGTAAACCACACCTTTGTCTGCGTAGGTTTTACAATCACTAATCCTTTGGGGTATTCCTAGGGAAACTGGATGCTACTTCACTAAGTTAGTGAGGTATGAAGCTGAATTTATCCTTTTTAATTTTTTCAGTTTCTTATGAGCATAATCTGGTTGATGACATAGTGTAGTCTATTGCGCTTATAGAATGTTCGGGTTGTGGGAACCATGATATCGCTCTGTTGTCAGTTGTGAAGCTAAATGGAGCAGATCATGATCTTCATTGTCGTTATACGTTTATTATAAATTGGGCATTAACACAATCAGCAGATCATGTATTCTAATAATTTATCATCTTTGGTGAGAATGAGTGCTTTGTCACACCCCATCTACAATCTCCTTTAAGTACTGAAGCTTTGTACCCTGAATGTCAGTATGTCTGTTGGTTGTTGGCCCCAGATTGGCAGCTCCATGAAGAGTGTTGGAGAGGTGATGTCAATTGGCCGTAAGTTTGAAGAAGCGTTCCAGAAGGCATTGAGAATGGTGGACGAGAACTGTCTCGGGTTCGAGCCATGCCAGAAGCCTGTGTCTGACGAGGTATGTGTATAAGACTTGTATTTTATTTACATGCATCTGTGTGGATGTGTGATCAATGTATTATACAGTTTTAATATATAAGATTTTTTATTTTTGAAATGGCATCATGGTACACACTTGGCCATACCATGCAACAACTGACTCATTTTTGCAAACCTTCCTGTTGCCCTTTAAAGAGAGATAAACCATGATTTTATTTTGGAAAACACTCTTGACAATCACGTCATAGTATTAAATAGAATTGGTAATCGCAAGCTTACAATTTTCAACATTTTGAAACTGAACAGCCTATAAATATTTATTTACATGACATTGCGGTAGGTTTGCATCATGTTTGAAGATACACAACATGTTTACATGACATTGCAGTAGGTTTGCATCATGTTTGAAGTATATACACATGTTTACATGACATTGCAGTAGGTTTGCATCATATTTGAAGTAGATACACACCATTTATTTAGTTTGAGAAGGGCATAGCACCTTATAAGACATATGACTTCAGCTAAGTCCCTTCAGCAGCAGCAGCACACCATACTATGCACCTGTATTATGTTGTTGTTGTTGAATAAACTTTCACTTCACCATATTTACATGACATTGCAGTAGGTTTGCATCATGTTTGAAGAAGATGCACACCATGTTTACATGACATTGCAGTAGGTTTGCATCATGTTTGAAGAAGATGCACACCATGTTTACATGACATTGCAGTAGGTTTGCATCATGTTTGAAGAAGATACACACCATATTTACATGACATTGCAGTAGGTTTGCATCATGTTTGAAGAACATGCACACCATGTTTACATGACATTGCAGTAGGTTTGCATCATGTTTGAAGAAGATACACACCATGTTTACATGACATTGCAGTAGGTTTGCATCATGTTTGAAGTAGATACACACCATGTTTACATGACATTGCAGTAGGTTTGCATCATGTTTGAAGTAGATACATGTCATGTTTACATGACATTGCAGTAGGTTTGCATCATGTTTGAAGAAGATATACGTCATATTTACATGACATTGCAGTAGGTTTACATTATGTTTGTAGTGGATACACACCATGTTTACATGACATTGCAGTAGGTTTACATTATGTTTGTAGTAGATACACACCATGTTTACATGACATTGCAGTAGGTTTACATCATGTTTATAGTAGATACACACCATGTTTACATGACATTGCAGTAGGTTTACATCATGTTTGAAGAAGATACACACCATGTTTACATGACATTGCAGTAGGTTTACATCATGTTTATAGTAGATACACACCATGTTTACATGACATTGCAGTAGGTTTACATCATGTTTGAAGTAGATACACACCATGTTTACATGACATTGCAGTAGGTTTACATCATGTTTGAAGAAGATACACACCATGTTTACATGACATTGCAGTAGGTTCACGTCATGTTCCCATGACATATGGATGTAGGTTTACCCCATCCATATTGCCCTCCCCTGTTAGTCCTTTGTCTGGACATATGTAGATCCAACTGAGATTTCCTGTGTTACTCTGTCAATGGTATCTTATTACCATACACATCATACATCCTACATCCTATGATAGAAAACAAGTGTGCCAAATTTGTGTGCAATTGACATAATACATGTTTTTTAAAACTACTATTTTGATTCCAACTGGCCTAGAGCACTAAAAAATTAACGACATTTAATGCGGTATGGGCATTTCCACCGTTTGTGACGGAAACTGGTGGTATAAATCGCATTGTGTGATTTGGATTTGAGCCAACTTGCCAGAATCTGTTATAAAAAAGAAAGTCCTCCGAAAAGAAACTGCTAATTTTAAGAAGATCGGTCGATGTAATTTGTGTGTGTTATTGTATTAACCATGACCAGATGACAGGTGTCCAGTGATAGAAAACAAATGTGCTGATTTTTCGTGGAATTTATCCCTAAACAAATTCTTCGGGGGTTGGATGTGATGGTTAATTAGGTCAGGTGTTCATTAGGCTTGTTTCCCTGATGTTGTCCACAGGAGCTGAAGAACCCGACTGACCGCCGCATGTTTGTGGTGGCTGCAGCCCTGCACGCTGGCTACAGCATTGACCGGTTGTATGAGTTGACCAAGATTGACCGCTGGTTCCTGAACACGTTCAAGAACATTGTGACAATGCAGAGAAAGTTGGAATGTCTGAAGGTGAGTAAGTAAGGATTGTTTCTTTGTAGCTTAATTTGTTTGGCCTTATGTGCTACACTTGCTTGAACACATTTTAAAATAAACTGTTATAACTACGTGTCAGTGTGAATCTGTCTTCGCTGCAGGGAATCGCACTTACCCACGATGCTCTGGTGGAAGTGAAACAACTCGGCTTCTCAGACAAGCAGATCGCTCTTGCTATTGAGAGGTAAATAAACAAAATGCTTGACATGCTGTTTACCTCTCTAGAAACCTGTTTGTATTCTCCAAATATTTCGGCCAACTCACACATAGCGACGTCTGTCAAAATAATTTGTAAAACAAACAGGTAAATAACATTTCAAATGCAACAATCTATAAACCAGAACGTCCATCCAATCAAGAATAAACAAAACAGTTTCAAGCACAGGGAATTATACTTGACACGTGATATGTAACACGATTGTGAATTGCATATATTGCAGTTTGGAGTAGTAAAAGTTGAGTCATTTCGTTTTATGTGGGTATTCTTCATATAGTTGGAGAAACTGTCATATAAGTGTGTAACACAATTCTTAAATACAACTGACGAAATGACTATAACATTCCAGTGGTCACTAATTGGTCAAAATTGACCATTGACCATCAGGCAGTGGATGTCAAATAACACAGTGACCATGATGGACAATTTCAGCACCGAGCTAGTAGTGAGACAGACGCGTTGGGAGCTGGGTGTCTCTCCATGGGTCAAGCAGATAGACACGGTGGCCGCAGAGTGGCCAGCGTCCACTAACTACCTCTATCTGACCTACAACGGCAGCGAACATGACATTGAGTTCCCTGGTGGCCACACCATGGTGCTCGGCTCCGGCGTCTATCGCATCGGCAGCAGTGTTGAGTTTGACTGGTGTGCAGTCAGCTGCATCAAAGAGTTGAGACAGGTAGCCAGTGGGGGTTTTCTCAAACTACTTGTCTGGGTAAGGGGGCATCCATAAAGTATGTAATGTTCAGGGGTGTCTGGGTAAGCATTACAGAGCTTTACATGTGGTGGGGATGTCTTGATAATTGTTGTATAAAATAAAAAAATTAAGGAAATGTTTTGACATGTCTAGCTCTCAACAGTAACTAGGGTCTCAAAAACATTGAAAAATGGTGTAACATACTTTGTGGGTGTCCCCTAATTAAAATTTGTCATGAATTTCATATTTAATATTGAATGCATTTTTCTGGTTAATATTATAGATGTACTGGAAACAGTGTTAGAATTCCTACTCACTGAGATTTTAGTTTTATCGATCATAAAGAGTAACCTCTGTAATTTTCGGCATAGGATGACTCAAATTTATTCGAATTAATTGAATTCCAATGTAAATCTGGCATCACCATCTTTCCACTTACATGTGGACATGCACACACGTGCACACACTCATGTATACATACATTTTCTTTAAATAAATATTTTATTTATATTAACCTCAAGTGTATTGGACTGAACATGTTTTGTGGTGAGATAGAAGTGTTTGTCAGCAAATTGTCTATCAGTGTTTGTGTTGCCCACTTGGTGGCTGCGTGTAGCTCGGACACAAGGCGATCATGGTCAACTACAACCCAGAGACAGTCAGTACAGACTACGATATCTGTGACCGCCTCTACTTCGATGAGATCTCTTTTGAGGCAAGTCACAATATGTATGAAATGGAAATTAAAGATTTAACCCTCGGAGTGACCACCGAGCTGAATTCGGCCCTCACAATCGGTGCGAAAAGCATTCTGGCCGATTTTGGTGTCACTCTGTAGGAACAGTTTTCGTTTCCGTCACCAGTACCTCACACGGGAACAAATGGTATCATTGGAAAGCTGAATCACTCTTCGTTCTGATTCATATTTATTCATGAGCATAGTCGATGATAGCTAATGACGATCTAGCTTACAAAACGCGTCACATAGTTGGTGCCCATATTTGGCTGCGTTTACTACGCTCCGCAGAATAAATTTGTGTTTCCATTCATAGTATCTAAATATGTAACACGTTATACCTTTGGAAAGCTTTATGATAGGCGTATTCAAATACGTGTGAATGAGTGAACGGGCTGTATGTAGTGAATGAGCAATCGTAGTTACAAACACGTGTTGTCTGAGCCATCTGAGCTTTTTATTTACTAATCCGCCATTTTGTTTTCTCACTTCGTTCTATGTCAGTTCACTTTAGGCTGGATTATTTCAAATTTCCGCATCAATATTTTGGCAAACTGAATGACAGCTTTAGTGAATCATATTATTATACTAGTTCAGACAGAACAATGTTGCAGACTTTTTTAAGGTAAATATCAGCAAGTTGCCATCGCGATTTTTGCCGGTTTCAACAGCCTGCACTACCATAGTAAATGATGCGGGACCGTTGGGCCTGTCTGAATCGGCATAGTCCGGTGTTGGAATAAATCGTTAAAAAGTTCTCAATATATTTCATTCAGTTTTGTTTTGTAGCTAATATGTATGGCTACATTTTCCCCATTGCACATAGGGACATACATCCACTCAGTAATTATCTAGTAGCAGGGTGAAAATAAAAAAAATTGCTTTCTTTTTTTGATGAAATTCAAAAAGTAATATCCCCATGATAAGATTTTGTGCTGTAGTTTTATCATTTTATTATAGAGTCTTTTTAGCAACAAAATGATGCTGCAATCACTTATGTGCAATAATTATTAGTAATGTTATGATTTTTTAAAAGCACCCTTATGAATAACTCTGATTTGTGTACACGATGGAAATTTATCATTGGTCACTCCTAGTGTTAAACAATGCGTGTCCCCTTGATTTGTTTCATCAGATGCTCCACTGAAAGCACTTCAAAATGGTGTAAAGTTTATCATTGTGTAATAATTGTGTCAATCACAATCGCATTTTACCTCGATGCTCTATGTCACATTCTTGAGTATGCCAATCAAAAACTTGTAATTTTGGATTTGGATCACTGCCACTTTCACTGCCACTTTCACTGATGCTTTCACTGCCGCTTTCACTGCCACTTTCACTGCCACTTTCACTGATGCTTTCACTGCCACTTTCACTGCCACTTTCACTGCCACTTTCACTGCCACTTTCACTGCCACTTTCACTGATGCTTTCACTACCGCTTTCACTGCCGCTTTCACTGCCACTTTCACTGCCACTTTCACTGCCACTTTCACTGCCACTTTCACTGATGCTTTCACTACCGCTTTCACTGCCGCTTTCACTGCCACTTTCACTGCCACTTTCACTGCCATTTTCACTGCCACTTTCACTGCCACTTTCACTGTTGCTTTCACTGCCACTTTCACTGCCGCTTTCACTGTTGCTTTCACTGCCACTTTCACTGCCACTTTCACTGCCGCTTTCACTGCCACTTTCACTGTTGCTTTCACCTTCTCTGCTGTCTCTACGATCAGTTTCTAAATAATCGTTAAATACGGTACAGAACTAGAAAAAAACCTGCCATTTTGAATTCCTAATTCACTGGCGCAACAAACTGTGCAGATGGAAGAAATATCGTGATTGAGTTAACAATACAACCATCAGAACGAGCGGCGTTGATTTGGCAACATTTGACCGACTGTGTTTTCAGACTGTGATGGACATCTACAAGATGGAGAGTCCAAATGGAGTGATACTGTCCATGGGAGGACAACTGCCTAACAACATCGCCATGGATCTACACCGACAGGGGGTGGGTAGCCGTGTTAGTTAGGGCATCAAAACAAAGGGTGATTGTAGGTGTACTTAGGGCGTAGTAGCTCAGTCATTAGAATTTCGGTCGAGAGGACCGAACTATGAATCCACTTACTACCACTTTGAAGCTCTGAGAAATATTTTTCACTCCACATTGTCTCGGTTCATTTAGCTGTAGAAATGAGTTCCTGGCTATAGACACTGGTGGATATGTGAATGAATAGTCTTTATGCAGTAACTGCAGCATGACAAGTCTAGTTGGTGTTGGAATGAACAGGTTCGCCAGGTGGGGGCGTGTAAAGCACTTTGAGGGGTTCTAAGATGTTCTAAGGGCCACATACAGTGTTATGTTCTAAGGGCCACATACAGTGTTATGTTCTAAGGGCCACATACAGTGTTATGTTCTAAGGGCCACACACACAGTTGTGTTCTAAGGGCCACATACAATGTTATGTTCTAAGGGCCACATACAGTGTTATGTTCTAAGGGCCACATACAGTGTTATGTTCTAAGGGCCACATACAGTGTGTTATGTTCTAAGAGCCACTTACAGTGTTATGTTCTAAGGGCCACATACAGTGTTATGCAAGAAAATAACTTTACCTTTATATAGATGTATAAAAACACTCATGAAATATAATATAAAGCCATCACTGGAACGGCTTAATCTCCCATTGATTGCTTGTAATGTCCATCACCCTATCTGGGGATGCTGCGCATGTTGAGAAGAAAACATTTCCATAATTCAGTTTCCTCAATATTATATAAACAATGTCATTTTTAATTATACAGCATTCTCTATCAGGATGCCTGTTAATTCACTTGGATTGTTACATCAGATTTACTGTTTTACCATTCAGAACTATGCAGATGCAGGCTTTTAATTTTAATTTATTTTAGGCTCACATTCTGGGAACATCGCCTGAGTCGATTGATATGGCAGAAAACCGCTTCAAATTTTCACGGATGCTGGATTCAATCGGTATTCTGCAGCCTCTGTGGAGGGAGCTCTCCGATTTGGAGGTGAGAAAATTAATGTTTTGTTAAAACAGGTTATTTCACCATCACCGGTAATAACCATTTGGAGGTGAGAAAATTAATGTTTTGTTAAAACAGGTTATTTCACCATCACCGGTAATAACCATTGATTTACTTGTTTAATTGTAAAACTCTTTAGTTGCATCACTACTTTAAAGCACAGCTGTAGTATCCTACCATATATTTATCACTCACAATATGCTATGAGATTGTAATGTAAAAAGAAATGAAAATATTTGCAATTTTTTATCATCTTGTAATATCAGAAAATTGTCAAAACCATTCCGAAAATCTTACATTCCTCTGACATCTGTCCTTTTTATTTATTCAGTGAATTATAAAACATCGAACATGATTAAATTCAAAGCTGCGTTACAACTATGTTCGTCCATATCTTGTTGTTATTTGACAATAAATCTTTAGTAATTTAAAAGACGGGGGGGGGATGGATAGCCATAAATAAATACGACTGGAAAGTTGTCTTAATTTAATGCCTATTTAAATGTTGCAGTGGATTCGTTTAGCAGAATCCGAGATAACAAAATCAGCTCTTTCACCTTCACGTATTCCCGCCGTATTAAAATGCTCTGCTTTAGTAAATCGCCCACATAATATGTGACCCGCTCCACCAAAATCAGGAATAAATTGGAAAATTACATTTTGAGACAAAGGTACCACATGAAAGAGAATTGTAGGGGCTTTCCAACGGTGCCAAATGCAACTACCAAGTTGTATTAGTTGCTGAGTTATCGTTTGATAAAGAGAAGGGGTCCCGGGTCATTTGACAAAAAATTAATCTGAGAAAAACAGCGTTGACATATACTAACGTATATTCACACATGTCAATAACAAAGGCACAACATATCAAGTTAAAAAAATTTGACTTTTGTGGCACACATCAACACGGATATATTGGTGGAATTCCATTACGATAGCTGTGAAAGTTCACAAGATATGGCATTCTCAGCAACGTTACCGACAAGCTGTCCGCGCACTCGCTTGAAGCTGTAAGTGCCAACTGTCGCTCGATTGTGGTCTTCTTCGTCACTTTTGCCCTCAGGAATGATGCTCACTTCACTGTCGCTATTTGATCCGTCTGACTCAACTAAGTTCCCCAGTCAACGGCAATTGAATAATTTATTAATAAACGTAGATTTTATATAAAAACAGTCTTCATGCAACAAACTCCAACAAACTCCAAACCAAAGATGGCTTTGCATGGGGTAAAGGTCGCATTCCAATGTTCAGAGCATGTGCGTTTCTAGCTGAGGCAATCAGCCATTGCGATTCATTTCACATGATTACACCCTCATTATTATTCAACGAATAACGTGGTTTGTTTACGTTTGGGCTCCGTTTCAAACCTCTCTGACTGGTTATATAGTAACATGTGACTGATTTTGCCCTAGTAAATGCATCCTATAATAGATCAGCTTTCCAACGATACCAATATGACAGGGGTGGACACGATGTATAGTGGATACTATACATCTGAATTGAGCGAAGTTTCCTTTGTGTTTGTTCATTAAGATTTTCATAGCTCTACAAAACGTCGTATTTTTTCAAAGTTATCAATCGTTTTATGACATTAGAATAGGATGACAGCAATCTAGGATATTTAGGCTAATTAAAAACATCTGCCATTGCAGCCAAATTCACCCCTTCGCACACTTCGAAGTGGAATAACCTGGCTCATCGTTTCCGACTTATTCCTGATTTTGGTGGAGCAGGTCACATTTAATCAAATTGCTCTGACCTGTAGTGATTCTATTAAGCATAGTTCACTGTACATATTTGATCATTCCTGTTGACAGAATGCGAAGAAGTTCTGTGAGGATGTTGGCTATCCTTGTCTCATTCGACCGTCCTACGTGCTCAGTGGCGCCGCCATGAACGTGGCGCACTCGAACCACGACCTTGAGATGTATCTCACCCAGGCCAGCGCCGTGTCGAAGGAACAGCCGGTCGTCATCTCAAAATTCATCCTCGGTGCCAAGGTCAGAAGCTGGCAATTTTTAGTACATTTTTGTGCTGAGGTCATCATTATATTGTCATCTCTCGTATTGTCTTTTGTGGTTGAAATCCTTCTTGTTGACTTCTGTTTAAATCTGTGTAATTTTTTTATTGGTTAATCGACCTATGTCATTCAGATGTCGACAGTGTTTCGCCATCAACCCCCAGACTAAGAAATGGTGCTACATGAAACGAGATTCGCCAGGTTTCACCAGGACAGAAAGTTTATCATTATTGTTATTTAAGTTTGTCATTAAATTTTAAACAGCGGTTGGTGAACACGAAAAATATGTACTTTAGCATGATTTTTTTCATTTGTAACAAATCCATATAAAACAGAATTGACAACATTTGTCTCCAACACCATAGTTCAAAATCATTCATTAACTTGTTCTCTTTCTGAGGGTCCACCGTTCACATTTTCGTATGATTTTAATTTCTATGCTAAAATAACCGATAAAGACAGCTCATTGTTTTTTACCCTGCACAGGAGATAGACGTGGACGCGGTGGCAGCCGCGGGCGAGGTGTTGTGCATGGCTGTGTCCGAGCACGTGGAGAATGCGGGGGTACATTCAGGGGATGCTACGCTCGTCACCCCGCCCCAGGACATCAATGAGAAAACCCTGCAGAAGATCAAGGGCATCTGCTGCTGCATAGGGCGTGAACTCGAGGTGTCGGGGCCGTTTAACATGCAGCTCATCGCAAAGGTGGGTTAGCATTTCAGTTTTACTATCACTTTCATTTTCAGAATCTGTTACAGACTTTTTAATGTGTTATATTTAAGGGATCCTCCTCAATTCAATTTTTTCGCTTGTCTCATTTCAGAATAATAAGTTACTTAAAGTATTGCCTAATGAAATGCCAACTTGTTTATAGAAATTTTTTATTTTGTTTTGGGGTAATCATTGGAAAAATTGCAACATTTGTTCCCCAGATCCTGTACAAATTTGCCACAATATTGTAAAAGTGGTCCGGCTCTATATACTTTGACATAATGCTATTCACACCTTGGTAAGTTACCTGATCTAACGATCAAAGTCAGGTCTTCAAATGATTTTAAGTATGAACTCTTTATTAAACCAACTATGCACATTACGTAAACTATTCACAAACTACAGATTTTAACCTGGGCTAAATCACTTGAGGGAATTTCAGTTAAAATTGTTTATTTACTACTGCTCAGGTGGGTAAATTCCTCAGGTGCCCAAACATCTGGAGAGTAGTTTCTGCAGAGATAAATTAAAATAAGTACTGTACTTTGAAAATTGTTTCTTTATTTTTAGGATGATCAACTCAAGGTCATTGAGTGCAACGTTCGAGTTTCGCGCTCATTTCCATTTGTGTCAAAAACACTCGACCACAACTTTGTTGCCATGGCAACTCAGGCGATCCTTGGAGAGAATCCTGACCCAGTGAATGTGATTGCTGGTTGTGGAAAGGTCGGAGTGAAGGTGAAGTCTTATAGCAATTTTTTATTTTATCCATAAACATTTCTGAATATTTGTGCATGAACGTTTAAGTTGATTAACGTTTCTGATTATTTGTGCATGAATGTTTAAGTTCATTAATGTTTCTGAATGTTTGTGAAACTTTGAAATGTTGAGGAGCATAGGAGCTCAGTGGTTTCCATAATTCGAGTCCGTCTGCTGCTGTTTGCCTGTGCCTTTTGCAAGGGACTAAAAGCTGCCATTGCCAGGGGATGCAAGAGATCCGACACAGGATAAATGTGTAGCCGGCTGTGGACTCTCAACTACATGAATCACAGCAGCTCAGTTAATTCTGTCAAATACCTTACACGATTGAATGAATGACTTTCACATGTTGCAATGAAATTTTTTTGTGTTAGTGAAGAGATTCTGGGATGTGCTGTATGGGGCCCATACTATGGGGCTGGCAAATTAATAATTGCTCCTGTATTTATAGAAATAAATCTAAACCCGCAAGTGTTGCTATTATATATTCCATATTGGAATGTTTTAACAAATTTATATAAAAAATATGCTGCCACAAACCAAGACAGAAATAATTTGATCAAAGGATGTTTTCTTAATTATTAAAAGTAGACCATTATTTGTAGTCCTCTATCCAAAGACTTATTGTTTTGTAGGCACAAGTGCTGGGACATTAGCTACAACAGTGTTTTGTAGTCTTGTATGCCAAGACCTTAACTCTAGTATCACTTTCTTGCACAAACAAAAGCACATTTTGATGGAGCAGTACCATTCTCTGTTCCCAGGTGTCAGTGTTCTCATATGCGCGGCTGGCAGGAGCCGATGTCCTGCTGGGCGTGGAGATGGCCAGCACGGGCGAGGTGGCCTGCTTCGGGGAGGATCGCTACGAGGCTTACCTTAAGGCCCAGATGAGCACCGGCTTCAAGATCCCACGCAAGAACATCCTGCTCTCCATCGGCAGCTATAAGGTATACACAACCAGTCACCTCACCTCACCCTCAGGGCTCCAGTCACCTCACCCTCAGTGCTCCAGTGACCTCACCCTCAGGGCTCCAGTCACCTCAACTCACCCTCAGGGCTCCAGTCACTGGTGGCAAAATTAGTTTAAACATTTCAGAAGTTTACTTGCTTTACTACGCACTGGTATGTCCATAGGGATGCAATAATTTCATATTTAAATATATAGTAATTAATGGATGTTTGTGCTTTTTATCATGGATAACAAACTATGGTAAGTTTGGAAGAAAACCAAACACCTGCCATTTTTTATGCAACTAACAAAGCATGGTCCCCACATGGTCTCCACATGGTCCCCTTGGCCCATGTGTAATAATGGCTTTCTTTGAGGTTCACAATTCAAGATATAAAATGATGCACTGTTGACACTGAGTTCAGTTGTGATGATACTTCATGAAAGTACCTGTTTCCAGCACAAGGTGGAGCTGCTTCCGACCGTGCGAAGTCTTGAGAACCTCGGCTACAAGTTGTACGCCAGTATGGGCACAGCCGACTTCTACTCAGAACATGGCATTAAGGTATGTCAGAGTTGCTCGTGATTAGTGTAGATATGTCATGTGACACAAAATGGCAGCGGGGAAGATTCGGAATCAAAATTTATTTATTTAGACCACATGTCCAAACAGACAAAGAAAACAAACAGTAGTCCCGGAGAACTAATAATTTGGTAACAAGAATCAAATCAAAATATAGGAATTTGATTGATGTGCATATTAATATGAAAAAAATGTTGCAGTGTCAGCCATTTTTGGATGTAGACAAATTTATTTATTGTTATCAAATCCCAAAAAATTTTTTTTTAAATATGTCTGGCTCTCTCTATATATATTTATATATACATATACATATATATATATATATATATATATATATATATATATATATATATATATATATATATATATATATATATATATATATGTAGCCCATAAAGACACAGGGTAAAGCTTAATTGATGCTGCAGTTACAAATTTGTTGTTAATTTGCCGCTAGCATTATCATCACTATTGATTGAATTCATTAAATTTATTTATAGATTTATAAAATGTAGTATTGTAAAGAAGATGTGTTAAATCCATGTTCTATGATTAACATTCACCGTACTAGCTTGAATATGGTGAGATTCACAGATTATATTCCTAAATGTGCCATAAAGCAAATATGTGTTACTATATAAATAAAATCATGGTATGCTTTACCTGTGCATGTGGTGGCAATGGAATTAAATTGAGAAAATCTGACCCTTTAGCTGACATGAGGTAGACATGACTTGCCTATAGTCAGACAGAATAAGGCTTGTGTGATGCAGTTGACACCATTTAGCCTGCCCAAGTATAAACAATCCACAGTTGGGATATCGTTCCACTTGAGCAAACATCTTTAGATGCTGTGTTGTCATGGTTGGGTGAACTTGAGTGCTGCTCCAGTGAGTTGTGTTGCTGCTGCTGCTGGCAGCAAGAGAATAACTTGAAGTGACACTTCAGAGCTTCTCTCTCTCTGTTGTCAAATCATGAACAACTTATGTGAGGTAAATGTCAAGGTTATTTGAATAACACCAGGGTATATATCTAAGATGACAGCATTCCCTCATCATTCCCAGTTGACTCTTACCCAGTCATGTCTTCTATCGATCCCTTCGTTCTTCGCATGAACCACATCGACCATCGCCTTGGTCACGCCAAACAACAGGTGGCGCTACTAACTGAACAGATTGACGCAGCGCAGCGACGCTATGACAATGCTGTCGCGGCTGGTCACCTGTCGTTTCGCTACACGGGCCGTTTGAAGTTGGCGACATTGCAGGGCGTTCGTAACATGTACTGTCAGTACATTTGTCATTGCGGCCGGCAACTTGATGTTCTTCATGGGCAGCTTCTGCATATGCTCGGTGTGGCACCGACTGATTGGAACGTCGCCATCGCTTAAACAACAACGATGAGAAACAAAAGGCTCTTCTCAGAGCCAAACATATCACAAAAGGAGAATGTTTATCATTCGAGATTGAGGTATTTTACGAATGTGTGTTTGTAGTAGATGAAGGTGAAGGTAAGTTTTTATATAATTCCAGTCCTTGGGATCGTTCAGTGCATTTTATACTTCACCCCCCGGCAGAAGACCTGGTCATTTGAGCATCAGCTCGACTTCTCTGGGAAGCATTCAGCCATGCTGCAATTACTATCCAAAGACTAGTACTCATTCCGCTCGAAGAAGGGTTTCTGACTTTCTAACCTGTTTGTTGCTGTGCACCACAGTTGTCTAGTTATCGATGGTGGAATTTTTTTAAAGAAAACAATGGGAGTGTTACGCCTTTATTAACCATTCACTGAGATTGAGAAAGCCGCATGAAAAACCTTTCTATGTGCATTAACCTCTCATCAGTGGTTGCTTTGTTTTGACCAATTAATATTATGTTTTGAAGCACACCTGTACACATACTGTACACACCTGTACACATACTGTATTCGAGCTAATAACTGTACAGTATGCTTGACAAAAAAATTGGGCCATGGATAAATGTCAAGGAATCTTTTTTATAAGCGTACACCAACATTTGTTTCTCTAGACAATAAGGTAACTGTTTGACACTAGTGTCATTTGGTGACTAGTGTAGAACAACTGAAAAGTGGTGCCAACTGTTGAACACCAGATGACAACAGCTTTCAGTTGTTCCACACTAGTCAAATTACAATAATTATGGATTCTGCTGATTATAAAAGGGGTGTTCGCTAATTAGGGCATGTACACTTAATAGGTTGAATACGGTACATTATATATGTGTCAGTATATTTGATTGTGCCAAATTTGTAGGTGAAGGCTGTGGACTGGCCGTATGAGGACACGGGCAAAGACGGCAACGAGAAACAGAACAGCATTCACCAGCGCTCGATTGCCAACTACCTGGCCGACAACAAGTTTGACCTTGTCATCAACCTTCCGATGCGTGACGGGGGGTCACGGGCTGCGTCATCGTTCGTGACGCAGGGGTACCGCACTCGACGCATGGCTGTTGACTACTCTGTTCCGCTCATCACTGACGTCAAGTGTACCAAGATGTTTGTGGAGGTCGGTTGTGCACAGATTGTCTTGTTTTAAAGGGAACATTCAATGATTTTTAACGATCAGTGAATCATCTGGCACAAAACTTAATTTTTCTCCTTTGAAGGTAAATATTTATTGACCTGTTATTACTTGTTGTAAAGTAATATGTATGTTTGTCGTAAAACTACCATATTTTATGTCATTGCCAAATCATGTATTTTTTAAACTCTTAAGAGATGAAAGATCACAATAGTAGCACACAATAGTAACACATGATAGTAACACACAATAGTAATGCACGCTAGTAATGCACGATAGTAACACAATATAGTAACACATAATACTTTCCGACGCAAAACTGTATTTCTTCTTTGACGGTAAAGACTTATTGATCTGTTATTAATTGTTGTAAAGTAATATCTATGTTTGTCGTAAAACTACCATATTTTATATCGTTGCCAAATCATGTATTTTTTAAAACTCTTAAGAGATGAAAGATCACAATAGTAGCACACAACAGTAACACAATAGTAACAGACGATAGTAATACGATAGTAACGCATGATGGTAACACACAGTAATAGTCCACGATAGTAATGCCCGATAGTAACGCACGATAGTAATGCAAAATAGTAACACACGTTTTCTATGATATTCCATGTTGCAATGTCCTGTAAACCAGTCAGTTGGTTAATCAATGAAAATCATTTAGTAATAGGAATGATGTACTAAGAATAATTAAAGGTTGGCATTTATGTGTTAAAGGTACATAGTCTGATGGTTTTTATAGCAAAACCATGTTATATAGTATAAACTACGTCTGTTCTAGCATCTTGACTGCTCAGATGTGTTTTGATTAACCACAGTGTGTTAGTAAAATTTCACCGTTATTTTATTAATTTTTCTTTAATTAATGTTTCGACCCGAATATCATGCTACATTGCTAATGTTTCCACCCGAATATCATGCTACATTGTGTGTTAAACGGCAAGGTCGATATTCGTAAACAGATAACGGTCACATTATATTAAAAAGTGATGGTTCATTCCAACACATTTGGGTGGTCAAGATGTTAAAATATAGATAAACCTCTGTAGTTTATACAATAAAACATGATTTGACAGTAACAATGATCTGACTGTACCTTTAAGACGATGTTGAGAGATTATGTAAATGGATGAAATAGGAAGACATTTATGAAAGAGAACAAAAAACATACCTGAGGCTGATAGTATGTAGATTTATAGCCCAAATTTCAACTAGTGCTACTACCACCACCTGATACATAATATACTCTTTGTCATGCAGCTGGCATTTGTCACAATCAGCATTTAGCATCTAACAGTATACTGCCGAAAATGCCAACAATGAATAAAAAAGTCGAACAATTTAACTTTGCCGTAATTAACTGGCTAATAAATGTGGAATGATTTACCAGTCGGCATTTAGAAAATAAGTGAAAACTCATGAATTTTATCATCATTATACTCCTATACCTTTCTTACAATATTTCAAATGGGGCCTAACAATTGCATTGTATAGCCCTTTAGATATAATTAGCCCTTTTCACTTTTATGTAGTAATAGGGTGATTTATTTTTTTGTTTCTCAGGCTTTGAGGCGATTGGGCAAACCTCCCCCGATCAACACAAACATTGACTGCGTAACATCAAGGCGGATCATTCGACTTCCAGGTATGATAAGACATATCTGAAGAGTTTTATGCTCGTGCACCACGTAGACAAAGTATATTCGTTTTTGCAGCATTAGCTGTTGCCAGTACACAGAAATGCGGTGTTCTGTGAATTCTGTGAAAGGGAAGTTTTATTATTTAAAATGTCTTTATGAAACTGCTTTATTTGTTTTGATTTTGTTTATGTTTCGCTGACAATCATCAAATTATTTTAAAGGAATAGTTGTTATACTATCTTAATTCCAGCAACCTTTGGGTTAACTCATATTTTTAGACGTGATGATGAATTTTGCACATACCTGTTCATGATATTATGCGTAACAATTCAGGGGCAGGAAATGTTCGTACCATATGAACGATAGTTCATATTTACATACAATTGTTCGCAATGCTGTGTGTTTTTTATGATTGTTCCAATAAATATAATCTTCATAAAATACATACATACTTATATACTCTAGCTGGACTATAATAAGATGTATGAAGTTTTATCTGAAGTAAACATATATTAATATACCTATTAAGATGATGTCCCCTTTTAGGCAAGTGTTCTATTGTGGAACTGTTGGACATTGCCCTATGCTGTTTGTTGCATCAAAGTTCGTACAGTGACCAGTGTTATGGTTGTAGGCCTGATAGACGTGCACGTCCACCTGAGAGAGCCTGGTGGCACGGAGAAAGAGGACATCGCATCAGGGACAGCCGCAGCCCTGGCTGGGGGCATCACTATGGTCCTGGCCATGCCTAACACTAACCCTCCCATTGTGGACAAGGCAGCCCTGGCTATGGTGCAGAAAGTGAGTCCCCTACAGAGAATAATAGTGGAATATCCAGGCTTCTGAGTTCTTATTTGTTTGGATTGATATCACTGATAAGTAAATAAATATTCGGTTGTAATTAATTTCATTATTGAGGGGTGTGTGTGCCAGGAAGTGGGAGGTTGACCCCCAAAACAGGTGGGAGATCGGACGTTGAGGACCTTGCCACACCCCAGTCAATAGTTGCATTTCCTGTTTTTTGCTTCATATTTTGATGACAGCTTGTCATATTATGATTCATATAAATTGCCTTTCATAAAACCAGATTAATCCTCACACACTGCCAAACACATGGTTTGAAGGCTTTGCATTTTAATAAGCTTCAAATGTTCTTTTATTAAAATATATTTTGAAGTTATACTGTTCAAAATTAAGCATTGTCATACAGACTGATCAGTTTTGTTTCATTGGTTTATGCCAATAACTCTCTTTAAAACCTTAGTAAAAGAATAGTTTTATAATTTTTTAACAT
Organism: Lamellibrachia satsuma; assembly: GCA_033239005.1. NCBI lineage: Eukaryota > Metazoa > Annelida > Polychaeta > Sabellida > Siboglinidae > Lamellibrachia > Lamellibrachia satsuma. The sequence continues at coordinate 3,348,196 of BSQZ01000062.1, read as the reverse complement.
GTTCAGAATTCTGCGTTGTTTTGTATCAGTGTTGTTTTGTAAGCTGTATCATGTTATGTATCAATACTATATTGTGTTGTATCAGTGTTGTATTGTGTGCTGTATCAGTGCTGTATCATATGCTGTATTAATGGTGTATCAGTGCTTAATTGCATGTTGTATCATGTGCATGCTGTATCAGTGCTGTATCATGTGCTGTATTAATGCTGTGTCATATGGTGTATCAGAGTTGCATCGTGTTGTACCAGTGCTGTATCATGTACTGTATCAGCATTGCATCATGTGCTGTATACGTACTGTATGATGTGCTGTATCAGTGCTGTACCATTAGTGTATCATGTACTGTATCAGTGTTGTATCATGTGCTGTATATGTACTGTATGATGTGCTGTATCAGTGATGTACCATTAGTGTATCATGTACTGTATCAGCATTGCATCATGTGCTGTATACGTACTGTATGATGTGCTGTATCAGTGCTGTACCATTAGTGTATCGTACTGTATCAGTGTTGTATCATGCGCTGTATACGTACTGTATGATGTGCTGTATCAGTGCTGTACCATTAGTGTATCATGTACTGCGTCATGTGTTGTAGCTGGCTGCTAGTTCTGCGCGATGTGACTATGGCCTGTACGTCGGAGCAAGCCAGGACAATGCAACGTCACTGCCGCTGTTAGCCCGTGACTGTGTCGCTCTCAAGATGTATCTCAATGATACGTTCTCGACACTCAAGATGGACGATGTCACGCAGTGGATGAAGGTACAACATTGACCAATGTCAACATCTTCACAGAGTCAGACCACAAGTACATTTCGTGATGCATTTTAACACAATGTATTGTCTGAGTATACACTAGCTGATTTAAATTATCTTGTTTAACAGTGATCTAGTCAGCTAGCAAGTTTACTTATTAACGTTATGTATATTAAATTATATTCACCTGTAAAATAATACACTTATGTGGAATAAGGTGCCTTATTCACCGTACTCTATTCTCTACAGCACTTTGAACACTGGCCGAAGACGATGCCCATCTGTGTACATGCAGAAGGTCAGACAACGGCGGCCATCTTGCTATTTGCAGAACTCTTCCAGCGATCTGTCCATGTGTGCCATGTTGCAAGGAAGGAGGAGGTAGGGAAATGATGTTTCTGCTTGAAGCTGCCTCTGCAATTTCTGCTTGTCTCGTTTCAAGGTCATTTTGTAAAAAATCTAACCTATCTGGTATCGACTACGACATACTAGCTCATTTGTGCAAATTGTTATTTAGTTTTGATGAGTTTATTGGACAAACTATTAAATTAATTTTGGTTTTGCCGATATCTATATGGGTATAAGAAGTTGGAAATATGTGTCCTTCAGATATGACACTCCCTTCTACCTGATGTTTTTTGCCAGGGGTAAGTGATGGTCTCTACCTGTAATACTGTGTTAGCCATGGACATGGGGTTGTTTGGAGTATAAGGACATAAAACGTCTGCTTTTATCACGTGACTGTGGAGGTCGTAAGGTCACATATTCACCCTGTTTGACAGATATTGGTCATAAAGGCTGCGAAAGAATGTATAAGGACATAATACGTATGCTCTTATCACTTGACTGTGGAGGTCGTAAGGTCACATAATCAGTGTGTTTGACAGATATTGGTCATCAAGGCCGCGAAGGAACGCGGCCTTCAAGTGACATGTGAGGCAGCTCCCCATCATCTCTTCCTCACCTTGGATAACCTTGAGAGGATTGGGTCCGGTCGAGGTCAAGTGCGGCCAATGTTAGTAACCGCAGAAGACCAGAAGGCATTGTGGGATAACCTCGATATCATTGACTGCTTTGCAACAGATCACGGTCAGTTAATGAACAATTAATAAGGTGTTTATTATAATTGTCTGGCCTACTTGGAGAGCTGGCTTAACTTGATTATTACAATTATTGTTTTGACTAAATATCTCAAAGTTTCATACACATTTTGGTATATTTATGGCATCTTTTTAATCATTCTATGTATTATATATAGTTACATGACATAAGATGTATAAGTTTTCATAATGTGTAATAATCCAGTTTTTTCTTCCATTTTTTTAGAATCCATGTGTTTGCATGTAATCTACACTAAACATGCTTATATAAGAAATAACTCAGAGTTGCTGTATTTTGGATGCATTTAAAAGAATTGTACTAGACAATGCCACTTTATTATAATTTGACAAACATTTTGGTCTTTTGATATATGCAGATGTATTGATCACAATTTCCTCGTGCAAAATTTACTTTTAAAAACAAAACACAGTCTTAAATAATTAGGTTAAATCCCATAGATAATAATAACTCGTGCATCTTGCTACACGACAATCCTTCCAAGAAGGAGTACAGACATCCAATGGCAGCTTTCGTAAATTGCAAGTATTTACTTGAACATTTTGTTTTGTTCTTTTGCAATTAACAAAATAGTTGTTGTTTAATATATCCTACACAACCATATTGATGGTTACCTATAGTTTCTGTGCTATCACAAAAACTCATCCAGCAAGTATATATGAGTTTGTCAGTCTGTTGTTATGGACAAGATGATATTTATTGGTTTAATCATTTCAGCACCCCACCAAGTGGACGAGAAGGACAGTGAGAAGCCTCCCCCCGGCTACCCCGGCCTGGAGACCATGCTGCCCCTACTACTGACCGCGGTCAACAGTGGACGCCTCACTCTCATTGTAGGTCTAATTATGCATTATGTTTTTGGGCCTATGCACACTAAAAGTTACTAAAACATAACCATTTGCAACTACAATTAAGAATATCACGCCAGTGGTTACTATGAAAACCTTGTTGAACACACATCATCTTAATTTCATGGGCTGTGCCATACTGTTAGAAAACACCAAGTCACGAGTGTCAAAGTCTAGCAAAATTCGATCGCCAAGTGAAAATATATTTGTATACACCTATTCCTATATTTGTCAATATGGTATGGCTATGCTGTTTGCATCCAAACTCTTATATAATATGTTTCGTTTTTTGTTTACTAAACTCGTCCTCTTTCTAGCAAAATAACACGTTTGTATGAGACTGCGTTGCTTCAGTGTATGCCGTCCTCCCTTAATATGTCACAGTAGTCTAGGTTACCCGATTTTCATAGAACTGCGCACACGCTTATCTGTCTCACTGGTTAACATGCCAGCAGCAACTGGAAACATGACTGGAATCTCCCACTTTTAGAACACATTCTGGGTAAACCAGTGGCGTGATATTCTTGATTTTAGTTGCACATGGTTAGTTTTTATTATTCTTTTTAGGTGCATAGCCCCAAAACCTGGACATTTGTTTCGCATTAATTATTCTGGTTTGTTGTGTCTTTGAGCTCCAGTTCTAGTTCCAGATGTAGGCGCGATAGAAGTTTTATTATTATTATTTATTTATTATTGTTCTGGGTCAGTTCTGTTGTGATTGTTATTGTAATTAATTTAATTATGTTCAATAATCACATTTAAAATTATGTCTGATATAAAAATTTAATGTCGCCTTGGAACTGATTATAGACGTATATGTGGACAGACAGACATGTATTGGACAGACAGATAAATATTGGGTGTGATGTTTGTAGTTTACGCAGCCCTTTCTGTCCAGTAAATTGTCTCCCTAAATAAAATTAAAGGAAAATGGTGTCATGCATGACTAGTCTTAACAGCTGGCTACAAGATATAATTGTTATATTGATATCTACAGCAAGTTAACATTATGTTGCAGGACCTCATAGAGAAGCTATATGTGAACCCACGCAAGATCTTCGGGCTGCCTGACCAGCCCGATACGTATGTGGAAGTCGACCTGGATGAGGAATGGGTGATTCCTGCCGCGATGAAGTTCACCAAGTCCAAGTGGACGCCCTTTGAGGGCATGCGGGTCAAGGGTGCTGTACGACGGGTCGTATTGAGGGGCGAAGTGGTCTACATTGACGGACAGGTGGCGATAAATTTATTAATGTGAATTATAAAGGATATATAATTAAGCTAAATGGAAATTAATAATGTGTGCAAAGAAAATAAAAACAAATAAATAAGCAAGAAGTGCAATAGTTAATAAGGTTACTGCAGTTAGATTAGTTTTATGCACATACATTTCTAATTGTGTGTTTCTTACTGGTAATTTGAAATCCCATGAATGAACTATCAGTTATTATACAGATTCAATTGTAAATTAAGTGAACAGTTATACATTTGTACAGTGTTGAGAGAATGAGGCCAAGGGATAGAGGGGAATGGAGAATGAGGTCGGGGGTTAGAGGGGAATGGAGAATGAGGGATAGAGTGGAGTGGAGAATGAGGGCGAGGGATAGAGGGGAATGGAGAATGAGGTCGGGGGTTAGAGGGGAATGGATAATGAGGGATAGAGGGGAATGGAAAATGAGGGCGAGGGATAGAGGGGAGTGGAGAATGAGGGCGGGGGTTAGAGGGAATGGAGAATGAGGGATAGAGTGGAGTGGAGAATGAGGGAGGGGTTAGAGGGGAATGGAGAATGAGGGCGAGGGGTAGAGGGGAATGGAGAATGAGGGCGAGGGTTAGAGGGGAGTGGAGAATGAGGGTGAAGGATAGAGGGGAATGGAGAATGAGGGTGAGGGATAGAGGAGAATGAGGGCGAGGGATAGAGGGGAGTGGAGAATGAGGGCGGGGATTAGAGGGGAATGGAGAATGAGGGCGAGGGATAGAGGGGAGTGGAGAATGAGGGCGGGGGTTAGAGGGGAATGGAGAATGAGGGTGAGGGTTAGAGGGGAATGGAGAATGAGGGTGAAGGATATAGGGGAATGGAGAATGAGGGCTGGGATTAGAGGGGAATGGAGAATGAGGGCGAGGGATAGAGGGGAGTGGAGAATGAGGGCGGGGGTTAAAGGGGAGTGGAGAATGAGGGTGAAGGATAGAGGGGAATGAGGGTGAGGGATAGAGGGGAATGGGGAATGAGGGCGAGGGATAGAGGGGAGTGGAGAATGAGGGCGGGGGTTAGAGGGAATGGAGAATGAGGGCGAAGGGTAGAGGGGAATGGAGAATGAGGGCGGAGGTTAGAGGGGAGTGGAGAATGAGGGTGAAGGATAGAGGGGAATGGAGAATGAGGGCGGAGGTTAGAGGGGAGTGGAGAATGAGGGTGAAGGATAGAGGGGAATGGAGAATGAGGGCGGAGGTTAGAGGGGAGTGGAGAATGAGGGTGAAGGATAGAGGGGAATGGAGAATGAGGGTGAGGGATAGAGGGGAATGGAGAATGAGGGTGAGGGATAGAGGGGAATGGAGAATGAGGGCGAGGGATAGAGGGGAATGAGGGCGAGTGATAGAGGGGAATGGAGAATGAGGGCGAGGGATAGAGGGGAGTGTAGACGATTGGTGGAGATGGTAGTAAAACGGAACTAGTTATGAAGAAGAAGAGGAAAAAAATTGACGACCAGTATCGGTGCCAGCCTCACCCTGGACTACAGGGAAAAGGAGGAGAACAACAACATTATAGTTTTTCTCATGCACTCATGCTAAACATTTAATTTTTTTACGGAATAAGTGCGCGATAATATCTACCTTATGTCTCTCCGTGGACGAACAACAAATATAGACCCTGTATTTTAATTTATGCTTATCCATGTAAAATTACACGCTACGCATTCTGTATAAACATCTTGCTTGACCAGGTGTTGGCGCCCCCTGGCTATGGTCAGGATGTGAGGACATTGCCGAGGGCCAAGACGGAGGAAACTGTGAGTTCCCCGCTGGTGCTCATCCCCGACTCCCCGGTTGATTCCCTCCACTCCTCTCTCCACTCCTCGGCTCCCGGGAGTCCCAAGAAGTCTGCCATTGACCCGTCCAAGTTGACCCAACCCCCGAGGGTCACTCGTATGTACCGAGATGACTCACTGGGCGGGGCAGGTCAGTGTTTTTTTAAAAATGCATTTCCACCCTAAATCTTCAGCGGTCTCTCGCACTGATGATGAATTTTACTTGTCTTTGTTAATAACATTCTTGTTTGTTGCGCCTCTGAGCTCAGCTTCCTGGGTCCATATTCTTGAAAAACTTACAAATTCGTAACTAAATTTTTTTTACTGTCCCGGTGCAGTTCACTCATGAAATATCTGCATAAATATTACCATATGTGCCAAATACTGACAAGTCTACTGAAGTATTACATGTTGACCCTCAGCCAAGACAGGCAGGATTGCAGTATAATATTAAACTCTCCACGTTGTTTTGGTAATAGATATTCTGCGTGTGACAGCCCCGGAGGCAACTTTGCCTCCATATTTATGGAAAACTTGGGTTATGAATTTTGAGAATGCAGGCCCTGTGGATTTAGGCACTGTAGAAGTTTTATTATTAGGACTGTCGTGTCGTTGTTGCAATCTTGTATTCGACTGCATTCTTTTGTCATCATTAAAGCTGCCTCCTCAGTTCATTCAGCTCACCGTGAACCAGGTTTGTTGTCATTAAAGCTGCCTCCTCAGTTCATTCAGCTCACCGTGAACCAGGTTTGTTGTCATTAAAGCTGCCTCCTCAGTTCATTCAGCTCACCGTGAACCAGGTTTGTTGTCATTAAAGCTGCCTCCTCGGTTCATTCATCTCACTGTGAACCAGGTTTGTTGTCATTAAAGCTGCCTCCTCGGTTCATTCAGCTCACCGTGAACCAGGTTTGTTGTCATTAAAGCTGCCTCCTCGGTTCATTCAGCTCACCGTGAACCAGGTTTGTTGTCATTAAAGCTGCCTCCTCGGTTCATTCAGCTCACCGTGAACCAGGTTTGTTGTCATTAAAGCTGCCTCCTCAGTTCATTCAGCTCACCGTGAACCAGGTTTGTTGTCATTAAAGCTGCTCCTCAGTTCATTCAGCTCATTGTGAACCAGGTATGTTGATGTTCAAATCTGTATTGTGTGAACAGTTTGATGCACATTCGGTTGAATAAAAGAGTGCATAATTGTGTCATAGTTGACACTAGGTAGGTTAAATTTTTTGCAAAATGAATCTGAAACAAGACGAGCACAAAACTCATTGATTAAGATTTTCAGTTGAAGCTTCAATTGAAAATCTTACCTATATATATTTTAGAACACTGGTTGGGCTCCTGACAACTGTGGATTCTGTGATGTTCCAGTCATCTCTGTGACAATCCTATCTTGTATTTGTTCAGGTGATGCACCAATCCTGTGTGATGGTGGTGCCCCCAAGTGGCAGACTACGCCGTTCTACATGCCGATGTCTGTGGTCAGTCCAACCGCTGGACTCACTGGACAACACATATTGACCGTCAACTTCACAAAGGAACAGGTAGACAATTCGTATATATTGAATTTCGCGTTCAAATTTTTTCCAGTACATTGATCAAAGTTGATGTCAGTAAATGTTATTATTTTCATAATTTAATCTGATTTATTCTATTATTATTTTTTTATTACTTAACAAGAAGTTCCTCACAAAGTATGTTCCTTTTTTCATTATTTTGATTTAGAGTATATTTTCATTAATATTTTGTTCATATGTTGGTGCTTTACAATGATCAACCTTGACCTCATTACAGGTTCACCAGTTGTTCAATCTTGCGCACAACTTCCGCGTGGCCGTCCAGAAGGAACGACCTCTGGATGACATTCTCAAGGTGAACTTTCACATTCATATTCTGTAGCGAGTACTTGAACCTTATTAAAAAAATTAAGACAAATGCTTAGTTGGTCTGCAATATGTCTTTGTATTGCCAGTGGTTTCCATCTATGTAAACCCCTGGCCGATACCCCAAGAATATTTGTATTTTACATTATTAGCCATATAAATGGTGCAGCTGCTTTCATACAACTGTAAGGGCGATGCTTGGAATTTTAAATAAACTGTTTAACGAAAACACAACCGTTGTAATCTGTTAAATACACATGGAATATGCAATGGATATTTTGATCAATTGTTTATTGATGGATCACCTGCTGTTGGTCCACAAACAGAAATGACTGTGCCACATTGATTCAGTTAGCTCTATAACAAACATTTCATGGGTCAATTGATACTGCAACAAAGTTATACATTTTCATGTTTGTTCGAGCAGTGACAATAGAACATCTCCACTGTTTCATGGTGATGGTTTGAAATTGTTTGCAATAGACAGTATTCACAACACATATGACACCTATCGTCTAAGAATAAAACTGTGGTTACGAGTCATTGTGATACGATGGTAACGTCATTACGATGTGTTTGTGATGTCACTGCAATGCCGGAAACTGGTAGATTTCGAAATTGGTCATAAAAATGTTTTATATTTTTAAAGTATAATTCCAGAAAATGATTGTTTTACTTAGGTAAATGTATATAGAGTCAGTTTTATTATCAGCTGTCGTATGATAGACATTATTTATAATACGTACGACACCTGTTGGCTAAGAATGAAACAATGGAACATCAAAAAATATAGTACTAGTGCAATAATATAGTAACATTTTGTCAGTTTTTATTTGGTAGTTGTTTGTCACCCAGGGCAAGGTGATGGCGTCCGTGTTCTTTGAAGCGAGCACTAGAACCAGCTGCAGCTTCACCGCAGCCATGCAGAGATTGGGGGGAAGTGTCATCCATTTCAACGAGGCGTCCTCGTCAACTCGCAAGGGAGAGACTCTGGCTGGTAGGCAAATGTTGTAGAACTTTGTATTTGTCAAGAAATGTTTATAGATATGGAAATAAAACACTGCTGTTTCTTAATCTGATACCATGAAGATTGCGTATGTTTAAGACGATTATATTGTGTCAGTTGTTACTGTGGTGAGAACTATGATGTCAGAGTACCGTATTCGACCTATGAAGTGTACATGCCCTAATTAGCATACACCCCCTTTTTTAATCAGCAGGATCCATAATTATTGTTATTTGACTAGTGTGGAACAACTGAAACTTGTTGCCATCTGGTGTTAAACAGTTGGTACCACTTTTCAGTTGTTCTACACTAGTCACCAAATGACACCACTAGTGTTAAACAGTTTCTTTATTGTCTAGTGAAAAAAATGTTGGTGTACGCTTATAAGAACAGATTCCTTGACATTTTTCCATGGCCCAATTTGTTTCAGCGTACTGTACCTGTATTTGGTCGACTACAGTAATCATAGTCATAAGCAATCCTTATTCGTATTGGTTCCAGTAAATTCAGGAAGGGTTTGTGTGTTTTTTCAGTGGCAACCGTGATCTGTTATATATGATTCAGTTGTGATCATCTTTACAAAGTATGTCTCTTAATTTGTGGTTTAAATATGTGATCAAAAGACAGCACAACAACAATATTAGCTAATTCCTGACAAATATAAATATTGTGGAACAACAATATTTATATTAGGCTTTGTGCTATGTCATGCTTAGAATCCCCTTGTCACATGGATACTTATCTGTGTTATTTTCTGCAAGAAGAAGGTGATCCTGGGAGAGTTTTATAAAACTAAAATACAATCCAGAATTAACACCTATGATAATGATTGACATGAAGCATAGGCAGGAAGGATTTGGTTAAGAACAAAAGCATCCAAGCAATAGTTTTTAAGTGTCTATTTTTGCTGTTTTAAGTAAAACTGACATTTTACTCACTGTACCGTATGTCATAAAGTGCCATTGTTGGATTAGGTGTGTATTGGTGGGGCCTGCTGCGCATTGCTAAGTTTATGTAGCAAGAGAAAACAAAACAAATATGGTTGGTAAAATGGCAATGCCCTTTAATTACATAAAGTAAAACAGTGATATGCATGACAATGGGCATTGCCGACGACCTAACTAGATATAAAAGCAATTCCCCTATCCTAGTAACAAAGAGTTGAACATATCGGTCGATGGGGATTGCCAAAAATTTACTAGCTAAGCGTAATAAATGTGGGGCCCAGAAACCACCACCACTGTAGATCCAACAAAATCGGCACTTGTGAAGGAGAAGTTGGGGAAGGAGGGTGGGAAAACTTAACAAACGAGCGACGAAGTAGACACTGCTTCCGTGAGCGGCCAGTGATTGAAGTCTGCTGGCTGGGTCGCTCTAGCAGTGATGTGATGTCGCCTTGCCGCTTAGCGCTGTGACACCAAATAAGGAGATGTGTTATGTGTACCGTTAGCGTCCCGTTACCTGACACCGATCCGATGCATTCCAGACTAGCGACAAGGGTGGGCCGTCTAACCCCTGTACATAGGCAGGAACATTGCGTAAAAGGTATTATAATTCATTCTGTATTAAATACTGATTTTACTCACTGTACCGTATGTCATAAAGTGCCATTGTTGGATTAGGTGTGTATTGGTGGGGCCTGCTGCGCATTGCTAAGTTTATGTAGCAAGAGAAAACAAAACAAATATGGTTGGTAAAATGGCAATGCCCTTTAATTACATAAAGTAAAACAGTGATATGCATGACAATGGGCATTGCCGACGACCTAACTAGATATAAAAAGCAATTCCCCTATCCTAGTAACAAAGAGTTGAACATATCGGTCGATGGGGATTGCCAAAAATTTACTAGCTAAGCGTAATAAATGTGGGGCCCAGAAACCACCCGTACAAACCCCACACAAAGCGCAGCAGACTCCAACGATAACAGTGGTTCCTGGGCATGGCAGCAGCTCACTGCCTCCTGTGAGGAGCGTGGGCCAACCTCGCATTAAAAACCTCAAACGTCATATATGGAACAAGAGAGGACAAAAGATGAGGAAGTTGCACGACTAATGGTGTGCGCCGTTGTGCGTAGGTTCAAAGATATATCCACACAAAGCCGTAAGAAAAGTATAAAATTAGACAGCTGCGGCCCAAGCGAAAATTACAAACCACAAATAAAATTCTAGCTGGTGCGAGCTAGTAGCCAGATATAAGTTGGCGGAAGAATTAGATACAATAGAGAAACACAATTGAGAAACACAATTCGTGAACTCCCTTGAGAAATCGTGAAACCCGTTTGGAAGACCCCGCGCCAGATAATGCTGGCGGAAGAAAAAGACACCGTAGAGAAAAACAATTTGTGAACTCCCTTGAAAAAACCGTGAAACCCGTTTGGAAGACGCCGCACACCAGGTCGGATGCCGTAACCCCGTCACTGTCTCACAGGGAAAGCCAAGGAAAGAAGAAACATAAGCAAAAACCATCGTGTCAACATGCAGTAGCGACGACTGGCGAGTCTGCCTACGATAAAGGAAAGTATGACAGCGTGCCGCGAGAGAGATCCCCGCATCCCGCTCCCGGCCCAAAGCCGAAAAGCAGGACACGTGGACACGCTCTCTCTACCGCCTCAAACAAAATGAAGAAAAGCTGGGTACGCCCCCGAGCCACCAGATGCTCACATCGCTAATAGCATAAACAGAAAGTATAGACGTACCCGCCAGCAACTAGAATCACTGCATATATACACGTATCACAAAATACATACATACTTATCTACATATGCAACTTACAAAAGTGACTAAAAGTATTAGTTAATACAGCGATAGTGGGAATACTAGAGTGTCTAGAAAAAAATTCCTACGAACAGTGGGTGTGCAACGTGGAGATTGTCCGGAATTGTACCCCAACCCCCAGCTGAAGAGCCGGGCAAACATCAGAGCCCGCAAATAACTTGAAACCCCCACCGAAATGGAAAGCCGCACGCTTCCCAACGCCAGGCTGAAAATTATATGGCAATGAAAGCTCACAGTGTTTTAAAAGAGGTGATACGAATATATTTTTGAAAGCGGAAGATTTCCAACGGCCCATCCGCTGGATCTGTGCGTCAGAATATCCCTGAGCTGAGGCGTGAGTAGCTGCCCCGATACGGAAGCTGTGTGCCTTTATATTGAGTTGATGGAGAGAGGCCCAAGATAACGAGCCAGACAGCCAGGAATTTAGCTGTGAAGGGGTGATGGGGATAAATCCGGTTCACAGAACAAAGGGCCTTCGCTGCGGCCCCTCCTGGCAGTGAACAGAGAGAGTTCTGCCACTGGGCAGTAGGCGTTCTGTGAGCTGGGAATGGAAATAGAGATGTGCGAACCAAAGTGGTGTTTGGCTTGTTGGAAAACTATGGTGAGGGTGTCCGAAAGTACCGAGAGTTGTGATAATTTGATGTTATTGCGGGAAGAAGTGACTTCCCGATGCGAAGGAAAGCATGAAACATGAGTAGGTAGATAGCTCGGACTAAACAGGCATGATAGGATGTCTGAGTCACATGACCCGTGGAGTCGCACAGCGCGTGTAATATGGGTATAGTAATGGGGAGCCTAGAGTCAACGTGGGAAAAATCCTTGTGAGCCCCAAGGAGGATGCGCCGGACGAGAAAGTCACCTGTCGGATCCGGGAGGTGGAATAATTTGTGAAAAAAGGCGATGGCCGACATACGTGAAGTAACAGAGGCCGGCGAGGAGCCGTTACGGAGGAGATGCGCAATAAACGTACACAATAAGGGAACGGAGGAAGGAAACCATGGCTTCCCGGGAAATAGATCACAGCAAAGTCATGTAACTGGGTTGCCCACCGCGAATACATCGCCCGGGTAGAAGGAGCCAAAGATGCTGCAATGAAGGCGCCTGCACTGTTCACCAAGGTAGGAATTCCGGCAAATGGTCTGGGTCGCGATCGAGCCAAGGAGCCCTCTGGTGCGCGGCCTCGTTCTGGAAACGAGACAGGGCATCGGCGATAACATTAGTTTTACCGGGAACATGTTTGGAAGCAAAAAGTATGTTGTGTCTCATAGAAACTACCACAAGTTCTCTAATCAGGTTCATGATCGTGACGTCCTTGGACGTGTGAGAATTAATCACAGATACGACACTCATATTGTCACACATAAACAGTAAACGCGAGTTAGCCAGACGAGTCGCCCATAAACGGACAGCTAACACTATAGGTAAAAGTTCCTTGATCGCGATATTGCTGGCAGACCATGCACTGGGGAAGGATCCTTGGAACCACCGACTGCCTAAAATTGCAGCAAACCCAGACCCACTGGCATCCGAAAACAATCGAATACAGTTCGACGATGTCCACGTATTGGGAAGGCAGATAGATACTCCGTTGAAAGAGTCGAGAAACAGTTTCCAGGCGGCCAAATCCTTACGAGCTTCCCGGTTTAAGCGTATAAAATGTGATTTACCCCGCACCCCACGTGTAAGATCGGTAAGCCTCCGCAAAAAAGCCGTCCGGGCACCACCACTCGACACGCGAAATTGAGTGTGCCAATAAGTGACTGTAAGGCGAGCAAAGTTGCCTTCTTCCGGCGAAAGAGAGCGTTGATCTTCAATTGTGCATCAACTAACTTATCTTGCGGCAGACGCAACTGCATGGCAGTCGTGTCTACCTCAATACCGTGTAATGTAGCTAATGACGTAGGGAGCACGGTTTTGTTGGAGTTGACGGGAATGTGAAGAGATGTAGCTAAAGCCATGAAGGACTGGAGGCCAACCAAGCACTGATTAGACGCAGAGTGTCCAAACAAAATAAAATCATCCAATATATGTGACATGTGATGAACATGGAATTTAGTTATGAGAATCCACTGCAACGCCTGAGCAAAAGATTCAAAAGTTTGGCACGAAGTGCTACACCCCATGGGAAGACATTTATCAAAGTAATACTTGTGCTGCCAAGTCATGCCGAGCAGTCTATGGTCGGCGGGGTGTATAGGAATAATGCGGAAAGCGTCTTTGATATCTGCCTTAGCCATAAGACACCCTTGCCCGATATCACGGATAATCGATACACAGTCGTCTAACAGTTCATAATGGACTTCGGAGTGTAACTTAGCTATGTGGGAATTGACACTGTTATCCTTAGGAAAGCTGAGATCGTGGATTAATCGAAATTGTCCGGGGACTTTCTTGGGAACAACACCGAGAGGAGAAAGCACTACGCCTACTGGCGAAGGATGTGTGAACGGGCCGGCAATACGACCCGCGGCTACTTCTTGGGCAAGTTTGGTCGTAACAAAGTGATGATGATCATTGGCGGAAAGATGGTTGACATGACCGGGAACGTGAGTGTTGCATGTCATTGTTGAAGGGATGCGGAAACCCACTGAAAAACCACGGATCAAATGGTTCCGCTCACGCCTTGCGTACCCTCGTAGATACGTTGCCAGCCGATGGGGAAGCACTGGTGTTGGGAGGTTTGGGACTAGTGGTCTTGGCTTTGAGCATCCAGCAGGTGGCAAGGGGGTGTCCCCGTTGTCCGCAGGCGCTACATGCGTGCTGGAAGCGGCAATTTCTGAAATGGCATTGTCCGGTGCTATTCCACCGGCGGCATGGTGTGGGGCGACTGTCTGCGGATCCTGACTGTCCGCGGTAGTCCCGAAAAAGGCTGTCGCGGCTGTCTGTGTGTCGCCGACCGGTTCATGTCCCCATGAACCGCGTCCCAAGGCAAGGTCCCAATTGGTGGCATGCCAGGGCAGCGTCGGCATGAGGGCGTGGATGCGGCGGAAACGTTCGTCGTACACCCGCCAAGCCATTCCTCCGTGACGCTTATGCATGTCCATGATGCGGCACAGATAGGTGAACATGGACGGTGCCTCGGCGGGATAGCGTTCCACATACACGCTAGCGTACGTGCTGAATGCACGCAGCCATTGTCCAACGGTGGTGATGGGTGTTGCCCGTGGTTGCGGCATGGACATCTGGGGGTGCTGGCTGGACGGAAAGACGGACCCGGATCCTGTTGGTTCAGTGGGGGGGACCAACGACCCCAGGTCGATGTACTGGTGGGCCCAGATGGTGGCCTTGATTTTGGGGTCCAGTGTAGCCCCCAAGATCAGGAAGGGAGTCATGGGCGACTCACCTTGCGCGGTCCCGAGCTGCGTCGTTCCCGCCATCTGCTGCAGGGCGCTGGCCAGCAACGCTTGGAGATCAGTGCCCTGGAAATCGAGTGCTGACGTCCCTGGCTGTGTCGTAGGGACAGGCGTTACGGGTGATGGCCCAGCGAGTGGCGAGTGCAAGATGGGCATCGCAGTCGCTAGTCCGGCGGGTTGCAGCGGTGATGAAGCCGTGGCCGTCGGCACCGATGTAGACGACTGGGCGACGGGAGGACGCGGTTGAGTGCTGCTGGTTTGTGCTTCATACAACTGCCGTTGCACGTCTTGCAGTTGTTGCCGGAGTGCCTGGTTGACGGTTCCCAAGTCGTCGTTGTCAGAAGACGAGCTGTCTGAAGCCGCGTCGACTAGTCTGCGAGGCACCCGCGTAGCCCTCGAAGAACGTCTGCGGTCGGCAGGCGGGCCACCCTTTCGGCCGTTCTTAACTTTCGGCATAGCTGCAAAGAGGAAATAGCAAGGCAGTGTTCTGTGCAAGAGGATTAACCTATGCATCGGCCACCGAGCAGCAAGTCATCACCCGCTCACTCATCGGCCCAGTGTGATTGTGTTCCGGCCGGGGTAGTCTGCAATCAACGATAGCCTAGACTACTCTAGGTGAACACCGGGCTGTTCTGGAGACCTGCAATTTCGAGTATAGGCATATGATAGTAAGCATACAAACTGATAGACTATATTCAGAGTGTCGACACATAGCGAACAGGCAAACACCAAGCCTACTCACACAGCCTGGCGCAGGCAGCAGTTCAGAAGAAAATATCAGCCAACAGTTAAGTGTCCCCAGCACGTGAAAGTCTTCGCACAGCCATGTAAAGTGTACGATGCAACCTGTAAGCACATGACACCCAGGAGAAGGTACGTAACATAAGCATATCGCCACATACATAAAAGATAATATATAGTTGATGCCGACGCGCAAAGGCACACCTGTGCAGTGCATCGCGTTCAAAGTGCAGTCGCACACATGTGCGGTTCATCGCGTCCAACGCGCGGTCGCACGCCTGTGCGGAAATCGCGTCCAATGCGCGGTCGCACACCTGTGCGGAACATCGCGTCCAATGCGCGGTCGCACACCTGTGCGGAACATCGCGTCCAATGCGCGGTCGCACACCTGTGCGGAACATCGCGTCCCATGCGCGGTCGCACACCTGTGCGGAACATCGCGTCCAACGCGCGGTCGCACACCTGTGCGGAACATCGCGTCCAATGCGCGGTCGCACACCTGTGCGGAACATCGCGGACGCACACCTGTGTGCATCGTCGTGTCAAATGGGCGGTCGTACGCCTGTACAGAAAGGTCTAATAAATACATATGGTGCTGCAACGAGACATTGTTAACAAGGCAATCTGCAAAATCGGTGATCGGCGAATGTTATGCAACGTGTACCTGAAAAAGACTCTCCGCAAACACCTATAATATTTGGGAAAACTGAGTACATTCAAATATTGGTGCCAGTGTTCCACGACGTCCTGGTAATGGTGTAACTGCATCCGGCGTGAATGGCGAAGGTACATGCAGCCGACATCATGAGTCTGACGATCCAGGTGTGCCGTCGATGTAACGCCTTGGCGTAATGGTGATACAGTGTGGTCGTCATCAGAAAGGCCACGGGTCCCATCCTGTCCATAAACGATTGGAACCGGCGTACAAAAAATTGTGCCCCCAAGACAACATGTACAGGCGTGGGGTCACCGTCGATTGAAATGCCGACACTGAACAGACAGTAACGAGAGTGCGTAAGTGGGTGAAAAATACGAAGAGCCCTTTAGCTGAAAAAGAGGAAACGCGTGTTTAAAGCCCATACTCGAAACCCAAACAAATTAAATAACCCACAAAATATCGAACTGGGTCGCAAGAAGGTAACAGTAAGTCTCCTACGTTACTAATAGTTTATCTTGTAAAACTGGTTACCATGAACGGTGACAGAAACTACCCGACGTAAGTGATAAACGTGGGCAGAGCCAGACGGCGCTACGAGTCATAGTACTCCCACTCAATCCTCCAGATGGCGATACTGGTGGGAATAACAAATAGATAGTTATCTCATAGACGTTTGGTATAATTATACCACCAAAGCGTGATCGGGTACAGTATTACAGAACCGCACTTACGCGCTAACACTGTACCAAAGTACACACAAACCGCCAGCGAGGTTCTAACGACACTACGGCCCGCAACCCTATATAGCAAGTTACGGGGTGTGGCCTAGCCTAGCTCCTAATACTAGGTCTAGGCTAAACGGTAAACATGATTCGCGGCCAGAACCGCCACTGACACTGACAGAAAAAACGAACATCATCGTCGAGGTTAGACTTCAGTGGACTCACCAGATAGCTCACGGCTTTCAGAGTAGTCGCTCGTGATCGGCAGACAATGCGTGACGAATCAGAGTGGAAAGAAAAAACTTAACAAACGAGCGACGAAGTAGACACTGCTTCCGTGAGCGGCCAGTGATTGAAGTCTGCTGGCTGGGTCGCTCTAGCAGTGATGTGATGTCGCCTTGCCGCTTAGCGCTGTGACACCAAATAAGGAGATGTGTTATGTGTACCGTTAGCGTCCCGTTACCTGACACTGATCCGATGCATTCCAGACTAGCGACAAGGGTGGGCCGTCTAACCCCTGTACATAGGCAGGAACATTGCGTAAAAGGTATTATAATTCATTCTGTATTAAATACTGATTATTTTATTCAGAATTAATGTTTAGCACTTTTTTTGCAATTTAGCTGTAAATAAATGCCATTTAAAGTGGCTGATCTGACCAGATCTTGTTATGTAGCCTTGAACCACACACCCGGATGTTTCTATCACAGGTGCAACAGAGATGCTCTCTCTCGGCCACATTTAATGTTTATTATTTCATGCAATGCTCTGTAGAGTTTTGAGTATTACAAAAATGAGAGCATATACACAGTAAGAGAGTACTCAACTACTACTACACATGTGACTAAATCATCTTTGTTGTTGCCAGACACTATCCAGATGATGGCTGCCTACTCAGACGTGGTGGTTCTCCGCCACCCGGAGCCTGGGGCTGTTAGGGTGAGTGTCTTCTATCTCGGGGGCGCAGGACATTCCTCTGTATTGGTGCCCCAGAGTATGCTGTGTAATGAGAAAAATATTATTTAAACGTTGCCACATATTGATCGATTTTTATTTTATGAATTACGTCTCGATGAATTTACACTTTGAAGTGATTATATTTAATTGTTTTTTTTTCAGTCTTCTTGTGTTATTCATGAGCATGTTATCACATTGCTGTGTTATTCACGAGCATGTTATCACATTGCTGTGTTATTCACGAGCATGTTATCACATTGCTGTGTTATTCACGAGCATGTTATCACATTGCTGTGTTATTCACGAGCATGTTATCACATTGCTGTGTTATTCACGAGCATGTTATCACATTGCTGTGTTATTCACGAGCATGTTATCACATTGCTGTGTTATTCACGAGCATGTTATCACATTGCTGTGTTATTCACGAGCATGTTATCACATTGTTGTGCTACTGCAAATCGACTGCCAGTGAACTCATTAAATAAAAATGTAATTACTTGAACATTTGGCATTTTTTCAGATTGACCAAGGGACAGTTGCCTTTAAAATAGCCTGGATGAAAAGTTTGTCAGGAATAATAATAAAAGTTATAATAATAATAATAATTGTTATATAGCACCACTGGGGCTCGGCATAACGACAGTATAAACATTTCTTATGTTTCTTAAAATAATTAGAATTGTATTTGATAGTTATTGTTTAAAACATGATGACACATTTTTATTATGTAGATCGTTATGTTTAATTAAAGCATAAATAAATAAGTTAGAATTATTTTAGATCACAATGGTTAATAATATTAACGCAATCTAGCATATCGTTGGTGAAAAGCCAAACTATGAATGATCATTTGGGGGTCATTTTAATTTTTAGCCTTTCTCTTTTGTTTATTAAAAGAAGAAAAAAACAACTATTTTGATAATAATAATAATATTATAGTATAATATTATATTACATAGGATTATTAATTCAATTAATGATTCATGACAGTCATGATAATAAAGACATACTACACATGATGTCCAGTATATTAACAGTTGTGCAGTTGAAAACTTTGCCAACAAAACTAACAGTGCTAACTGTGTTAACAATATTACTAATAATACAGACAGTGCAAACAACAAACAGCCATAATGATGCAACAGTTCTCAAATATATCATTTATTTACCCGTAGATGGCCGCCAGACACAGTCGCAAGCCGGTGATCAATGCGGGAGATGGGATTGGGGAGCATCCCACCCAGGCCCTGCTGGATGTGTTCACCATGCGGGAGGAGATCGGCACCGTTAATGGACTCACAGTGAGTAGTATTCAAACACTACTGCCATTTTAACCCATGTCAGGCTCATTCATACATTTCTGACTCACTGTTGTCATTGATGTTAGAAATCACAATGTAACACAGTACAACAGAAGTTTGATGTGGATTTCAGCTAGTTATTTGCTATTTATTTTAATAAAACATGTCTTGGTTTTATGGTTATTTTATGCGGGTTTGTACAATGTAATTAGAAGCTGAGTTTTATTTTGATCACTGGATAATCTCCCTTTTATCTGCTAATGTATTGCGGGAAAACAATAACACCAGCCATGCTTTGTCACTGTTCCGACGATTCACTATGATAATTACTTGATACACGTCAGATAATTACTTGCATGATGTATGTGTGATACAAGAGACTTCACCATGATACACGTCAGATAATTACTTGCATGGTGTGTGTGTGATACAAGAGACTTCACTGTGATACACGTCAGATAATTACTTGCATGGTGTGTGTGTGATACAAGAGACTTCACTATGATACACATCAGATAATTACTTGCATGCTGTGTGTGTGATACAAGAGACTTCACTATGATAAACGTCAGATAATTACTTGCATGGTGTGTGTGTGATACAAGAGACTTCACTATGATACACATCAGATAATTACTTGCATGGTGTGTGTGTGATACTAGAGACTTCACTATGATACACATCTGATAATTACTTGCATACTGTGTGTGTGATACAAGAGACTTCACTATGATACACATCAGATAATTACTTGCATGGTGTGTGTGTGATACAAGAGACTTCACTATGATACACATCAGATAATTACTTGCATGCTGTGTGTGTGATACAAGAGACTTCACTATGATACATGTCAGATAATTACTTGCATGGTGTGTGTGTGATACAAGAGACTTCACTATGATACACGTCAGATAATTACTTGCATGGTATGTGTGTGTGATACAAGAGACTTCACTATGATACACGTCAGATAATTACTTGCATGGTGTGTATGTGATACGAGAGACTTCGCTATGATACACGTCAGATAATTACTTGCATGGTGCGTGTGTGATACAAGAGACTTCACTATGATACACGTCAGATAATTACTTGCATGGTGTGTGTGATACAAGAGACTTCACTATGATACACGTCAGATAATTACTTGCATGATGTGTGTGTGATACAACAGACTTCACTATGATACACGTCAGATAATTACTTGCATGATGTGTGTGTGATACAAGAGACTTCACTATGATACACGTCAGATAATTACTTGCATGATGTGTGTGTGATACAAGCCACTGAGACTGTTGTCCACAGATCACGATGGTGGGCGACCTGAAGCACGGCCGCACGGTGCACTCTCTCGCCCGTCTGCTCACCCTCTACAAGTGTAACATCAGATACGTCTCACCTAAAAGTCTTCAGATGCCAGACGACATCCAGACTCTGCTCGCCTCCAAGGCAATCCCACAGGTTGGTGCATGACTTTGGTGTGTGACTGCATGACTTCAGCATATAAGTGCATGGTATCAACATATGACTACATGACTTCAGCTTATGACTGCATAACCCCATTGTATAACTGCATTGCTGCATGATCTGAGTGTTTGCATATATACAAGACCTTTATGTGTATGACTGACCTGAAGCATGTCTACATGATTATATAACCGGAATGAATATTTCGTTCCGGTATAGTACACGTTCTTTTGTCAGCTGAGCATATTTTAAAAACTATTAAAACTAATATACTATTAAATTGTTGTTAATGTCCTTATTACTACTTTAATGCACATAAGTATGACTGCTTAGTTCAATGTATCTTTTAATTATATAATTTTTGTACTGTAACTATTTATGCCCTAAAACGTTGCAGCAGTTTTATCATGTATCGTGTTACCTGTTAATCCAGTTCTATCTTAATGTGATGTTGCTACAACCTAACTATGTGTTTGCCTGGTGCAGGAGAGATTCAACAGTCTGGAGGAGGCTCTGCCGGACACAGACGTCCTCTACATGACCCGGGTACAGAAGGAACGCTTCGAGAGTGAGGAAGCCTACAGAGAGGTGAGCTTATGGCAGATGTGTTTGATTTAAAAGGTACATTCTTATATAGTGCGGTGTATCCAGACCTTGGGACTGTTCAAAGCTCATTACACTTCACTGCTGGCAGACCTGTTCATTGCAATGCCAACTCGACTGCCATGCGGCAATTACTGCGCGAAGACTATTTGTTCATATATCCATCTGTATCTGTAGCCAGGTACTCATTTATACAGCTGAGTGAACTGTCTGTAGCCAGGAACTCATTTATACAGCTGAGTGAACTGTCTGTAGCCAGGTACTCATTTATACAGTTGAGTGAACTGAGGCGAACTGGGGTGATCGAAATTGCCAAAGCTTCAAAACGGCAGCAAGTGGCTTCGAATCCGGGTTTTCTCGATTGAGAGTCCGGCGTTGTAACTGCTATGCTACCGCATCCCACACAAATCATTGATTTAATTCATGATTTAAGTCACTCAAAAAAGTTTTAAAAAATAATTGATTTATCTATTTTGAATTTCAATTTTTTTATATACATATATATGATTTTGATTATTATACCAAGAAAAGGTATGTTCCTACATGCATTTCAACAAAGTTATGTGTGTTTCCTAATACAAGATCGAAAAAAGCATACACTTTTATTGTGTCGATTCGATTACAATAACCAGAAAAATGGTTTAATTCAAAACAGTAAAAATAAATTAAATAAATCCAATTTTTTGTAATCATGAATTTTCCCCGCCCTGGTCTGTATGACCAGGGCAGAAGGGGGAGGGTCTTGGACACTGCCAGGTTTGAGGGAAGAAATTCCAAGTATCCAGGAAGGCTGGCTCTAAAACTGATACCAGGTTGTGTAGAAATATGCAGATATGATTTGATTGTAAAGTCGTTTATTTCCAGCATAACTAGGCTTGGTGAGAGAACATACCAGCATCTACAGATGTGACCAGCTATATTGGCATGACTGATCATCTGGTCAGCATTGCTAACCTTATTAAAGAGTGGCAGACAGATGAGAAAATAATCAACATAAGAGTACCTTAAGTTCCCTATACAATATCTTTTTGTCAGGAACATAAAGTATATATAGTATGGCTGGTCATGTGACACCCATAGCGATGTCAGTCCTCTGACAAAGACCGAGTGAGTCGGCTGAAATATTTGGAAGGAATACAAAATGTTTCCTCATGGGTAGTTACCTTGTCAAACGATTTAGATAATTTTATCGTAGACTAACGATCACATTGTTGCAGTGTTGCGGTCACTACGTTGTGACACCTCATCTGATGACGAGAGCCAAGCGTAGGATGGTTGTCATGCACCCCCTGCCCCGAGTGGAAGAGATCAGGTCAGTCTATAAAACTACATAAGTTAAAGTTCCCTCCACAGTTGATATAGTTCACCGTGAATCAGGTTCAGTGACGATCAAATGTGTCGTGTGAATAGTTTAAAGGTGCTTAATCAATTTGATTTATTTGCTAGTCTCATTTCAAATCAGTTTAGCAAAAAACCAAACCTACCTACTATCTACTGCAACACGCTAGCTCGTTTGTGCCACATTTGTGTGTGGTTTTGTGAAATCATGAGACGAACTATTAAATTAATTAATGCTTGTTCAAGTATTAACTGAAGTGAACATCGAAATGCAGAAAAATCACAATTTTCTTTGGTGAAATTTCATAACTTTGTCATGTGATCAGCAAGAGGATTGAAGTTACGCCCATGATCGGCATTGACCCACACAGTGTTTACCATTTTGGATATCCACTATTTTGATCCTTACAAGATCTAACGACTAAAGTCAGTTCTTTTGATGATTTGAAAAAAATGGGCAATTTTTTATTAAACAGACTGCACACATTACTAAAACTAGTCACACTTCAGCAAAAACATCAACAAAGTCTAATTAGTAATCAATTTGTATTTTTTTTTTGGTGCAAAAAGCAGCTTTTTTTAGGTTCCATGTTAATTTTGCTTAAAATTTCTGGTCTATATGTCACTGTCGTATGTTTTATGTTGTAGTCCAAACTTTGACACTGACCCACGAGCTGCTTACTTCCGCCAGGCCGAGTGTGGCATGTACGTACGCATGGCCGTTCTTGCAACCGTGCTCGGTAAATGCTGAATTTACAGCTGTAATGCAGTTACAACTGCTTACGTTTACAGTAATTTGGTGTGTTGTCATTATACCATTGCGTAGAAGAACATTTGTGTAAACTCTACTATAACTACAATTATTAACATTACCATAATTGCTGGTGGAAAATCATCCAACGTACATTGTAATGGTGTTGTTGCTGCATCGGTCACAGGAATTTCTTTAGAAAACAATTGTTATTACGTATTTTCCATGTAATGTTGTTCACATTGTGCTGTACTGGCAATGTTGTCAATGTTGTCACGGTCTTGCCATATAGAGTTATGTTGTATACAAATGGCATCTATACAATAAGTGTTCTCATGTATCTCAAAGTTTGTAATTTCTTGCTCTGTCCCGTATTATATTGGCAAGCAAACTAAATAAAAATATCTCCAAGAATCTCGTCATATATAATGTGTCTGACATTCCAAGTGGGTCTTTTGGGATCTTCCAAGTAGGTCTCGGTGGATATTACTATGTATCTCAGTCAATTTGTTGAGATGAGTCTGCGAACTGTGGAACAGTGGAACTTTGAAAAAAGATCGCCTGTGGAACTTGTCACAAGGTAACTTTTTTCTAAGCTGCCTGTCCAATGATTTCATATTAAGACAAAAATGTGATGGAATGAGAACAAGTCATCATATTTCTGAGGTGGTCTTAATACCAAGGTGGTGGGCGTTAGATGGGGTTCCTACATAGTTCTCGTGGAATTTAGCATTATTCTACTGAAACAATAGTCACTTTTTTATTTAGGCAGTGTAGCTTTGCATTAGACGCTGCTGCATTTATTCAAGATATTATGTTCTCACTTTTTTAAATATAAGTTTGCTTTACTGTTGGTTTACAATGTTTCTTGTCAGTTTGTCCCACATTTTGTGGTACAAACTTATCTTAGTTGTTGTCATTTGTTATGCTAAATAATGTGCACAGTTGGTTTAATAAAAAACTACATACTTTTTTAAATCATCAAAAGAATTTACTTTGATCGTTAGATCGCGTAACTTGCAAAAGTGTGAATCGTCTTATGTTATAGTGTTCAGTGTCAGATAACTTATTGTAGTTGATACTAGCGAGGTTCAATTTCTAGTCTGAAACAAGACGAGTAAACATTTTGAATAGAGGAGAGAGCTCTCATGTGTATTTTGTGATATTAGTTTAGTTGGATGTGTGCGTGTTCACAACACAGCGGTACCTGAATATTGGTTAGATCTAACCAAGATTTCACAGACAGCAACAATTATGATTTCAAGAGTTCTGTTTATCACACTATATCTAAAATATTTGTTTTTGAACATGTTCAAAGCCACGAGTCAGACAAACTATAGAAGGGTCAGTAAAACTTTTCATGCAACATCCGCCACTGTGCAATGCAGCTATCCTACGAATATTACCGTGATGTTGTTCACTCAGTACTGTACCAGTGTTGTCAGAACCTTGCTATGTAGAGCAGAGCTTTTCTAGCAGTGTTGAAATATGAAAATATCATGAATTTTGTGTTATATTTTCATTTGCTTGAAATACCTTGCCTGTGGCTATCTAGTTTCTGATCATTATTCAAAAAGTTCAGTGTTCACTGCCAATTAGCCATAGTGTATACTAATAGGTTAGTCTTGCCTTGTTTTTCACATGGGTACAATTTCATGTTAAAGATGAATATCAAGGCTGTGCAAACAACTGGATGACATAAACACTCCATTTTGCTGCAGAACTGGAGTATATTGTGTGTATGATTTAAATACACGGACACAATTATGTCTGCAGGTTACAATTTCCAGATGGGACCAATTGAATGTTAAAAATCAAGCTGTGTTTTAATTTGACCAGCAAATACATGCTCGCCGTAATTTGGATCGATTCTTGATGTTTTAATTATATGTATACTTTTCTTGAATTTTCTCAGTGTTACACATTTCCTATGACACCATGAGACTAACACCAGAATTTGGTGATACACATTAAATGAATATGATCAATAAATACTGTTATGAACCTTGAATTGATGTTGAATTGGTCTTGTGTGCAGTGCTACAGCGAGTACTATAGGGGAATTATGTGCAGTGCTACAGCGAGTACTATAGGGGAATTATGGAAAAAATCAGACTGAATCGATACTGGACAAATATATTCAACAATACAGCGAAACCTTGTTTTTCCAAACACTAGTTCACAAGGATTTTGTCTGGATTAACGAAGCATGCAGATTTGTGAATCCCGGTATAATGAAGCAATTTACAGTCAAGATTTTTTCATAAAAAACTAAGACT
The DNA here is from genome assembly GCA_033239005.1 of Lamellibrachia satsuma. NCBI lineage: Eukaryota > Metazoa > Annelida > Polychaeta > Sabellida > Siboglinidae > Lamellibrachia > Lamellibrachia satsuma. The sequence goes on along the minus strand of BSQZ01000062.1, from coordinate 3,322,614 downwards.
ACTGAATTAAATTAATTAACAAAGAAGGGATTAATGAGGTATATACAGTTGCTTAGTTTGTTCTTCAGCAATCACTCATGTTGAGAATTAGAACAGAAAGACCACCTAAAGGTCCCTCCTCAATTAAAGGTCCCTTCTCGATTAAAGGTCCCTCCTCGATTAAAGGTCCCTCCTCAAAATAAAGGTCCCTCTTCGATTAAAGGTCCCTCCTCAATTGAAAGTCCCTCTTCGATTAAAGGTCCCTCCTCAATTAAAGGTCCCTCCTCGATTAAAGGTCCCTCCTCGATTAAAGGTCCCTCTTCGATTAAAGGTCCCTCCTCAATTAAAAGTCCCTCCTCGATTAAAGGTCCCTCCTCAATTGAAAGTCCCTCCTCGATTAAAGGTCCCTCCTCAAAATAAAGGTCCCTCTTCGATTAAAGGTCCCTCCTCAATTGAAAGTCCCTCCTCGATTAAAGGTCCCTCCTCAATTAAAGGTCCCTCCTCGATTAAAGGTCCCTCCTCAATTGAAAGTCCCTCCTCGATTAAAGGTCCCTCCTCAATTAAAGGTCCCTCCTCGATTAAAGGTCCCTCCTCAATTGAAAGTCCCTCCTCGATTAAAGGTCTGTCCACAATTCAATACTTTCAAATTTATTTTGTGAAAAATGAAACCTACAAAGTGCCCACTGCAACATGATGGCTCGTTTGTGCAACCTTTTATGTAGCTTTTGTGTGAAATCATCAGACAAACTATTAAATTACTTAATATCTGGATAAAAATTAATTGAAATGAAAATGGAATTACCGAACCCTTGGTGAAATTTTGTAACTTTGTCGTGATCGGGGATGGAAGTCACGCCCATGACTGGCCTTGACCATGCGAAGTATTTACCGTTTTGGATATCTACTATTTTGAGCCTTACCATATCTATAAAGACAAGTCAATTATTTTGATGATTTTAACAAACAAATGGATTCACTTAAAACTCCATCCTCAGCTGATTCCTTTTGGATAAACGAGGAAGGTCTAAAGAAACCCTGACAAGAATTTTTTTAAGAGAGGGAAAGGTTGTAAACCTCTAAACACTAGACAAGACGGCTGCTGTTGCTCAGGACACAGGAAGGTTTGGCATGCGATAGTTTCCACCCTTTGTGACGCCCTTGGAGCAAGAGGACAGAAGAATTAGCAGGCCCAGTCGACAATTCATTACAAACATTGGACACATAGACAGTATTGAACAATACTGATTCATCAATTCACAAATTCTCTGATTGTAGGCACAGACAGTTCATGTTTAATATCCCAGCCAAGACCTTCATTAATGGTGCACTTTACCTCAATAACAATAATCATGGCCGACTGATGATTGTCTTCATGGTGGACTTATGTACAACAAATAATGTTGGGAGTATTATACAATGATTGCATGATGGATTCAGTGATCCTAAGACATATTAAAGCCGATTCGGGGGTCAGTGGTCACACTGATGAAATGCAGCACTACACTCATTATAAATTCATTACTATGTAAAGGGGAATTTAAGGAGGTATTTGTAGTCAATGTTTGACAATAGTCAAATCATGAAAACGTAGTTGAATTTACATACATATGACTTTCTGTGTTGTATGGTTGAGACTTGGAAGATTATTTTAATAATTATAACCAACATAACCAAATAATAACCAAATACAATTAAGGGAATATTCAGTTTTGTTGGCAAAAGTCAGACAATCAGAAACTTAACTTTTCGAGAAATTACTACAAATGTTGAAGACAATAAATTACTGGTCCATATTAACATATTACTGCTATTTGGTAATGCATTAATATTATTCATTAATAAATTACTACCAACCAAGATTATTTCTGCCTTATTTAAGTTACATCCATGAACACAGAACATTAAAAGTCTGAACATTCTAAGCATAAACAGTTGTGACATTTGTAAATAAATTGTTTTACTAATGTCATGTCTGTAATTAATGACAACGTAATTTACTCAGCTTGTACATTTTGGAATGTGTGTAGATATGTGACTATAAATAAACGAAGTTGAGGTTTGTCCCAATGTTGTGACAATTATCTGTCCTAAGTATATCTGAGATCAGCTGGCCCCAGATTACTGTATTTGAAAATAGTATTTCATATCAAAAACAGCTTGATATTGAATCCGACAACTGCCTTTTTCCAAACACTAGGATTACAATAATTACATCTGACCTTAAAGTTGTATAACATCAAATGTATTTGTATCACAATCATATTACTGATGTCTTTGAACCTGTCTTTGTGCACTCATGAGTTCAAATTGGGTCAATGTCAATTGGCACTGATACTAACAGCAATGATGACCTTCAAGTACGCAGGCGCCACTACCTGCCTCCGGCGAGTCGGCACAAGCGTTCCAAAAGCACGCGAGTGTTCTGTCGAAACAACTTCTCGTTGCTCAAGTCGATCGCAATCCGCCGCGCCAGTATCTTGCGTACCTGTATCGGGGCACCCTCTGGTGGCCACGACATGAACCGTAGCATGACGGGCACGATCGGCTTCTGCAGCGAGTCGGCAAGTGTCAGGTCCCGGAAACAGTTCTCGCTCTGCAGATATTTCGCTGTCACGCAACAAAGCATCACCGATGCCACCTTGAGGTGTCGGTGTGCAACACTCTGCGGAGTCTCGCTGTCCAGTGACTGACCGCTGCGGCTACTCAGACTGCTGTGGCCGCGACTGAGTGCCATCGCTCTACTGATGTCGGCCCAGCAACTGACGCCGTTCGACTCAAGGATGTGGCGCAACTCCTCAACGCGGGCTTGCATGTCCCAGTGGTAACTGATAAAGACGGCCGCAGGGTCCTGCTCCCCCGACCATGGACAACTTTCTGTCAACAAACATTAACAAGATTAAGTACACATTAATTTGTGTCATCCATAGCGTGTTGGTGCTGCTTTTTTGTTGATCAGTTTTTAGATTCTAAGACTTTTTTTAAACTAAAACTTCAAAAGTTTAAGACCTTTTTCATGACAAATACAATAGAAAATAACAACATAATTTGATAGGAGCAAGTTATTTATTTGGTGATCCAACTGTAAATTTTTTAATAAAGAAGCATATCGCTCAGCAATACACATACTTTTTTCACATGTGGAAAGTACAAGGCGTAGTTTAGTAAAATCACATAAAATTTTTTTTTAGACATTTTTATATTCCACTAAAGACTCTTCTTTTCAGTGCCTTAAAATGCAAAACCCAATTTAAAACTATGCTTACATCCTCATCGCTCCTTGTTTTGTACATATGAAAGAAATTTAAGAAAACAAAAGTGTACAATCAATCATAACATCATAAGAAAATATTAACAACAACAGGAATAAGAACAACATCACAAAATAATTGTATATATCTGTGCTATAAACTACTGCTAACATATTTATGAGCTTTTTCTTTTTAATTTCATATTCTTTTATTCAGTCTTAAAATATGTTTTATAGTAACTCCTGACTCTTTATTAAATAGTCGTGTTATTTTTAGTTTATATACACATGGAGTGACATGTCCAGTGGCTTTACATAAAGCTATTATATTCTGCTCTAACACGTTGGATGGTGCTTAAAATATGAGTTAATATTTGCTTAGTAATATATGTTGAATAGTATTTTACAGCCATAAGAATGTTTAAGTAGTTAGTTGCCACAGCCTTTCATGCCAATATAACTATGACACATTTTACTCTACAATTACATTTTACCAAGAATAGTAAACATAATCTGTTTTGAAACATAACAATTGTGTCCACTAAGTCGATATCAGGATCAGGATTCAGCCGACACTCAAGAATAATGCAATAAATATCTCGGCATATGTGCTATCTTTGAAAGTTTTACTACATTACCAGATGATTAATATTTAATTGGCTTTAATTAATGTTCTCTCCTAATGTAAACATTTGTATTACTTCATATGCACAAATTACTTAATTATTAATCACTGTTAAAAAACTACCAACCACAAAGGTTGAATTTCACTACAGTTTCAAGTAAATATTAACAATCGACTTGTAAAGCTAAAATTGCCATGTGGCCCTAACTGAAGCTGAAGTAATGAAGTGACACAAAGAAAAGTCGAGGTAGCCATGTGGCTTTAACAGAAGTTGGGGTAACAACGTGGCTCAAAGTAAAGTTGAGGTAACAATGTGGCTCAAACTAAAGCTGAGGAAACAATGTGGCTCAAAGTAAAGTTGAGGTAACAATGTGGCTCAAAGTAAAGGTGAGGTAACAATGTGGCTCAAAGTCAAGTTAAGGTAACAATGTGGCTCAAAGTCAAGTTGAGGTAACAATGTGGCTCAAAGTAAAATTAAGGTAACAATGAGGCTCAAAGAAATGTTGAGGCAACATTGTGGCTCAAAGTAAAGTTGGCGGAACCATGTGGCTCAAAGTAAAGTTGAGGTAACAATGTGGCTCAAACAAAAAAGGGGTAACAATGTGGCTCAAAGTAAAGTTGGGGTAACAATGTGGCTCAAAGTCAAGTTAAGGTAACAATGTGGCTCAAAGTCAAGTTGAGGTAACAATGTGGCTCAAAGTAAAATTAAGGTAACAATGAGGCTCAAAGAAATGTTGAGGCAACATTGTGGCTCAAAGTAAAGTTGGCAGAACCATGTGGCTCAAAGTAAAGTTGAGGTAACCATATGGCTCAAAGTAAGGTTGGGATAACCATGTGGCTCAAAGTAACATTGAGGAAACAATGTGGCTCAAAGTAAAGTTGGGGTAAACCATCTGGCTCAAAGTAAAATTGAGATAATAGTTTGGCTCTAAGTAATCAATTAAAAGATATATTAATAATTGCAATGTTTTATATTTACTATTCGTATAGTTATTAAACATTTTAATCAGCTCTTCCATTTCACAATGTTTATTTTTTAACAAAATATATATTTTCACTTATGCAATTTTGTGTAAATCGCCCGAGAGCATTTTATTTTATGTTGATTCAGGCGCTAAATTGTTATTATTATTATTAAGAGACGTACCGCTGGCGCTGGCAAGCACTGACAGAGGTTTGAGACCCTCGGCCATCTGCGTGAGGTAGGCCTGCTCCAGCACCACCCCAGGGATGGTGCGCAGGGGCTTAATGTGGTGCTCCAGAACATCCATACCCTCCGAGTGTGTCCTCTTCTCAAAGTCAATCGCCAGACAGTCACCTGGGGTACACAGACACCATAGATAAGTCATTGGTTCCACATCTTTCGGTTTACCTTAAGTCCTAAAGAATTCTTAAATTTGACTTTGAAACATTGGCTTTTTGCATTATGGGATACGGCTTGCATTTGTCAAAAGCGAAGAACATATCATCGGTTTAAAAAATGCCCTAAGAGCGACTCTCGCAAGTATTTTTGCCGCGTGCTGTGATGCGCCAAAGTTTTGCGAGATCCAATCAGTATTTGCACTGCAAGCTCCTTTTGAGCATGATCAGCAAACCAGTGACTATATAAAATCATAGGGTTTCATTTGTGGGTCTTATGGATTTTACAGTTTACAGGTGTGCAACACTCAGGGTTGGTACCTGTTGGTAAGTACATGATTATGTTTTACTCTTCTCTTATCCTCTTCACATATTAGTCAGTGCATAAGGCCATACAAAATCCAGTATCTCACGATAATATATGTAATATTATTTAAAATATCGTTTGAATGCCTGTTTTATGTGTTTATGCAGCAGCTATGTCCCAACGTAATAACCAGGAGGAAACAGTCACCACGTGCTCTTCAAACCCATGTTTGATGGTAGAATTACTAGAAGTAGGACTACTAAATGTGTGACGGTTGTACACTGAATAATAAGAATATAGAAAGTTCTCATTCTCATAGCAGATATTCAATTGTTGGAACCTAATACTCTAGCTGATCATTGTCTAAATGCTAGCAGATTGAAGATGTCTTAAACACAACGGCCTTCTATATACAGGTGAAAAATGCTAGGACTTGATAAATCGATGCCAACCTTACAAATGTATTGCTTTGGATACCAATCTAACTAAATCTTGTGAAATATTCAACAAACTGCTTCTACATCAGTACCTAGTTGATGCAAAAAGCATAGCAGAAAAACCCACCATGTTTTTTATGTGGCTGAATTCTAACAAGACGTTAAGGCAGCGGCACACTGGTTGATTTTTCGTTGAGAGACTGCAGATTTTTCATCGGGGTTAAATCTGTCAGGTCAGATAGCATGCAGCACACCAGCCGATATTTTGTTGAGATTAGCACAAGTCTAGCGGCGAGTTTGGAATTCAGCCAAAATGTTTATAAAAAATTGTTTACACATAACTGCAATCAGCTTGTACAACTGTCAGCTTTAAACTGCACATGTCATCTAGACATACCACGTACCAAGTACGGCTTTCAGTGACGGCCGAAGACTCGTCCAGGTGTTCTTGAACATGGCCGTAACAATTTTCTTGCCCAGCCAATCAGAGAAGAGCAGCTCATGGAAGACAAATGGTGAATTAGTGGCAGCCTCTGTGAGCAGGATGAGAACATAACCCGCACACGCCATCTGACCTGCATTCAAACGCAGGAACTCTTCCTTCGACTGACCCAGTTTCTGATGATGCAGCACCTACGTTGGCAAAGAAACAACCGACAAAGTTGTAGACAACAATTATACAATACTCTAGCTGGGTAGCCCAGCACTGCACAGGAGAAAAGACAGCCACTGCAAGAGCCTATGACTCTTTTCACCACCCAGTCAAGGGTAGGGCAACGACAATGGCAGTGACAACTTCATGCACCAAAAATCATGTACAACTGTTGATTTCAGGAAACGTTCGCACAGTCATTTCAAATTTGCTAAATGTATGAACCATCCCAGGGTCCCCCGGATACACCTATAAAATGTAAAAAAAAAACGATGACTACACTAGAGTCGCAAACTACTCTATAGGATGATATATTTCCTCCTTCCATTATCGCGTAATGGTAGTCTGGACTGCAAGCATAACTGTGATGGCAATAGTATTGACAGTTTGTTAACAGAGGTTTAACTGTGCAGTTTCACAACACATAATTGCAGCAAATATTTGTAACTGAAATATGATTTACAGCAATTATGAATGCTTATGTCTTCATGCCAAGATGGAACAGATGGCAAATTCTACAGATGGATTATTAATGTTTTCCTTCATTATCAATTATCATTGACACATTGATTAGAGCTGACAAAGAAACAGTGGAACTGATGCTCTTATTGGACAATACATCATAAATACATTTACAAGTTCACTCAAGTATACAGACACAGTTCCACACACCCTGAGAATCATTGAATCATTGAATTCATGCAACATTCATTTTTTGTGTGGAAAATAATGCATCGTTCATTATATAAAAACGTTACTAGCAAATCTGATGAGAGAAAAGAAAGAAATATGATACCTCAAATGCTAAATACTACAATTTATAGTTGTTGATAACTGGTGAATGCGTTTAGAGCATGTCTATATCAAATTGTATAGACTAAGTGGAATGTTATTTTGAGCAACTAATTATGTTCAACCCATGTAAGATTGTGGCTCAAATCAATAACATTCCAAGAAAGCCTCATTTTGCAGAAAGGTACAGAAAAAATTACCTGAGAAATGACCCTACTTACTTTGCACCACAAGACATTTACTGTCATTACATGACTCTCACTGGAGGTGAATAAAAATTGTTGTGACCAAAACTTCAACCCTTACTGACAAATTTGCCAAATAAATGATCTAATCAAGGTTTTTTATCTGAAAGATATTGATAATTATCTATGATTATATAGTTTCCTATTATTCATAGTTTCCAATTATTCATAAATGTTAGTACAATGAGTCTATGCACAAGGACAGATTCTGGAAACAACAGAAGTTCAAATATTATAAAAAAAATACTATGTATTTTTTAGTATCATGTTATAATGTTGATAACTGACACACTTGTGAGAGAACCATACCATTACTGGCCCAGCTCTTCTTCCTATTAGATTTCCAGCTTTAACGATTCAGCTTTGATCACGCAAGAAGGTTTCTTACGTGAAAGTTATATATTTAACATGGCTATGACAACTGATTTCTGTTTAGATCTTATAAATTCATTTGACCAAAGTAATTTATTACATATTACAAAATGTACTTTGAAAAATAGTATATTTATATTACATGGCACATTTTATCTAGATACATAATTTTGTTGATGTATCTAGACAGACAATGTGACTCAGACAGAAAGGCAGTTATTTATATTTAAGACTTAATTTTTTAATTATAAACTGCATATTTCTATATCAATAACAAAGTTATATATATATATATATATATATATATATATATATATATATATTGTACAACCATATATTCATTTACATAGCCGAAGAAGCCATCCTTACTCAGACAGTATGATTGTCACTTTCATCTTGGAAGAAAAACAAACAAATTGGCAGCTAACATATAAATAAATGCAGTTTAACAGTTTCTAAGTTTATATAAGAAATAACCTTCTGTTCAGGTAACGTAAGGTTGGTAAGATGATATATTCATTATGGCAGCGAGCTATATGGGTACTTCAAGATTGTATAATGATGAAAGCTAACACTGAAGGATAGGAAGCCTGCTTGATATATTGCTACTGAATGTGATAATGCTGAAAAAGCACTATTACAACTACACTTTGCCCAGTTGCTGCTATTACATGTAATGCCCCCTATAAGCACACAACTGAACGCTTGACACTACTTGGAGTTTATGTAACATACCACAGAACACAATTAGACTATTCAGACAATGGGTATTATGTAAGTCTTGTGAATGCTATAAACATCTGTGGTTGCAAGATAGAACATGGCAGTTGCTGTAATCGAATTTGCAAGTCTAGAATTGCGTAGTCAGGCCTGATGATTGCTGCGACAAAGAGACACATGAATCGTAACTTAAATGGCTATCAGAAGTGTGTGCTTACTACATGAACCATCGTACAAATACACGCACACATGCATCCATAAAAAAAAAATTTGTGATAATAGTGTTGTAATTTCCTACTTTATATTTGCACAAAATTAATGTTTAAGTCTTGATGTTACAAATTACGAATGTTGGATGTTACAAATTGTTTACTTGAAATAAATTCACACACATCGAGTATGAATTTTTCTTTGTTTATATTGTTAATAATAATTCCCATCTAAATTGGTATTGCATGTTTGAGGTAGAATCAAATATTTATCAGAAGAATGGAGAGAGACACTGGCTGTAGAAATGTACTGTGATTCATATAAGTTCAACTATTTGAGCATGCATTATCCTACAGAGGGCAGTCCAACATGTTGGCAATATCCAGTAGCAGATATAGTAAGATTAGTTCCAGAGAGCCAAATAGAGGCTTATAAAATATGTCTTCATTACTAAAGAATATCATAGTACTATAGAAACTGTGCTTGTGAATAATCGAGAGATCCAATGTTGACGTTGGTTTGTTAATCCAGGACATAATAATGGACTTATTACGTTAATAATAGCAATAAACATGTTTATTTACAAATCATTGACAGTGGTATAATGTTTATATGTGTTTATAAAAGTGATATAACAAATATTGAGTGAGAGACTGAAAGACTGAGAAGCTAGTAAAACATTCCCCAATAGTTTCTCTCTGAAAATTATTTTTCTGTTGAAATACACAAACCTCTTCCTCATGCATACTTCAGCCATTGCTGCCAGTACACATGACCAATGACATACACAAATTACCAGCCTCCTACTTTAGTCATTGCTGTCAAAACTCATGACTGGTGAAATACACAAATGTCCTCCCTCCTACTTTAGTCATTGCTGTCAATACACACATGTCCTTCCTCCTACTTCAGCCATTGATGTCAATACACAAATGTCCTTCCTCCTACTTTAGCCATTGATGTCAATACACAAATGTCCTTCCTCCTACTTTTAGTCATTGATGTCAATACACAAATGTCCTTCCTCCTACTTTAGCCATTGATGCCAATACACAGATGTCCTCCTTCCTACTTTAGTCATTGCTGTCAATACACAAATGTCCTCCCTCCTACTTTAGTCATTGATGTCAATACACAAATGTCCTTCCTCCTACTTTAGCCATTGCTGTCAATACACATATGTCCTTCCTCCTACTTTAGTCATTGCTGTCAATACACAAATGTCCTTCCTCCTACTTTAGCCATTGATGTCAATACACAAATGTCCTTCCTCCTACTTTAGCCATTGCTGTCAATACACAAATGTCCTTCCTCCTACTTTAGTCATTGCTGTCAATACACAAATGTCCTTCCTCCTACTTTAGTCATTGCTGTCAATACACAAATGTCCTTCCTCCTACTTTAGCCATTGATGTCAATACACAAATGTCCTTCCTCCTACTTTAGTCATTGATGTCAATACACAAATGTCCTTCCTCCTACTTTAGCCATTGATGTCAATACACAAATGTCCTTCCTCCTACTTTAGCCATTGATGTCAATACACAAATGTCCTTCCTCCTACTTTAGCCATTGCTGTCAATACACAAATGTCCTTCCTCCTACTTTAGCCATTGATGTCAATACGCATGACTAATGAAATACACAAATTACCAGCTTCCTACTTGAGCCATGCTAGCCAAGCTGACATTACAAGAATAAACCCTTCCAGGAGACTTGACCATTCACGTGCTGGCACAGAACCACCTTGAGAATTGAATCAGACAAAACTTGCCCAGTAAATGGAAACTATACAATATTATTCCCTTTGGTCTCCAGAGGAAACCAACTATAAACAGAGAATGTCCAAACAGAATGGTAAATACATCTGTACCAAGAATCCAAGATCTATGTAGTAGTGTATGAGACACGTTGTTAACCATGTTTTTTAGCCTACCATCACGTGGGTTATATTATGTAGCACTATATGAGTTTTTATTTTTTCTATACTTGCATTATTCAACTTGTCTGATTTGACAAAAGCGCTGACATAATTTAAATAAAATTCTGAGTGTGATATTGAAAAAGTTGACAGTCCAATCACTCACATGCAAATTAACAACACTACATGCAGAGAAAATGTCAACATTTCAAGAACGTTGCAACTAACATGTTTTTAGTGTGCTGCATGAGATTTATGTATAATATTTACAGACTAAGACAATTGAAAGATATAATATTTAATTGCCTGTGTGATGTTCCACACAGCCTGAATAAGTTGACCACTGGTTGCAACATCATGCGGCACAGACCCAGTTTGCCCAACTCCTGATTCTACTTGCCCAATTGCCATTTGGGCATGTAGTGCCCATGGCCAGGTTGACAGATCACATATTCCTGGGCTGGCTAACTTCTAACATTAAATATTAACAGTGGCATATTTAGGGGGGCACTGGGTCATGCCCCCTTGGCTTAAATTTTAGACTGTAGTTATGTAAGCTGTTGTGCCACTACATGGTACCATGGTAAACTAATGGCTGACTAAACTAGTCCCCTCGGGCCTCCCCTTTTGCAAGATCCTAGACATGCCACTGAATATTAATGCACACATGCATGCACACACGCATGCACACACCCATGCACGTACATATGCACCTTAGGGTGTTATACTTAAACTGCAATTGTCTAATATGCCGATAATTTTATGCCCAAATTATACAATTTATTCACATCTCAATTATGTTTTGTACAAAGCTTACATTGAACATTTGTGATAAAAGCTGCAGCAAATCTACAGGTGGTTACACAGTGTATGTGTAAATGAGAAATCTATTATTTTACTTACTTATTATTGCCACAGCTGGGGGGGGCTTTATTGATTACGGAGCAGATGTTTTAAAATCTGAAATCATAATGAAACAGTTGCTCCATTAAAAGGGTTAAAACCATGGCAACCATGCGAATTGTGAATGCTGATAACCATCAGAATAAAATGATATGCTGCCACTGGCTGCAATTAGTTCCAAGCTAATGGCTCTGCTTACTACAGCAGTTTGCACTGAATACACATTCCAAAATACCTGATAGTCTGATACCCACTGTTAACTGAACTTGACTCCAAGCTCAACTTCTAATTCCACCTAAGCAGAATATAATGCAGGTAAATCATCATCTGTTCAAATTTTATGAAACTAAATTCACTAGGAAATACAATACAAATTTTATGAAACTAAATTCACTAGGAAACACAACCCCGCGAGATACTGTACACAACCAGAATCATGTGCAAAGTAAACAATCCTAGCTTTGCAAAGCTCTGCAGTAATTGCAGGCAAACCACCCAGACAACAGAGGAAAAACAGACCTGTTTAAACAGATCTGGGACCTAGTGTTGAGGTTTATAAATACAGCTACGTATTAACATATAAATATGTGAATCTGAGACAAAACCAGGCAAAGCCAGGTAAAATTGGTAAAAACTGGCTTAGACTGGTCAAAGCTGGTTTAGACTGGACAAAACTGTATATTTAGTGTTCATGTATTTTAAAAGTTAGTTCTCGACTTTATATTATTGTATGCAGCATCGGATTGTATTGTATAAAGAGCAATACGTTTTTGTAAATGCCTTGAAATGTACATGGTTACATGCCCAGATAGATCATCTATGTTATCCTTTGAGGAAAAGAAAAATATAGCATAATTAAGCAAGCATGATCACAACTGTATAAAAGTGACTGACACATTGTAGCTTAGAAATGTGTTTAGCATATTATAAAACATAAACAACACTAAAAATGTCATCCCTAATTGGGTATATATAGAAGGTTCACTATATATATATATATATGTGTGTATATATATATATATATGTATGTATACATATATATATATATATATATATATATATATATATATATATATATATATATATATATATATATATATATATATATATATATATATATATATATATATTATATCCCTTAGCAGAAAGTTTACATGAAACATTGAAGACCTTGTAGAAAATAAATAATCAGTATCTTTTAGTATTAATCACATACATTAAAATAGTTACTGTTAAAGTTCTAATAACAGAGCAGTAGCCAGATAATTCTTTTTTTTGCAATGTAGACCATTTTCGGCATTTATTTTCTGATTTGCGCAACACCGCCACGACTGTGTCCTGCAGCAAAGCCACGACCAGACTGAGTAAACTTGGTGCATTGCCAGGGACTTGTTTGTCTCTCATACAGTGTACTACAAACACACTGAGCACTGCAGTTTACCAATTTGTGGAACACAGACAATGCCAGAAATCCTTACCCACTATGAAAATGTAAACACTAAATAGTGATATATTGTATGATTGGTATAACTGACATTGGAAATACTGTCCACAGATTGCTGTATAATTTATTTATACATCTATTAAATACTGCAGTATTTACTGTCTCATCAGAAATACCTTTCTGATGTCTAAAGCTTCAGAAACTAAAAAATGTGCCATTTTATTTAATGCGTAGACAGTAATTTAAAATCAACATATAATGTATTTTTATCTTGTCACCATTCATGTGCAAGTACAACTTTTACTCTGTGTGTTATTGTGTTTGAATTTGTTTGATTTGTTAGCATATAATAATGATTACAGAAATAATTGTGGCACCATGGTATCACTAGGTAGCTATATATTAATATTTTCAACACCACCGTCATTTACCTGCTAACCGTTGATAATGCAAGTTTACTGACATTAAATACTTCCCAGCAAGTTACTATATAAATATCATACCAAATTTTTTGTCAACATAACAATCTCATATTTTTTAAAGACAGACTAATCTTGAAAATGGACCACAATCTTAACACGACACTAACACGAGATAACAATAACATAATTTATTTATATAACGCACAAATCCAAATGATGTTGTTTGAGGCATTTCACATGGCTATTATAGCAAACATATGGCAAATTAATTAATAATACTATATTTAGCATATACAGAACATAAATAATTAACTAAATACAATGGCTATGCCACGCCGCATCATTCACTGATATATCATGGAGCCCTATTGCGTACGTCATTATATCACATCTGACATATGGCATCCATCCCAGGTATTAGCATCCATTTGGTCAATGTCAGTGTCAGGTTCAGATTAAATGACCACTGATAACAGCCAAAAACATCACATTCTTGCTGCATTTCAGACCTTGTAGAACATTTAACATTGATCTTACATGCACCAAACATACAAAGAAGCCGTTATCAAAAAGATACAATTTAACACAAGACTTACCGTATTCAACCTATTAAGCGTACAGCTCAAAATTATCATGCACCCCTTTTCTAATCAGCAGGATACATAATTGGCTTCAAGTGTCACTGCCATGTGCGCTAACCTCATGTGGGATACATTGCATACTAGACGTTGCATTAGAGATGCCACTCTGTTTTATAAGATTCACCGTGGACAAGTTCGCACCAGTTTGCCTACCATCATTGTCACAGCAGATGCTCGCACTAGATGCCATCACAAATATAAACTCCGAACACCACCAGCCTCCTGCACATTTACCACTAGTACCAGCACTCGTTCTATGTTTTTTTTGTTCACTCTATCCCAATGTGGAATTCCCTCACCCAGGAAGCAGTCACGGCACCAACAGAGAAGCATTTCAGAAAGCTGCCCTCGAAGTTAAGTTAAGTTGAGCCATCATAGATGTCCATCTTAACCATGAATTGTACAATTTTATTGTACATACAAATGTTTTAGATCACCCCACCTTGGGAGATGACGTTACAAACTGCAGGATAGCAAATTTTTAGCAGTATATACTTGAAAACTTGAATAATTATTGTAATTTGACTAGTGTGGAACAACTGAAAAATTTCGCCATCTGGTGTTAAACAGTTGGCACCACTTTTTAGTTGTTCTACGCTAGTCACCAAATGACACCACTAGTGTTAAACAGTTACCTTATTGTCTAGAGAAACAAATTTTTGGTGTACGCTTCAGATTCCTTGACATTTGTTCATGGCCCAATTTTTTGTCAAGTGTACTGTACACTTATCAGGTCAAATATGGTACACCTATATGTGAATTATGTTGCTACCAATGTAGTTTTGCTATGTAGTTTTTCCAACAAGACAAATATACCACAATGGTGGAATCAGAATCACTATTGGGTGGGTGGAATTAGAATCACCATTGGGTGGGTGGAATCTGAATAAAAATGTGTGGAATCGCTTATAACCCGACATCTAACTAATATAACAATCATTGAATTGCTTAACAGGTTTGCTAGAATGTGTCTGTCAAGTC
Source organism: Lamellibrachia satsuma (assembly GCA_033239005.1). Lineage (NCBI taxonomy): Eukaryota > Metazoa > Annelida > Polychaeta > Sabellida > Siboglinidae > Lamellibrachia > Lamellibrachia satsuma. The sequence continues at coordinate 3,307,357 of BSQZ01000062.1, read as the reverse complement.
AGACATACATTACAATAAAGCAAAAAACTATATATACTATTTATCATTTGAAGAAACAAAACCATGGAAAAGCAACCAGGTCAGAACTAAAAAAATTCACAAAAGTTAACCAGAATATGGGTCTTGTCGATTTTTAAACCATTTGGAAATAATTTGTTTTGGGGGAAAAAAGGAACAGCGACATCAGATGAGGTCAAACACATGCAAATCAGGCATATTAAGGAGAGAATTAAGGGCATGTTTCCCTTGGTGTGACAAATATTATTAAATTAGTGTTGTGTTAATTGCTCCCTTGCTACATATTAGCTAACTAACTTATAGCATTAAAAAACTGTGAAATTATTTGTTGGTATTACGTGTCTCACATGTAACGTAGCATTGTGTGTGTGACACTTATATATTTTACATTTATATTGTTAAATATTTTTGCATGTCTTTTATATTTTGGCATTACATAAGTAGTAATGTGTTGATTTATAAACCATATGGAAAGAAAAATTATTTTTGGCGTTACGTGTGACATCAAATTTTTTTCCTTTTTTTATAACTTTTACAATCAATATTGCCATGCTTTAGTTTTTATTTCATTGTAACATAGCACTTGGCATTTAAGTACACATCGTTCATTAATATTTTTAAAAGATGAACATCAATATGTGGTTTTGTTTCTATCTTGAAAATGGGTATTGCAATAACGAAATGCATACCAGTATGCAATATGGCCATTATTTCCCAAGAATTTTTTTTTAAATAATATTTTTTAAACTTGTTTTAAAACAATGAGATATAGAAATAGTAAATGGATCAAAAATGGTCATCCTGATGCAATTTTAGAAAGTGACATCACATTCGCACTTTTTGCAAGAGGATTTACACCTTGTCGTCATCTCTCTTGAGAGTCCTTAAATTCTGACCACTGTGCACCACACACAAGTAGAAACAAATGTCACCAACCTGAAGATGTTTCTTCATTATATCATGTTTGAAACTCTGCGCGAGGCGAACGTCAGCCGGGTCGTAAATGAGGTAGACAGAGTTGGGCTTTGGCCGCTGTAATCGTGCACGTAGGTGCCAGTTCGCTGGCAACTTCTGCTCCTTGTCAAGAATTAGCAGAATCTGCTGCATGATCTTCTTGCGGGCAGCCCGACTGTCAATCCCGAGGAAATGGATCATGTCCTGATCCGTGAGGGACATCAGCAGGAAGCCATCGACCATGTTCTCAGCCAGACTTTGCCTGTAGAATTCCTTGATGCCAAGTCTGAAGACCCACTCCTGCAGGTCATTGGCACTCCAGTTGCAGATTTTCTTCTCTTTGTACTCACCGGTGAATTCTGCATCGGGGGGTACATATGGCGGAGGAGCAACATGCATCGAAGCATGCTTTTCTATCTCCAACATGAGAGAACCAACAACAATTGAAGTTCTCTCAGCTAGACTCTTCTTCAAATGCTCCGGCTTCGTGAGGTCAACGAGGTCACGTAGAAGGTGATTGTAACAGCGAGGTATCTGCGTGTCTTTGCTCAGTTCAAACAGCACCAGGTAAATTTTCACAGCGTTTTTATCAACGTGCTGTCGTTCCAGCAATGCCTTGCCCTCATACACTGAAACAGGACATGAGAAATAGCTGTCAGACAGAATCAATATGGCTGCTTTGCATTTTTCTACAGCCTCCATACGCATTGAAAACCAACAAGGGTTGTCAGTGATCTTTTCGTCCTTGTCGAACCAAATGTCTTCGGCAAGATTGTTTTCTTTCAGCTGGCGTGCTGTCTCAACGACAAACTTCCTCTCTATGAACCCAGCATCAGGTGAGTATGACATCAAGATTGCTTTCTTCATCCGTTTTTTGTGCGGCCTGGAACCATGCTGAGACTGAGGCTTAGAGCTAACCGCTTCCTTCGTTACGGTTTGCTCGAAGCTCTTCTCGGTATCAATGAGGAATTCATCTCTCGTGTAGAAGGTTGACTCGCCCCCCTTTCGGGTGTTGGTCACAGACGTCACCGCGTCCTGGTTTATCACCTCGCTGCACGAGCACATTTTCTTCTTCTTGGGGTCGGCGCTGATGTTTGAGCCCCCGTCTGGTTTCCTGTTCCTCTCGTTCCGTATCTCCTCGTTAAGTCGGTGCACATACTGGCGATTCTCGAGCGTAACGTCGGGAACAGGGTTACGGGCGTGCGTCTCCGCGAACGAGTCTCTACCGGGGTCCCCTCTGCCGTCGTGTCGACTCTCTCTGGGGAGAAATCTGGTGTCTTCGCCATCGGCTTCGGGGCGTTCGTTTACCCGCGTGTAGTCGTCGTTAGTCGCGACGTTCTTCTTCGGATCGACGCAATAATCGCGTCCAATCGACGTTACCATGACCGTGACGGAGTTTGCAACAACAGTGTTGCCGCTTGCGTCCATGTTGTTGCTCACAATGCCGACCGTCAGGCGGTCTTCGAGCGACGCGGCCGCCGCCGTCGTGAAGCGAGACGGGCCCCGAGCCCTTCTCCGCCGCCGCTCCGGCTAATGGGCCGGCGTTCCCGTCGTAACACAGTCAAGTTGGCGACAAATCGGGCCCAAGTCCTTTTCCACCGTTCTCTCGCTTACCGCGATCATGTCACGAACATAATGTCACTTCTGTACGATCGTTTAAAAGTAGCCGTAAAGCCAGCAGCCATGCAGCGAGCCGTGTTCGCGTTCATGGAAACCAAACATTGATCTTCCAGAGGCCCGTTGAATATGTATTAACTATTATTTGCAATTGGCTGTTCCTTTTTACCCCACCGAATTTAACATTAATCGTTAGTATAGTTCCCGCGACATGCATGCTAACTCTTTGCAAGTGTGTATCTTGCAAATTGTGCATTACATTGATTAAATACTTTTCAGATGGATTTATGAAGCCGGTAATAGGTTGCGTTTGTTTTATGAATCCAGCTGAATGGGTGTTCCATTATCCTCCCTCCGCACTCTATTCAGTTTGCTGAGTACTGGCGCTGCCGAGCATGACTGACGAAGTCCAGGGTGAGTTTATTAACCGATTATACCAAAACTGTCATGTATTGCACGAAAAACGCAAAGATTAAAATATTAGTGCAGACTTTAAGTGCGCGTCATGACATATGTCAGACTGATTTTGACAGACGATGCACACAATTGCGTGAACACGCTTTTCGTTTCGGCGTACAATGAATAACTCGGTCATTAACTAAATTAACCAATATGGCGGAGGCTTGGCGTAAACGTTTATTATTTTGCCGATACGCGCGGTTTATTATTTGCATCCTTCGTGACATGTTGTGTTAGTGGCGCTGCCTTGTAACTTCGTAGCGTGGGTGGGTAGTTATGCCGCATGATGCTTGTGTAACAAGGCATTTTTGGCGTTGAATAATGGTAAACTGGTGGAGGATTGTACGTTTTATTATCGAACAGCGGGATGGGTTTGAGCTGAATTGACAGCATCACTGGCGCTCGGGATGGTACTGTCGGTCGATCCGTTGTCAATGCTAGATGCACGCTCGGAAGTGTAACCCGTGGCAAAGTATCATAAATTGTATTTCGCGCACTCGAAAACAACAAAGGCGAACAGGAACAGTCCGTCGATCGAGTATTTACGCTGGAGGCAGTGATTGACAGGTCGTTGTTGGCGGGACTCGCCTTGTTCACGGAACGACGCTGCCAGAATGCCACAGAACAAAGGAGCCGGCGGCGCTTGCTGGGGTGATGCCCGCAGGCCGCTTTGTGTGGCCCGGGGGTTTAAGGCAGGACGTAGGCAATACACAAGCATCGTGATTTGTAATGACGGATGGTATACTGAAGTTGGAACTTTCAGTAACTTCCCCGAACTGATCGCTGGCATCAATATTTAACGGACATCCACTGGACTGACATGATTCCGTTGACGCATTGTGTTCCTGTTGTCTGCAAAGTCAGGATCATTTGGCACTGTGCAATGTCGTAAAAAACAACAATGGCTACTATAGTTTAATGTCATAATATGAGTCCACTAACTCCTGTCTTTTTAGCTTTTCAGCTGTGTGAGGGTTTATAGTTTCTAGTGTGTATGTTCAACAGACTACCACAAATGTAAATGAATGAGTGTATTGTTGGATGCTGTCACATGCAGCACAATCCATCGGGGTAATTTTTTGCCAAATCAAAAATAGTTTATAACGACACAATTTTTAGGGATTCTTCTAGAACTAAAAAGTATTCACTTCTCAGCGTGGTACTTGGAACACTTAGATGAGTTCAGGAATAAAAAGGGGGGAAACTTGTACTAAAACACATTCAAGAGATATCTTGACATTTTCAGAATTTGGTTTAGTTTGGCATCAGTAAAACACCAATTTCATTTACTGAATACAAAATTGTTAAAGCAGCAGCTGCGATTTGAACGATTATTGTCAATCGCTCTACGTAAATAAAGCAGTAATCTTGAATATTTTTATTGTAAAATTCTAAATATCTGTAGAATGTTTTTTTTTTGGTGACTGAGGCATTTTAAAAAGCCACATTTACTCTCAAAGTTATCTAGTCATTGTATAAGCCCTTTTTTAACCTTGAACTGCTCAATTTTATTGTATACACAAACGTTTTAGCTCACCCACCTTAGGAAATGGCGTTGCAAACGGCGGGGTAGTAAATTATTACTTTTTAGCAGTATGCACTTGAATGCTGTAATAGCAAGTAGCTTGTGAAAAGTCGTGCTAGTGTGCCAGTAAGTGGTAGATATCCGTTATTCTTACGAATGGCACTTTTTTTTATAGTTTATGGTCCCATGATTTAGCAAAAAATTAATATATTATCCTATAAAATACACACCACTTAAGGTGTATTCACAATGACCTAATTTCAATGTTTTCTTAGTGGAGACATAGTTTGACAACATGTTGTGGACTTAATTCAGGGCCGTCCTCAGGGTTTTGAAAATCAGCCAATGATTTCTGAAAAAAATGTTAGTTAAATAAAATTATCTGAAAAAGGAGGTTCATATGAACCCCCCAGGATAGGAAAGTCAGGAATGTTAATTGTTAGATATGACATTTAAAAAAATGCTGTTTCGATCCAACAGTAGCATATGGCTTAATCAACTAGTCTTAAATAATTAACTTCCGTGTTTATAAATGCAGTATGGTAGTTTCCCAAGTTTGGGACTATGGTATGAGTACTACATCTGCACATTTGTTTCTGTCTATGGGAGATTTCTAGTGATGTGCTGGTTTCTAGTTTCTTTCTTAATAGCCTCATATATTACAACAGCATGACATTACTATGCCGTCTTATGTGTAGGCAAACATTCCATTCTCCAAATCGAAGCCTCCAAAGTTCACTTTCACGGCCAAATATCACATTAATCAAAATGTCTTGGCACATTATGTTGTCAGTGAGATTGTTGCCTCCTTAGTATTGCCAGTATGAAATAAATTGTCATAATATCCTTAAAAATTGTCAGACTACAATTCTCGCAACTTCATCCGCCATCTTTGCTTTGGTGTTTCTCTGGTGTTTCCCAAGATACTGACGTTATTAAACGTGAATAAGCATCCATGTTACAAATACCCGGGGTATTTGTATGTGCAGACTTCGCTCTTTGCCTTGGCAGTAATCTGTCGCTGGCAAGGAAGAAGTAGTCACAGTTGTATTTTATATCAGATTAGTACTGTAAAGTACTGTAATGTGTATCACTAATTCAGCCCGCTAGGATTAATCGGCGAGGTGGGGGCCGATAACTTGCGCATTTTGGCTAAATGAATTGACGGGAAGCATTTTGAATCAGTGGCCACAGATAAAAAGGCCTTAATTTTGAACACTGATAATAATTCTAATTTAGCATGTTCATGGTATTTGTAGAAGTAGGACAGGTGCATATACTGTAGTAGGGCTAACTATAATATATGGTTTTAAGTTATAATAAAACAATTTGAAAATCATCTACCAGTTACTTTTAATTTGGGAAGGTGTGTTTCCACTCTGGACTAACAGTCTTGTGATATTGAAAGATTACACAGACAAGAAAATGGACTTGAAAAAATTAGGTACTTAGACATTTAGTAAATTTTAATAGTGAATATAATTCAGTGAAACACAGAACATTTATTAAGACTATTTCCATTTAATGTAATGATTTATATGATTGTGTATCTGTGTGATTTATTGGATTACTCGGTCACGCACTAATAGAGTGCTGAACCAAGGCTCTTGTGAACAGTTTGAAGCCAGGACAGTTCTGTTTATTCCATGTTAGATAGTAGTTCAGTCTGTCTGCTCCAAACGGGTTATCCCCTCACGGGCTATCCTATTCTATGAGTTGTGGTACGCATGTTTGGTGCATAAATAAAAACTGTATATAATATATGTGGCTATCATCAGTAGAGCATGTTTGTGGTCGTAAGATGTGGGCTGATGGGCAAGATAGACTGTGCTCACAGCCAGCTGAAAAGGATTAATTGACCTTCTTACTTCTGAAGTGACTCGGGAATGCATTGCAAGCTCTTATAGCACTGTGTTAGCACCAGCATCCATATGCATTTATACAAGCTGATTTATGGTATTGAATCAGTTTCGCACCATAATCATTGTGGGAATGGAAGTTGAGTTGGTGGTAAATAGGTTAGACACTGTGTGAAATGTAAAATATTTGTTAGGTTTGTCATTGTTTGCCTTTGTGATTGATACGGTCAATGCGATGTTATGGAAATAGTTTTCAAAACTGGTGACCAGAAAATTTAGAATACAATTTTGGTGTCAATTCTTTTTTGGACAAAATGTCCCACTTTTTTTATAAATTTCATTATTTGTTGTGGTAAAATCTCACTTGAACCTGAAGTCATTCTAGGCATATGTTATTTGTATCATTGCAAGTCATTTCACATTTTGTGTGTTCAGTGTGAACAAAAACAGCAAAATATTTTAATAAAAATGATGACCCATAAAATAAACACCTGTCCTGCATAATATGTACATATATATACTCTTGAGTGCCAAATAAACGTATATGCCAAATAAAAGTATAGGGTGGCAAATCGGTCAAATTTAATCATAGTATAGCACCGAATAACAGTATAGGGGGGCAAATTGTTCAAAACAAATAATAGTACAGTGCGAAAAAGTCACTAGTATATTTGTCTTTTTAGTGGAGAAGCAATTTTTTTACTCGACGTGAAGCCAAGCCCAAGCCAATGCGTCCCTAAAAAACTACGTGGATTACCATGTATTTTGGGTTTTTTTCTGTCGAATATGCATAAACTTTGTGCGTATTCGTGTCACAGCAGATATAGTAACTGCATTTTATATCTGCGGAAAACTTGGAAAATTTCCGTTTTTACATGGACATTAAAGTTTTATTGAATTGAATACGCAAGCTCATTTCAGGGGAAACTGCTATCAGCCAGTTACGACCGGTTTGAGGCACTGCACACAGCAGCCATTTACGGTCAGTTTACGTGGTGATAATGGCATTTTAACTAATAATATACCATGTTGAGCTCCAGAGAACTAAAGATTCTGATCAATTCATCTAATCATGGAAATTTAATGGTCTAACGCTTCGGGATCAAAATCAAGGATCCTCAGAAGCACGGGATCCCGCTAAATTTATTAGCAATAGGGAGTGAGAACAATTGCTCTCCTAAAAATTATACCCTGCATAATTTGCCACAATTATTGGAGAATTTAGGCTGGCACAAATGTTAAAATTTAATAATAGTATAGTGCCAAATAAGGTGCATATAGGGTGGCATTTTTCATCAAATAAATACGCATATAGGGACGTTTATTTGGCACTCAAGAGTATATATATATATATATATATATATATATATATATATATATATATGACCAGATGATCCAAATGTATAAGTGACACTGACCCAGGCCCAGAAAACCATTTCTTTGCATTGCTCTACCGAACGCTCTTATAATTTCACAGTTTGGCACACAGCTACTGACCCAGAACGTCCGCAGTGATTGACAGCTGTCAATAATGGCAATGCCGGCGAACGGCCAATCGCTATTCACCATTGAACAAATAGAGTTGATCCGCCGTCTGCGGAACAGCGGCATCACCAAGGAACAGATGGTCGCAGCGTTTGAGTGTTTAGAACGACTCGACCATGAACTGGGGCCGATCTACAACATTCCCGTTACGCAGGTAGGGGGCAGCATATGTGTGCGTGGTTAACAACTCGATGTATGATATTTCAAATGTTTTTCAGTGGTTTATAATGAGTTCCAGCATCGTCTCCAAAAGAAAATACTGTCCCGAGTTGGAAAGCACCCCTTTAAACAATATCTTTTTGTGTGTGTACATCACACAGTGTCACATCAGAAAACTTATGTACGTTTAATTCAAGAAAATAATTATGCTTCAATGTTGTAGCCATGTAAAAAACCTTCAGGTATTGTGCAGGGCTCCGACACAATGAATAAACCATTCCTGAAATAGTTAAATAAAACAAAGCAATTTTATTTAACCACATCAGGTAAATTTGTCTCAAGATCTTACAAAAAACAGGAGATTTTTATTCAGGAGATCGAGAGATTTTAAAAAATTTGCTCTAAATTAAGATATTCTTATTTATATTAGTAATACACATACATGCTTTGATGTGAATTGTAGGTGTTTGGCCAGCCGATGTTCCCAGTATATGGGTGCACGCCGGGAGCTCCCGGGATCAAACTCCCAGTCTGCAGTCAGAAGCGGGAGCAGCAGATTCGTCCAATGCCACAGAAGCGACCGGCGGAGAACAATGTACCGCCCGAGGCTATGGAAGTGAAGAACGGGCCACACGAGGATGTATCAAAGCTCACACAAGCACCGCCAAAGGCACCCGTCGTGACAGTACTACCTGTAACAACTGCAATTGACCTGCCAAATGATTCCGAAGAGTTGAAGGAGTTTCTAAGGTAGTTCCTTCAAATCATGTGTACTATTGTGTAATAATATATTTCTGTAGATAGTAAGATGACAAAAACTAATTTATATTAAGTTTTTACCCCTCGAGAAACAATGATTCTGTCTTCGAATATTTTGACTAAATCTCTTGATCTTTATGTGACATGCCCATGGTCATGTGACATGCCCATGATGAAGTCAGTCTGCCAACGAAACTGAGAAATTCGGTTTAAGTATTTGAAGACAGAACCATAAAAACGATGTCAAAATTCACATTCCAGGAAACATTGAAAGATGGTATATTCTAGACTCCATAATAGGTACCAAGTAATCCTTATGTTCACAGAATCTTATAATCTTATGACTATCCAGCATGGAAATTACTACACCTTCCAGTAAACTAAATATTAATCATTTGGTGCCTTTGAGGGGTTGAACTGGCCATCATTTTGTCATATAAAATGTTTTACTGGCAGAACACTTATGTACGGCATAGGCGTGTGACGTAAGTTTATAGTATTGAAGCAGATGAACTGCTATATGATTTCTGTGAGGCTCAAGGTGGTTCTTTCTGTAATGTGTTGTATCAAATGGCAATGACGTCTCCAGTGTTCCACTTGCTGTCCTCTGCCGACACATTGTCCTTTCTCTTGCAGTCAAGGACCTGTCACCTGCTGCGAAGAGATCCGTGCCTTTGTCATTAAACACAACATAAAGCAGCAGCAGATCGCGACGCTGGCTGGTGGGTTGTCTTAGTCTCAACTACCATTTTCTTTGTTTTTTGTAACTTTAGTTGCTGGATGAAATTGATATCAGTATTTCTGGCAGCCTGTTGAACTGATCTAACCAAATCCTTTAATGGATTTGTTAAGACTAATATGTTTCTTTCAGTGTTCCCTTTGGATGAAATCATCAATTATCTCTTAGTGTCACATGAGTCAACCCCATTGTCTGCAGCAGTATAGGCTAAGAGCTTTAATGAGTGTCATCTAGTTCTAATTTATTTGTTTGTTCAGACAGGGTTGTTTGATTGAAATCATTTGATTGAAATGATGATTTAAATCACTCCCAAAAAATCTTTGATTTATGATTTTTTTATTTCCAATTTTTTTATCGCTGATTTATATGAATTTAACACAAACAGTTGTTTACAAGCATCAAGGTCAACAAAGTTTTATATGTTTTTTAATACAAAAGCACTGTGTGCGCACAATTGTGTAGTTGTATTGTCACCAGATAGCCTGATAGTCAAATATTTTATGACATTGTGTATGTTTGAGCTATTCCCTTTCTGAATGCAGCGCAGCCACACAAACTTGTCTTCAAGAAGAAGTATCTTTTCAAGTCATAAGCCCTGGGTTAAAGTCCACTTAAAGCTTGTTCTAGTTGTTACCAATTCAGTATGTTGACTCAAGTGAGACAGTCTGTATTACAATTGTTTAATACTGTACCAGTTTGCAGTCTGGTTATAGACCATTAGAGTACACAGAGCCCTGGACAGGTGCTAATCCACCCTCTCAGCAAATAATAATTATCACTGCTACAGCCACAGACACACAGCATGCTTTCCATTCCAAGACAGATTATGCAACTACAGGGGGTGAGGCCTTGTGGACATTGTCTAATGTCTTTATATAAGCAAAAATCATATACCCTCTGTTAAGACAAGTACCCAAATCAATTTGAATAGAACACGTTTGAAAGAGTTTATAAATATAAACATCTATATAAATATCTCAGGGTTTTTGTTAAGTGTGGTTATAGCAGGGACCATGAACCCCAAAGCAGGGACCACTTAGCATGCTCAGCTTGTGGCCGAGTCACTACATATCACAGACCACTGGATACACCATATTTTGATTTAAAAAATAATCATTATTTTTTCAACCCTGTGTTCAGACATAACTGGTGGTTCAAGATGTTTTCGAACTTTGGGTGCTCAGAAGAGCTTTCCATCCTAGTTTTCTTCTCTTGTCATATAATTTATGTGCTTATTCCGTTGATTGAATTTCATTGAAGGAATCAGCCAATCATACGTGAGTCGCTACTTGAAGGGCGACTACTATGATGTGTCGGAACGCAGTCGTCTTGCCGTTCACAAGTGGTACATTGCTTACAGGAACGACCCTGGCGCAATAGGTAGGTCACAGTATCCGTTATTTTATAGTAGTATCCCCATACATATTGTTTTTTTTTTTTAAAGTGTCAAAACAAGTTACCCATGCAGGTTGAATATGTAGTTTATACACTTTCAAAATTAAAAGGTTAGTTGTCGAATAAAAACTTCTTTAACCATAGGAGCGGGCAGGGTGAAATTTGTTTTTGATGCGCTTTCCATTTTGATGCCCATCAACATTTTACATGGTCCTACATACGAAATCATAAAAACAAACCTTGACATATTTGATAAATTTTTCTTTACTTTGTAGCTTACATATATGACTACGTTTTCTCCTCGGGACTTAGAAGCGTACAACCACTTGGTAATTATCAAGTAGTAGGGTGAAATTGTTTTATTTTTGCTCTCTGTTTTGATGAAATTCAGACTGTAGAATCCTCACGATTAATAAAGTCTTTTACCAGCAAAATGATGCCTCATTCATATTTTTATGATAATTATTAGCAGCGTTATGATTTTTTAAAAGGCCCCATAATAAATTATGAATAGTTCCAAATTGTGCACACTGGAAGTTTGTCACTGGTTGTCCCTAGGATTAGTGTTAGTACTATTACTACAAGCATTTTTATATTCATTAAATTCTACGAACTTTATTATAGAAAACTGGTCAACTTCCTCAGTGTCCCAGATACTCAATGGGGGGTAATTTCTATATGCCACCAACTACAAAAATTTCTGCTGGAAAATAGTCATAACTTAATATTCTCATGACATTCGTGTGGTGTTACTATAGGTGGCTATCTTTACATTTTGTAGTGCTTCCATTCAAGTCAACTACATGGAAAATGTTTTCGTTCTCTGAGGTTAAAGGTCTCTCCTCATCATTGGGCAAACTATTAAATTATTTCTGGCATTAAAATTTGTCATTGGTCCAGCTCTATATACTATAGTATCAGTCTATTTTTCATAAATTTTCTGATCTGATGATCGAAGTCAATTTTTTTGATGATTTTAATAAAAGTACCCATGTATAGACTCTGTTATTAAACTGACTGCACTGTTTACTTCAAGTTTTCAATCAGTCTACTCTCACCAGCTTGATGCAGCTCAAGCTGTTGTTTCTTCCGACTAGAATTCAGTGATCGACTGACTGATTCAGGTCCCTCCTACAATGCTGCCCTGCTCTCCGGGGCTCAGCCGATGAAGCAGCCATTCATCCGTAGTCCAGCAGACCTCGCAGCGATGGCAGCAAGTGACTTCATGAACTCGCCACGACGTGAACGTTTTGTCTTCCGTCCAAACCATCTCGAGATCCTCGACCGTGCCTTCCAGGAGGACAGCTACCCGTCGCATGAGAGACGCGAGGCGATCTCGAAGGAGTGCAACGAAGTGACTGAAGCTATTGGTGAGTGGTCGTGCGTTTATTAACGTGTCTGCTGTGTTTTAAATGCCATGTAATAACTTGTCCTGTACAAGAATACTGTCTGGTAGTGTTCGTCATAAAATCACATTATATAGTAGTATAGATTCTGAGCACAATTATAAAATTTAACCACTTCTATGTTTCAACAACTTGCAGTTGTCTTCTTCCGGAACTGAATTCTAGGATTCAGTTCCGTCTCCTCACCAGATAGTACTCGTCACGATTCATAATAGATGTTGACATTCTGATTGAGAGGGCCTCCTTCATCCATCTCACACTTCTGTTTCTTTCCGTTCAGTCACCTTGGCTTCCTCCCAGTCAATAATACAGTTATTTCTGCTGGCGTGGTCTATGATTGTGGACTTTTTTTTACTGTTGATGACTCTCTATGGTCTGTGATTGTGGACTTTTGTTCTTCTGTTGATGACTCTCTCTCTCTATGGTCTGTGATTGTGGGCTTGTTCTACTGTTGATGACTCTTCTCTCTCCCTCTCCATCTCCCTCTCTCTCTGTGATTGTGGACTTTTGTTCTACTGCTGATGACTCTCTTTTTTCATGAATAAATTGTTTTTTATTGTCTTTATAAGAAAGTCCATGCTAATCTATTCTACCAACTTGGTGAGCATTTTCACCAAATGTATTCTAACATTAACATAAACAGATAACTGTCAAATTATATTTAAAATTCATGTTGGAATGTGACGTGACGTTTTGCCTGTATCACTGTTGCAGTTTGCCGGCCGTTGACAGACAAGGAGCGAGTTACGGGACAGATCTTGTCAAACTGGTTCGCAAACAAGAGGAAGGATATGAAAAAGATCGCCAGAGAAGGTTTGTCTTATCTTCCTGTAATCTATGAACAGCCATCTTACAGACAAATGCCTTATGCTTTAGATAAATAAATGTTTTGCCTGAAAATAGGCGCTTAAAGTTTATTACAATTTAAATTTTACATAATTATAATCAAGTACATGGTCAACTGTAATTTTACTGGAACATTCTGTCAAGTATGTAATGAAGTACATATTTTGAAATCAATGCAGTCAATTATTAAAGATTAATTACACTGCTACTTTACAAGTACAGTAGTACCTGCCTTCAACGGACACTTCCGTATCCAAGCAAAAGTGTCCCTACATGGCAGGTGTCCCCTCATCGGAGAGACAGGCATGCTGGAGTGGAGGGCTGAAATAAAGCACGTTAGGTGTTCCCATGTCTGCCACCAGGGTGCTACTAACCAACAGCGATCGCCACCTGCTGCTCTATGTCCAAGAACGCTGTCGAAGCCACAGTGTGCTTGCAGCACTGTCCTATACGGAAATATCCAGTTTATAGAGCTTATTAAACGAGTCAACTACCATCAAATTGTATTATTTTTAAATGTCACGCCCTGTTTAATCGTTAACTGAATAAAATACATGTACGTATACCATTATGGAACTATGATAACGATGTACTGAACTAATAGGCCTACGAATCGAAAATAATAACCTGGATTTGAGCAGCCGAAAACGTATAGAGTTGACACACGCAGTATGTAAGCTGATTAAACATAGAAAACGACAATAGGCAGAATTAATAATCGTTTCACCTTGATTTTCAACTGATCTCGACCGAAGCATAAATTTATGATGCACGACTTAGCATTGATTCGTTGTGTCATATGCAGATGACAAATTCGTATTTTCGCGCACCGGTAGCGCCTTTGGCATGTTGGTTTCGCATCGTTTTGATTGGAGGCATGCCATTTCATCGCAGTGTCATATTAGTACTGCATACTAAATTGCATTTAAGACTGTTTATCTGATTCTTATGTGAGGCGTATTTGTGAATCTCGATTGCAATTTCAAACAGCCTAGGCAAAGCCAACATCAGTGATTGATGTCGGCAGCAGTGTCAAACAAACAACAGGTTGACAGTCGTTCATTGTCGTTGACATTGCTCACCTGTTTCTTGAGAATTGTCAAAGCAATTCTAAGTAGGTTTAAGCAGGCCCGTTTGGCATTTCTCTCGGCGGCAGAAAATCGGGGTCCACGACCAACAGCCTTCTCTCTGGATTCACGATATAACGTTTTTCCCACTACACACCATGCTTTTTGTCCGTCGCCATTTTTGAAATAAAATATTTCAAGGAAAAAATTATGAAAATAATGATTACTGTCCCCCTTAGCAGGGACAGAAAACCAAAACATCCTGTTCGCTGTCCACGTTCACCAGGTGTCCCCTCATCAGAGGGACATTAACATGGTAAAACAGTCCGTACATTGAGAAAGTGTCCCGCCATAGCAGGTGTCCGCTCATCGGAGGGTCCGTTGAAGACAGGTACTACTGTACATTCTAAAAACTACTGCCCAGTTATCAGTTATAATCTAGTTCAGTTTAAAATATTGTTACTTTGATGGCAGTTTTAGTAGCTAGGGAGAGTGTAGTTTTTATTGAATTCCAGTAATCGTAATTGATATAATATTTGTGGACTACAATAGTAATTGTCATTACAAGTGTTGTACCTTAAAGCAAGGTCACAGCATCAGGACAGTTTCAGTATGTTTTTCATTAGCCAAGCAAAACATTTTCAAGGCACCCCAACTAAATCACTTCCTGCGGTGTTCTGTTGCAGAAGGCTTTGACATCTCACAGGTGCCATTCCGTAGTCGCGGCCGACCATCACGTGCATATTGTGACATCACAGCGTTGCCCATGACGACGGCGCAAGAACACGTCACACTGAGTTCGCCTCCAAGCCACAGCAATGACAGCAACAGCAACGGTGTGAACATGGCAACGACGGGAGCAGACACCGATGACGTGTCGATGGCGACCAGCACCCACTCGACGGAGCCTAGCAATGGCATGGATAGTCCTGTGAGTCAGGACGAACAGAATCTCTCGCTGTCGGTCGAAATCGCTGCAGTCAACCAGGCGATTCTCGCACTGACGGGCCAGCAGCCGATCGACGTCAAAACCGAGAATGGAGGGGACCATAATTTGCCACCGGCATCATCATGACTGTGGTCTGACTGTACCAGTTCCAGCAGCAATGGCTGCTCTTATGCATCAGTGTGTTGCCCCCTGGTGATAGACTTGGGAGCACCCCAGTGACTGGATAGGGGTCTAAGTCCCTGTCCCAAGTGCACAACGTAGTGTTTGACTCACCGGAGCTATGATTTACCCCAGCGGTAGTGCACTTGTGGGGTAAACTCAGCTGATTTATCACGGGGGTGGTGCCCTGTGGGGTACAGTTGTCATAAATATCTAACCAGGATTTGTGTTCTGTGAATCCTCCTTTAACTGAGGTTTTTCTATGGCAGCATGTTTTGTGTTGTCTGCAGCATTCCAATATATATTGCTGCTTGCTATATTTGACCGTCTCGTGTAACCATGGCAACTAATTTGTTCTGGGTTTTAAAAGTTTTGAGTACTGGAAAAATCCATATGCACTGCCTAGTCGATGACATTTCTCAATTCCGTGATGTTTCTGCATTGCAGACGAGTGCTATTTGGAGTATCTCCTCCCCAGATTGTTCATACACCAACCTCGCCATTTCATTGTTCTGAAGATTTTGGTTGGATACTGTTGTATAAGACGCCTTGTGTTCATTTAGAGGACATGTTCTTACGGTTAGCTTCGTCTCTACAAATTAAATAGCTAGTGTTTAGCTAGTGTTCGTGATCTCGCTTGATGTATTGCTATATAGTGTAATTAGCGACAGTCAACGTAGTCGTTAGTCTTTTGTAATGAATATGTTTTAAGTTAAAGTGAAACTGAAGTCCAGGTTTTGGGGTTATGCACCTAACAATTATAATAAAAACTAACGACGTGCAACTAAAATTAAGAATATCTTGCCACTTGTTTTCTCAGAATGTGTTCTAATGTGTGAGATTCTGGTCATTTGTCCAGTTGACTGGAGGCTGACATGTTAACCAGCGCGACCGATAAGCGCATGCGCAGTTTTACACAGAACCAATGCAAAGTCTCAAACAAGCATGTTATTCTGCCAGAAAGAGGACTAGTTTAGTAAACAAAGGCCATAGTGTGTTAAAATAAATTGAGTTTGTATGCAGATAGCATGGCCATATCCTACTGACTAGTATAGGAATAGGTGCATGCAAATATATTTGATTTTGTGAGCAAATATTGCCAGAATACTACTCGTGACATGGGGTTATCTAAAAGTATGGCGCGGCCCATGAAATTAAGATGTGTGTTCAACAAGGTTTTCCTAGTAAACCACTGGCGTGATATTCTTAATTTGTAGTTACAAATGGTTGTTTTAGTAACTCTTATAGGTGCATAGGCTGGAAAACATTACTTGTCTCTTTAAATACTTTTGTATGGCACCAAAAAATTGGGTTGTTAGTATTGCCCTTCATGCTATGATGTTACTTCATGTGTTAAGACTAGTGTTCAGGCGTTGAAGTCTGGTTATGGTAGCAAGCTACTGATGATAATGATTGACATGGTCGTGAATCGGAGGTGACACAATAGGAATGTTTTGTAAGTTACTGTCGTACTTAATTCTGCAGCAAGTTGTTTTATCTGTGCATGTGGTGCATGTCTCGCTTTTGCGAGATTGTCTTTAATATACTGCCAGCTGATTTGTAATATATTATGTCTGTTGTTTATTGCATTCATCAGTGGTATCCAGTAATCATGAAATGCTGCTAAAATTGTTTGATGTGTTGACAAAAGTTAGTAAGGATGCTATGTTGTTCAGCATCTTGCTGTAAGAATTCCAATGTCAGATCTGGAGGCCCCCTTTAATCGTGTCCAGTTGACATGGACTGTCTGATGGACAGACTTCACTATGTCTAGAAGCTTTGTTCCCTCATGCGCATCAATTATTGTGTTTGTCTGATGGATGGACTTCACTATGTCTAGAAGCTTCATTCCATCATGCGCATCAGTTATTGTGTTTGTCTGATGGATGGACTTCACTATGTCTAGAAGCTTCATTCCATCATGCGCATCAGTTATTGTGTTTGTCTGATGGATGGACTTCACTATGTCTAGAAGCTTCATTCCATCATGCGCATCAGTTATTGTGTTTTTCTGATGGATGGACTTCACTATGTCTAGAAGCTTCATTCCATCATGCGCACCAGTTATTGTGTTTTTCTGATGGATGGACTTCACTATGTCTAGAAGCTTCATTCCATCATGCGCATCAGTTATTGTGTTTGTCTGATGGATGGACTTCACTATGTCTAGAAGCTTCATTCCCTCATGCGCATCAGTTATTGTGTTTTTCTGATGGACGGACTTCACTATGTCTAGAGGCTTCATTCCCTCATGCACATCAATTATTGTGCTTGTCTGATGGACGGACTTCACTATGTCTAGAAGCTTCATTCCCTCATGCACATTAATTATTGTGTTTGTCTGATGGACGGACTTCATTTTGTCTAGAAGCTTCATTCCTTTATGCACATCAATTATTGTGTTTGTCTGATGGACGGACTTCACTGTCTAGAAGCTTCATTCCCTCATGCGCATCAATTATTGTGTTTGTCTGATGGATGGACTTCACTATGTCTAGAAGCTTCATTCCATCATGCACATCAATTATTATGTTTGTCTGATGGATGGACTTCACTTTGTCTAGAAGCTTCATTCCATTATGCACATCAATTATTGTGTTTGTCTGATGGACGGACTTCACTGTCTAGAAGCTTCATTCCCTCATGCGCATCAATTATTGTGTTTGTCTGATGGATGGACTTCACTATGTCTAGAAGCTTCATTCCATCATGCACATCAATTATTGTGTTTGTCTGATGGACGGACTTCACTGTCTAGAAGCTTCATTCCCTCATGCGCATCAATTATTGTGTTTGTCTGATGGATGGACTTCACTATGTCTAGAAGCTTCATTCCATCATGCACATCAATTATTGTGTTTGTCTGATGGATGGACTTCACTATGTCTAGAAGCTTCATTCCATCATGCACATCAATTATTGTGTTTGTCTGATGGATGGACTTCACTATGTCTAGAAGCTTCATTCCATCATGCACATCAATTATTGTGTTTGTCTGATGGATGGACTTCACTATGTCTAGAAGCTTCATTCCATCATGCACATCAATTATTGTGTTTGTCTGATGGACGGACTTCACTGTCTAGAAGCTTCATTCCCTCATGCACATCAATTATTGTGTTTGTCTGATGGATGGACTTCACTGTCTAGAAGCTTCATTCCATCATGCACATCAATTATTGTGTTTGTCTGATGGATGGACTTCACTGTCTAGAAGCTTCATTCCATCATGCACATCAATTATAGTGTTTGTCTGATGGATGGACTTCACTGTCTAGAAGCTTCATTCCATCATGCGCATCAATTATTGTGTTTGTCTGATGGATGGACTTCACTATGTCTAAAAGCTTCATTCCCTCATGCACATCAATTATTGTGTTTGTCTGATGGATGGACTTCACTATGTCTAGAAGCTTCATTCCATCATGCACATCAATTATTGTGTTTGTCTGATGGATGGACTTCACTATGTCTAGAAGCTTCATTCCCTCATGCGCATCAATTATTGTGTTTGTCTGATGGACGGACTTCACTGTCTAGAAGCTTCATTCCCTCATGCGCATCAATTATTGTGTTTGTCTGATGGATGGACTTCACTATGTCTAGAAGCTTCATTCCATCATGCACATCAATTATTGTGTTTGTCTGATGGATGGACTTCACTATGTCTAGAAGCTTCATTCCATCATGTGCATCAATTATTGTGTTTGTCTGGTGGACGGACTTCACTGTCTAGAAGCTTCATTCCCTCATGCGCATCAATTATTGTGTTTGTCTGATGGATGGACTTCACTAGGTCTAGAAGCTTCATTCCATCATGCACATCAATTATTGTGTTTGTCTGATGGATGGACTTCACTATGTCTAGAAGCTTCATTCCATCATCCGCATCAATTATTGTGTTTGTCTGATGGACGGACTTCACTGTCTAGAAGCTTCATTCCCTCATGCGCATCAATTATTGTGTTTGTCTGATGGATGGACTTCACTATGTCTAGAAGCTTCATTCCATCATGCACATCAATTATTGTGTTTGTCTGATGGACGGACTTCACTGTCTAGAAGCTTCATTCCCTCATGCGCATCAATTATTGTGTTTGTCTGATGGATGGACTTCACTATGTCTAGAAGCTTCATTCCATCATGCACATCAATTATTGTGTTTGTCTGATGGACGGACTTCACTGTCTAGAAGCTTCATTCCCTCATGCGCATCAATTATTGTGTTTGTCTGATGGATGGACTTCACTATGTCTAGAAGCTTCATTCCATCATGCACATCAATCATGTTTGTCTGATGGATGGACTTCACCATGTCTAGAAGCTTCATTCCATCATGCACATCAATTATTGTGTTTGTCTGATGGATGGACTTCACTATGTCTAGAAGCTTCATTCCATCATGCACATCAATTATTGTGTTTGTCTGATGGATGGACTTCACTATGTCTAGAAGCTTCATTCCATCATGCACATCAATTATTGTGTTTGTCTGATGGATGGACTTCACTATGTCTAGAAGCTTCATTCCATCATGCGCATCAATTATTGTGTTTGTCTGATGGATGGACTTCACTATGTCTAGAAGCTTCATTCCCTCATGCGCATCAATTATTGTGTTTGTCTGATGGATGGACTTCACTATGTCTAGAAGCTTCATTCCATCATGCGCATCAATTATTGTGTTTGTCTGATGGATGGACTTCACTATGTCTAGAAGCTTCATTCCATCATGCGCATCAATTATTGTGTTTGTCTGATGGATGGACTTCACTATGTCTAGAAGCTTCATTCCCTCATGCGCATCAATTATTGTGTTTGTCTGATGGATGGACTTCACTATGTCTAGAAGCTTCATTCCCTCATGCACATCAATTATTGTGTTTGTCTGATGGATGGACTTCACTATGTCTAGAAGCTTCATTCCCTCATGCACATCAATTATTGTGTTTGTCTGATGGATGGACTTCACTATGTCTAGAAGCTTCATTCCATCATGCGCATCAATTATTGTGTTTGTCTGATGGATGGACTTCACTATGTCTAGAAGCTTCATTCCCTCATGCACATCAATTATTGTGTTTGTCTGATGGATGGACTTCACTATGTCTAGAAGCTTCATTCCATCATGCGCATCAATTATTGTGTTTGGCACAGTTTTAGTTTCATTCTGGGGAAGATATTAATTTATTATTTGCATTTCATAAGGCTAGATCCATCAAAACACTTGCAGTGTGCAAAGATTAGTGGAACATCCTCTCTCTACACATACATATAAAATAGAACGTTTTTATCAGTTGACATAAATGTGTTTGATTTGCAAGTGATATTTGTACCCACCCTCATTTCAGATCCTGTGCTTACATATTATATAATTGAATACCTTTTCTACCATCAGATCAAAAAGAAACTTGTAACATAACAGTCTGTCAGCACTATCATATAAAATCATATGTATTTTGACATCGCATATCTCTAAAAATAGAATCAGGGGTGTTTACAATAAATTTTTTCTAAATACATTACATTAGTGAATATAATTATTACAATACAAGCATTACATAAGATAACACAATAAAAGTAAGCATTGGGATTATGTATGCATATACATATAATATATACATATATACACAAAATTACGAAAAAACTTGATTAAAGAGAAAGGTTCTCGGGTCCCTCTTAAAATGTTTAGGATCATGTTGCGTTCTTAGCCCTGTTGGAAGAGTGTTCCAGAGGGTGGGACCTGCACACGAGAAAGCTCGTCGGCCGAGCCTTTCCAGGTTTACCCTAGGAACAACAATGAGAGATTGGTCAGTCGAACGAACACTGCGACAGGGAACATAGGGAGATGTACGGTCAGCAGTGATATCGTCAGAAGTCAGTCAGTTGAACAGTCATTCATTGTGATCCATTGTTAGGGATAAGCACTACCAGCTAGAATGGTTACAGAGGAAGGGATATCTGGACAATAGTCTTCCACAAATGACCACAGTATCCACATTTTATGGAATACACTATGAAAAGTCACTGTCTAAATCCAGTTCTGCTACAGCCTTCTGGACAAAAACAAGTTCTGACCAGTCAGTTGCTTGTGCCCATTGTTTGTAGTGAGGCCCACAAATAGACTAGGACATAAGTCACTCGATCTTCATAGCCTATTGTTTGTAGTGAGGCCCACAAATAGACTAGGACATAAGTCACTCGATCTTCATAGCCTATTGTTTGTAGTGAGGCCCAGAAACAGACTAGGACATAAGTCACTTGATCTTCATAGCCTATTGTTTGTAGTGAGGCCCAGAAACAGACTAGGATATAAGTCACTTGATCTTCATAGCCTATTGTTTGTAGTGAGGCCCAGAAACAGACTAGGGCATAAGTCACTTGATCTTCATATCCTATGGTTTGTAGTGAGGCCCAGAAACAGACTAGGATATGTCACTCGATCTTCATAGCTATTGTTTGTAGTGAGGCCCCGAAACAGACTAGGATATAAGTCGCTCAATCATCGTAGCCTATTGTTTGTAGTGAGGCCCAGAAACAGACTAGGACATAAGTCACTCGATCTTCATAGCCTACTGTTTGTAGTGAGGCCCAGAAACAGACTAGGACATAAGTCACTCGATCTTCATAGCCTATTGTTTGTAGTGAGGCCCAGAAACAGACTAGGACATAAGTCACTTGATCTTCATAGCCTATTGTTTGTAGTGAGGCCCAGAAACAGACTAGGACATAAGTCACTCGATCACCCAACATTTTAGCAACCTCCATATTTCTATCAATGGGTATGAAAATATTGATAGAAATATGTTTTTCTCACTCAAGAAGGATAGCAGAACTAGAGGACATGAGGTAAAATTAGTAAAGGATCAATGTAGATTGGACATCAGGAAGCACTCGTTCTCACAGAGGACAGTAAATGAATGGAACAAACTGTCTACAGATTGTGTAACTGCTAGCAGCGTGAATATGTTTAAAAACAAGGTTGACACATATATCAGGAGGGCGGGTTATAAGTAGGTGAACATTGTTGGACTCTCGATAAGCCAATGGCTTCCTTGTCCACTTGCCATCTGGGCCTTTGGCTTGGATGGCAAATCTTGTTAAATCTTGTTAAATCTTCATAGCCTATTGTTTGTAGTGAGGCCCAGAAACAGACAAATATGTCAGTCGATGTTCATAGCATGCATGATAGTATTTATGATCAGAACAATGAAAACAAGAATTACTGTGCATTTATTATGATGTATCTATCAAAAACACAGAACATTTGAAAGAGATCTCTACACGTACCCAACTGTTGGACACCTGCCTGAATTCTCAACAGATCCTCCCCATTCCAGTGAATAGCACTGAATGGGTCACATTGTCTGTTGTCGTTTCACACTAACTCGAATCATTGTCAGTGTCATTCTTTTAACTTTAAGCCCACACTAAGAGGATGTTTCAAAAGGGGTTATATCAACAACACACCATAAATTTTGTTTTGTGTTTGTCAACATTTTAGCAACTCTTATTCAGTGCAGTGGGAGACTGCAAAAGCTGTCATAACGTTTTCTTTTTCTGGAATTACTTCAGAAGGATTTACTGATTCAGTGTCTGTCAACATCAATGGCTCAAGGAGCCCAACATTCCATCTTGACTGACTACTAACTAAACTAGTCATTACCGACGACTGACTAAGTTTTCTAGCAGTCACTGAAGGACGACTCCTGACTCGGGGTCATCCCAACATGAAGTTCCATGATAATGTCACAAAGTAGTTATTGTGACATCAGTGACGATGCTATACAAACTCCCCGCAGTCAGCTATGACAACTTTCTGTGACGGAGCGCCTGATTTACCACCAACAGCCTAAAATGTAACAAAATCACAATTAATAACAATTCGCACTGTATTTATGTCGATGGAAAATGCAATATTTGTTTTGAACACAGATAACTTGACTACATAACTATTATTAGTAAGAAAGTGCTTCACCAGTTTTAACACAATCTCTGCTGTCATTAATACAATATAAAATCTCCTGACTTCGACACAGTGAATCTGCACTCCACTTTACTTGTAAAACTATTGAATAGATTTTTAAATTTGCAGAACTGAGAGTGAGAAAAACTGGGATCAAGAGAGAAACATAGGGCAACAGAAAGTGGGAAGAAACTGGGGGTAAGATGAAAGAAACCCAGGTATGAAGGAAGAAACTGGGGGTAAGATGAAAGAAACCAAGGTACACGGAAAGAAATTAGGGGTAAGATCAAAGAAACCAGGGTATGAGGGAAGAATCTAGAACCAAGAGGGAAGATGATGAGAGCAAGAGAAAGAAACTGGGAGCATGCATGAAGAGATGGGAACGGGGGGAGGGGGGCTGGGAGCAAGAAGGAAAAGAATGGGAGTGGTGTTAAACTGGGAAGACAGAAGCAAGCTGTACCTCCATTTTTCTGACCACGTCCAGTCCATCAATGACCTGGCCAAAGACGACATGTTTCGAGTCGAGCCTGCAATCACACACATGGCAATAACACTTCAGATACAGGTTCATATAAACTCGACTTAAAAGTCATTGAAATTTTCCATAAATTTCCTTGATTTTTTCTAAGTACAACTCAACTACCGTATTCGACCTAACAAGTGTACAGTACGGCTGAAAAAAATTTGGACCATTGAAAAAAATTGGACCATGGAAAAATGTCAAGAAATCTGTTCTTATAAGCGTACACCAACATTTATTTCTCTAGACAATAAGGTAACTGTTTATCACTAGTGGTGTCATTTGGTGACTAGTGTAGAACAACTGAAAAATGGTGCCAACTGTTTAACACCAGATGGCAACACGTTTCAGTTGTTCCACACTAGTCGGATTACAATAATTATGGATCCTGCTAATTAAAAAAGAGATGTACACTAATTAGGGCATGTAGACTTAATAGGTCGAATACAGTATTTTTGTTTTGATATACATGGAAACAATTTGTAAGTTCGATTCAGCACTATTCTATTTACATGTACCTTTAAACATCTGACAGCAAAAAAGCAAACAGGGTAGGTAAAAAGTTTACTGGGAGAAAATTACCTATGGGATCCATATTTCATAACATGTTTGGATCCATACATAAATTAATATCTGAAACGATGGGGTAATTTACAGGCAACAAGATTTTGACATTTCCACAGAACTTTTGAAAAAAGTCAAAATCTTGTCAGTAAATCCTTGATTGGTCCACATTTGATATAGTACTGGGACCAGCATATCCAAACTACATATGCAATTAATGTAAGGAAATGTCCAACTCCATGCATATGATTATAAATAGCTTACCAATCCGTCTTGTCTAAGCAGATGAAGAATTGTGAACCATTTGTGTTGGAGCCAGAGTTGGCCATTGAGAGTGTCCCTGAAACAGATACATGGGTTAGGGATAAATAAATAAATAAATAATAAAATACAATATTTATATAGCGTCATAATCACCTAGTGCTCTATGGCAATATAAACAATAGTCTTAAGATGAATATATATACATATTGTATACACACACCCACACCGACCGACCGACCGACCGACCGACCGACCGACCGACCGACCGACCGACCGACCGACCGACCGACCGACCGACCGACCGACCGACCGACCGACCGACCGACCGACCGACCGACCGACCGACCGACAGACCGACCGACCGACCGACCGACCGACCGACCGACCGACCGACCGACCGACCGACCGACCGACCGACCGACCGACCGACCGACCGACCGACCGACCGACCGACCGACCGACCGACCGACCGACCGACCGACCGACCGACCGACCGACCGACCGACCGACCGACCGACCGACCGACCGACCGACCGACCGACCCAAATTAATTTGTCTGGTGTCAAACATATATGCTTTGAAATCATCCCTTAGGATCAGGCAAATCAGCTAATCATCTATACACTTTCATATCTGCATAATCTTGGTAAAAATCTGGATAACTTTGAACAATACCAGGGTTTGAATTTAGCGTGGGTCTGTGGGCCCCTAGATTCACCGCTGGACCCTGAATAGTTCCGAATCTGAGATTTGGCCAACAACTACGATATTGGTGCATCTCGAAGGCACTACACATGTGCATCACTCAATTTTACGAATCCACTAAGTAAGAGGCATTACCGGCGTAGTCTTCATTTTATGATAGTCACAAGTTTTTCGTGCTTCGTAAGGTAAAAAACCAATTTGTGAGCTACCATTAAAACTGACACGAAAGCTGAGAAAGCTTAAGCATGATTGGTCAACAGTTAATTCGGTTGTCCAGTGCCGCTTGGCAATAAGAAACAAACAGTAGATTCTGGAAAGTGGGGTTCCGGCTGGCACCCAATAATTTTGTACTAAATTCTATCCCTGAATACCATATGGCATATATAAATGACTGCACACAAGAGGTTAATTGTTTGTAAATCCAATTAATAAAAATTGCTTATCCCAATGTCTTATGGCGTCCTTCTGACTTTTGTGCCAGTTTACTTTTGTTCACTTGTAGTGTTCATAACATTTACTAAAAAAATTACACTTTATGCAGGCGTAATCATTTATGACCCACTACAGTTGTAATTTGTCCTACTTCCTCCACACACTAGTTCACTTACCAACGCCCGTGTGTTTCAGTATAAAGTTTTCATCTTCAAACTTCTTGCCATATATAGACTTTCCTCCTGTACCGTTGTGATTTGTGAAATCTCCCCCTTGACACATCTATGCAGCTCAGTTAAGATATGTTAACTTAAACTGATTGGTGAATCGATTTTAATTATACTACACGTCAATTGGCAGATTATTTCTACTATTTAAAATGCAACACCTGCCTTCAATTAACCACAAATTCACACCAATTTGTTGCATGCAGTGTTGTGGCTAATATACCTTTTTCTTGTGATGTATAATGCTAATGCTGTCAAATTATTATAATCCAGAGTTATCCAATAATCCTTAAATATGTGCACTAAATGAGAAGAGGGTGGAAGAATAAGAAGATCAACATTAAGTTGAAGGGTTAAGGTGAAGGCAGATCTGGGAAAGACAGGTGTGAAGAGCAAAAATGGTAGAAGATTGAGAGAGATGGAGACAATGTGTCAAGAAGTAAAAAAGAATGTGCGATGTGGCCGCCACACTGCAAGGGATTACGGGGAAGAAGGGGATTAAGGGGAAGAAGAAGTCTACATTCAGTGATGAACAGATTGGATGGGGAGGGTGGTAGTCAAGAGACCCGTGTGAAAATATAACCTGTTTACCACTATGCCATCATGTGAAGGTGAGTAGACATCATCACTGAGTGTCGAAGAAGTTTACAAAGCATTATAATGACTAAAGTTACATACATGATACAGGAAAGGAGGCCGAGATTTGCTGGGCCCTGGTATAGACGCAATGACGTCAGGGACGATCCTGTGGCAACCAGCTCATGGAAGAACAAGCCAAGGCAGACTAGCATTTACATGTAGCAACTCTCTCTGGAGGAAGATGTAGGACGAGAGTCTGGAGAGTTGTATGTGGCAATGTGGGACAGTGGAAGATGCATAGCAAGAGTCTGGAGAGTTGCACGTGGCAATGTGGGACAGTGGAAGATGTAGGGCTAGAGTCTGGAGAGCTGCATGTGGCAATGTGGGACAGTGGAAGATGTAGGGGGAGAGTCTGGAGAGTTGCATGTGACAATGTGGGACAGCAGAAGATGTAGGGCGATAGTCTGGAGAGCTGTATGTCGCAATGTGGAACAGTGGAAGATGTAGGGCGAGAGTCTTGGGAGCTGCATATGGCAATGTGGGACAATGACATATGGAGACAGACGGTAGAGAAAGCATTGGTCAGATCATTACCTGTAGTTAGACGTGCCCTGGAGCCTCCATAGTTTAGCCTCTGAAAGCTGTCCAATGAAAAGAGAATATTTAATCAAACCAGCTGTTCAGTTGGCACAACGAAGACTCATTGCCTCGAGACACATGAAGCACTTAGCAGAAACAGTAAGGATACAAATTGTGGAATGATCCGGTGGAACGTGCTGCCTTTGTACCCATAGCCTTTCTCATGCGTGCACAGACATCGGAAGTTTTCTACAACACAACCAACACATGCAGCAGATTTCCACAGTTGCTAACGTTGTAACAAAAATAGTAACTAGCTAAAATTTTCAGTCTAAAAACGCACACAATATGAAATACCCCACATAATTACTCAGTATCCATAGTAGCCCTATCTGTACTACTGACGAATTTCCCTTATCTCAGTTCCTGTGAAGGTTTCCTGCAGAATGTTGATTGAAAGAATCAGGAGAAGAAATGTTGAGAAACGAACTAGCTGCAAACACAAAAGGACACGGTACAGCGGAGCTAATTTTTATCCTCTGCAACATATTGGAGCAGAGCGTTGAATGGAAAGCACCATTGTACATCAATTTCATAGATTTCAAGAAAGTGGTCGATAGTGTCGAAAGACCAAAGCTTTGGACAGTACTTAGACACTATGGAATACCACACGTCTAAGTTTGAGTATTAAAAGAGACATACAACGGAAGTAACAGCTGCGTGATTAATGGTGGAAATACATGGTTCTTAGTAGAGACAGGAGTTGATTTTTATTCCTTATTACCCTTGACTGGATCATGTAAAGTACCACAAAAGATCGTAAGGGAGGCATCAGATGGAAGTTTACATCATCACTAGAAGACTTAGATTATGCAGGCGACCTGGCATTGTTGGCAGACAACCACCAAGACATACAGGAGAAGTCAAATAAGTTGAATCAGGCAGCAAAATACATTGGACTTTACATCAATGTAAATAAGACCAAAGTAATACTTATAAACAACAGAAACAACTATCTAGTCAGTATAGATGAAGAGAACTTAGAAGATGTTTTAACAGTGCTGTTGTATGGAGCTGAACTGTGAAGTTGCTAAGTGGCCTTGTGCACCATCTAGGGTGAAGTAACTAAGTGGCCTTACACATCAACTAGGGTGAAGTTACTAAGTGGCCTTACGCATCAAGTAGGGTGAAGTAACTAAGTGGCCTTATGCACCAACTAGGTGAAGTTACTAAGTGGCCTTATGCACCAACTAGGGTGAAGTTACTAAGTGGCCTTATGCACCAACTAGGGTGAAGTTACTAAGTGGCCTTATGCGCCAAGTAGGGTGAAGTTACTAAGTGGCCTTATGCACCAACTAGGGTGAAGTTACTAAGTGGCCTTATCCACCAACTAGGGTGAAGTAACTAAGTGGACTCATGCACCAACTAGGGTGAAGTTACTAAGTGGCCTCATGCACCAACTAGGGTGAAGTAACTAAGTGGCCTTATGCACCAAGTAGGGTGAAGTAACTAAGTGGCCTTATGCACCAACTAGGGTGAAGTTACTAAGTGGCCTTATGCACCAACTAGGGTGAAGTTACTAAGTGGCCTTACGCACCAACTAGGGTGAAGTTACTAAGTGGCCTTATGCGTCAATTAGGGTGACGTAACTAAGTGGCATTGTGCACCAACTAGGGTGAAGTAACTAAGTGGCCTTATGCACCATTTAGGGTGACGTAACTAAGTAGCCTTATGCACCAACTAGGGTGAAGTTACTAAGTGGCCTTATGCACCAACTAGGGTGAAGTAACTAAGTGGCCTTATGCACCAACTAGGGTGAAATTACTAAGTGGCCTTACGCACCAACTAGGGTGAAGTAACTAAGTGGCCTTATGCACCAACTAGGTGAAGTTACTAAGTGGCCTTATGCACCAAGCAGGGTGAAGTTACTAAGTGGCCTCATGCACCAACTAGGGTGAAGTTACTAAGTGGCCTTGTGCACCAACTAGGGTGAAGTTACTAAGTGGCCTTATGCACCAACTAGGGTGAAATAACTAAGTGGCCTTATGCACCAAGCAGGGTGAAGTTACTAAGTGGCCTCACGCACCAACTAGGGTGAAGTTACTAAGTGGCCTTGTGCACCAACTAGGGTGAAGTTACTAAGTGGCCTTATGCACCAACTAGGGTGAAATAATTAAGTGGCCTTATGCACCAATTAGGGTGACGTAACTAAGTGGCCTTATGCACCAAGTAGGGTGAAGTTACTAAGTGGCCTTATGCACCAACCAGGATGTGAAGAGGATAAGTAAATAACTACCACAAAGCACTTGATACACACACTTGATACACACACCTCACCCGACTTACTGGTAGTACCACTATATACACAACATACCTACTGTCACTGACAGTAAAGGTAAATTTTTATCTAGTGCGATGTCCATTGGACTGCTCGAAGCACTTTATGCCCTGGCAGGACTGTTCATTTGAACACCAACTCGACTTCTCGGGGAAGCATCCAGCCATGCCACAACTATTGAACAAAGACTACTCATTCATTTGGTGCGCTGCCAAAGCTTGGGTCTCCCGAGGATTTTAGCGCAACAGAAGCATTTTATATATTGTTATTATTTACACCCAACACTTCTGTGGCCAGGCACTCATTCACACAGCCGAGTGAATTCCTATCATTGGAAAGTCCAATGCTGTACCGCAGAGCTACCGCGTCCCACGATGCACATGACATCCCTCACCTGCTGTCATTGGTACTACATCTCCACGAAGTTGCATGACGATGCGTCCAATCTTCTTGCTGCCTATGTTGATGTCAAAGTACACCTGCGGATTAGCTTTGATCCTCTTTGCTGGCTGAGCCGTCTACAATCAACACACACAACTTGAAATGTAAAGCCAGCCTCTGTGCTACTTTTGATGAAGCCTGCAATATGATGATTGCTTACTTGGTGTTATATTTCAAAAATCACATAAACACTGAACATTTTCATTTAAGGGCAAAGTTAATAACTTCTTTTTAAATATGCTGGTTGCAAAATTGACAAAAAATCTTGGAAGTTATAAAATTTAAATATTAATGTGTAAAGAAAAAAATTTATCTAAAATGAAGTAGCGGTTAAGTACACCAAGTCAATAAGTACACTAACAAGTACAATAAGTACACCAAGTACACTAAGTACACAAAGAAACAAAACTACTGAATAGAAGAGGTATTTAAAACTGGTCATATGAAAACAAAACTGCATAAAATTGATCAAGTAATAAAACTAAGATGCAATAAGAAATAAAGCATTTCAGTAACAATACATAACTATGAAGGGTTCTATAAGTAACAATACATAACTATGAAGGGTTCTATAAGTAACAATACATAACTATGAAGGGTTCTATAAGTAACAATACATAACTATGAAGGGTTCTATAAGTAACAATACATAACTATGAAGGGTTCTATAAGTAACAATACATAACTATGAAGGGTTCTATAAGTAACAATACATAACTATGAAGGGTTCTATAAGTAACAATACATAACTATGAAGGGTTCTATAAGTAACAATACATAACTATGAAGGGTTCTATAAGTAACAATACATAACTATGAAGGGTTCTATAAGTAACAATACATAACTATGAAGGGTTCTATAAGTAACAATACATAACTATGAAGGGTTCTATAAGTAACAATACATAACTATGAAGGGTTCTATAAGTAACAATACATAACTATGAAGGGTTCTATAAGTAACAATACATAACTATGAAGGGTTCTATAAGTAACAATACATAACTATGAAGGGTTCTATAAGTAACAATACATAACTATGAAGGGTTCTATAAGTAACAATACATAACTATGAAGGGTTCTATAAGTAACAATACATAACTATGAAGGGTTCTATAAGTAACAATACATAACTATGAAGGGTTCTATAAGTAACAATACATAACTATGAAGGGTTCTATAAGTAACAATACATAACTATGAAGGGTTCTATAAGTAACAATACATAACTATGAAGGGTTCTATAAGTAACAATACATAACTATGAAGGGTTCTATAAGTAACAATACATAACTATGAAGGGTTCTATAAGTAACAATACATAACTATGAAGGGTTCTATAAGTAACAATACATAACTATGAAGGGTTCTATAAGTAACAATACATAACTATGAAGGGTTCTATAAGTAACAATACATAACTATGAAGGGTTCTATAAGTAACAATACATAACTATGAAGGGTTCTATAAGTAACAATACATAACTATGAAGGGTTCTATAAGTAACAATACATAACTATGAAGGGTTCTATAAGTAACAATACATAACTATGAAGGGTTCTATAAGTAACAATACATAACTATGAAGGGTTCTATAAGTAACAATACATAACTATGAAGGGTTCTATAAGTAACAATACATAACTATGAAGGGTTCTATAAGTAACAATACATAACTATGAAGGGTTCTATAAGTAACAATACATAACTATGAAGGGTTCTATAAGTAACAATACATAACTATGAAGGGTTCTATAAGTAACAATACATAACTATGAAGGGTTCTATAAGTAACAATACATAACTATGAAGGGTTCTATAAGTAACAATACATAACTATGAAGGGTTCTATAAGTAACAATACATAACTATGAAGGGTTCTATAAGTAACAATACATAACTATGAAGGGTTCTATAAGTAACAATACATAACTATGAAGGGTTCTATAAGTAACAATACATAACTATGAAGGGTTCTATAAGTAACAATACATAACTATGAAGGGTTCTATAAGTAATCAGCAAAGCAAATGCTTTCTTAGAAAGATGTCTTTCATCGGGAGTTAAACAGTTGCAGTGAGACTGTGACACGGAATCCAGGAAAGTCGCCTACATCGTCTGCTTCTTCCTGCGGTCGCTTCAAGCTGCCATCTTCAATCGCCTCCTCCTCTGTCTTCTCCAGGGTGGCGCCCGAGTGGTCTTTCAACCACTGGTCATCATTCCAAACTGGACAAACAATAACAGTTCACTCTAAACTGGACACTATCAAGCTCAGTGTATCATGATCAAACATGGCATAGGGGATGTCACATTTATTGTGTTATCACGCTAGTTCGGTTCAAAACTTAATTTTTCGTAAGGAAATTCTCTGAAGTAGTAATTGTATAGTAAAGTTTTCTCTGTATATTAATTATAGTCATTTTAAATGCTCAATACCCAAAAATATACTTATACAGCACATGCGCTAACAAATAGGGTGGTGCCCTCCAACGGATAGTGTTTTCACAGTGTGGTGCCACTAGTGGTGTCATCACCAATATAATCCCATGTCATATCTCTAATATCATATGATACACACACAAACATTAAACTTTCTTGCCTGTTTTGTTTTCAACCAATAATGATGTTCAGAAATGAACACAGAGAACCTGACATGTAAATGATAATTTTAAACTGCAGCTTCAAACTGAAGCAGACAACATTTGTGCATTTTCGTTGTCACTGGTATGGCACTATGACATCCACATGACATACCTGGTCTGCTTGATCCCTCTTTGATCTTCATTGGCTTCGCCAAGTTAACGCGAACTGTCTTACCGAACAACTCTGAATCATTCTGTAGACATCAATGAAACATTCATTCACAGAAGGTTAACTAGAAGCTGAGGCTCTAGTCAAATCACACACCCTGTGAAGTTTCCTAGTCATGCCATATAAAAAATGTTACACAAGAATTCATACTCGAAATGTAGTGTTGATGATTACATGCTACACTGTGCAGGTCTACCAATGGACGAACTATAATGCACTTTCACCAATACTAAGTATTGGATTATGCAGTATTTAAGGTATTGAAACTGGCTGTAGAAAATGTGGACCCAATATACATATACATATTTATATATATTGTGTTGTTTATAAGAATTGTAGTAATTTATAAATGTTGGAAAACAATTAGTTGTGGACTTGAATCCTCAAATGGGTCAAACCATAAAGATATATGAAGCACAACCTACTCACCATATTATCTATAGCAGCTGCTGCATCCTGAAAAACAGTATTGTCAGCAACAAAATAGAACTCAGTGACATATTTTGTTTAAAGAAATTTGATTAAAAACAGATTACACGCACAAACATGTATACATACGGGGTCATTATATGTGAAATCAATATGTTTTAGACACTTTTTGCATTTACCAACTCGGGTGTTATATAATTTGGTCAACTTGGAGAGATTCAAGAAGTTAACTATCATTAACTGTGAGCCATAATTTGAGATATTTCAGTCAACTGTTTCTTTTGTATATCCTTAAATAAAGATCCATTTTGAAAGTATTTTTAATATCAACTGATTTTTTTACACATATTTGTAATTTGGTTCATACAATTTTTCAAGTTCAAAACCTATTAGCTACAGTACTTCACATTCGTCAAACAAACTTACCTCAGCCAATTCAAATTCAACAAATGCAAAGCCCCTGTGTTTTTCTGTAAAAACAAATTGTATTATTATTATTTTGTGAACAAATCCCTATCGCTATGATTATTAAGTGTTGGGGACTGGAAAGTAAAAAGACGAAATGGCAAGGCGTGAAAACAAATGAGACTGTAGGACCGACAGAAGCTGAGTGAGACAAGTTTACAGATTGGAGCAGAACAAATAATACTGCACTACTGAAGTCATTCAGGAGTTGGTCAAGAAGAAATGTCTTTACAACCGCTTACAGTGCACAAACAAATATATATATATATATATATATATATATATATATATATATATATATATCTCACTCTAATAAGCGTACAGTAAGCTTGAAAAAAATCAGCTCGTGCAAAAATGTCAATGAATCTGTTCTTATAAGTGTACACCAAAATTTGTTTCACTGGACAGTAAAGTAACTGTTTAACACTAGTGGTGTCATTTGGTGACTAGTGAAGAAGAAGTGAAAAGTGGGGCAACCTGTTTAACACCAGACGACACTTTTCAGTTGTTGCACACAATAATTATGGATCCTGCTGATTAAAAGAGGGCTAATTAGTTAATTAATTAGGGCATGTACACTTAATAGGTCGAATATGTTATATATAAAAAAGGACCAAAACAAATCCTACCTGTTTCATAGTCGATTGGAATCTGAATATCTAGTAAGTCTCCAAATGGTACAAATGCAGCATGAAGAACTTTCTCATCGACCTCTTCAGCAAGCCCACCTAAAATTTAAGTATAATGACATCTCTGAAGCAAGCAATTACCACGTGTTGACTCCATGTATCATTCTTACGATTTCTGTTATAATAACATGTGTAATATTTATCATAAAAAAATGTAAGTTAATACAATTAAAAAAATCTGGGAAAGAACTTCTCCTGTTCTGTTTTATCTATAGCAAATTACCACAAGTTTTCATCACAGATATACATGTAAAAACAATATTGTAGAGTTGGGTACAAGTTTCCAGTTTCTACATATAACTACAGATTTCCCTTGTTATCTCATTCATACCCAATAAAATGCAGTGTTCTACCCCCCCGGCAAAAAACAAACCCAGCTTGTTGCCATGCTGACGCTGTTATGCCCTCTCTCGCTGGCTGAGTCAGCTTGTTTTGTGCATTGTGGCAGCTGTGAATTGTTTCTTGTGTTATTTTGTAATTAATTATTTTATTTAGAGCTTTATAATGCCAGTTTGTTGCCATATATATAGAAAGCATTCAGCATGAATAGAGACGTTGCAGTGGCGATATATGTGCTCGAGAACACAAATCTTCTGGGAGCTGTTGGCGAGCAGTTCCAACAGCTGATCACTGACTATTTTGGGGACTCTCTGACTCATATCGATTCAGGAAAGGATGAAAGTGACACGGAGGAGGTTTCCCCTGCTGTTGATCATGTTGATTATGCCAGTCAAGGTCTTGCAAATGCAGATTACTTTGTGCATGGATGATGACAGATGCTAACTGGGCCATTTGCTTCTCATTCATGTGTGCCAAATCTTGTGATGATTGACTAAATTTTAGAGCATGGATGCTAAGTACTTTTCTAGTGATAACTTTATCTTCAATTTACTAAAAACCAACAATAGTCAATACCCAAACCGGCTACTTCAAAGTGACATATCTCTGCCATTTCCTGTCGCATTTCGATAAATCATACATCAATTTGAAGGTATTTATATGCAGAATGTGAAAATATAAAAAATAATAATATTGTCTACGCAGGAGGAAGTATGACGTTAGCCTGGTTCAAATTCGCAGTGTAAACCGAATTTTTATTTCTACAAATCGCGCCAGCGGATAAAAAGATCCATTATCGCTCAGCCGGAATTTCCAGCTCGTTGAATTCTGTTTCCAGACAGAACATATTCAGTTGGAATGTGATTGCGCTTCCCACATTTCATAGCATATATATATATATATATATATATATATAGTATATATTGTCTGGATGCTGTATAATTAATTCAGGAAATATCTTACCAACATAGACTACTCGCTTATTTCCAGCCATTTCCCTCTATTTTCGCTCAGGGAATCCTGTGTCGCATGACATGTGTCGCCTAGTAATTTTACATTCTTCCAGGGTAGACTTTGTGGACTTGCAAAATAAATAATAACATGTCCTTTCAAAGGCGCATAAATAGTCAACCATTAAGACATGACATTTATATAATGAAATTAACATTAAGACCTAAGAAATCGTATGGTACGGTAAGGCGAACGTTTAAAATATCAAAACAAAAGTAATGGTTTTCGGCCTATAGGCTACGAACACTGTGAATTACTAAAACATAACCATTTACGGGTTCTTACAGGTACTTTTCTTGCTTATTTGGGCATTTATGCCTCTTGTGCCAGCTCTTTCATATTTTTTATTGTTAGGTCTGATTTTGCGCATGCGTCTCACAATTTCCAGGATAGGGGTGGAACGGTATAACATTTTTATTGTATAGTCCAGTTCAATGGGATGGCTTCGCCATAATTTGTCTATTTTTCTCAATAGATTGAATAAATGGAGCCTCCACCACATACTGTGGGAGGCTGTTCCACACGTCTGTGCATTGGTGTACACATGAATATGTTCTTATGTTTAATCTGCATCTAATCTAATATAATCTGTAATCTATTTTTTTTACATTTTTAGGTTGTGTCCTTTTGTGTCAGAATCATTCTGTCAACGTAACTAAATCAAAGGATCGTGTTTCCTTGTTAATATCTTATATTCTATCATGTCTCCTCTGGGTCGACGATAAGCCAGAGTTGGTAATTTTAATCTCTGTAAACGTTCTTTATAGTGAAGGTCTTTAAAACCAGGAATTAATTTGGTAGCTCTACGCTGGACGTTTTCAAGGGCTGTGAAATGCTTCAATAGAGATGGAGTCCAGACTTGGTTAGCGTATTCTATGTGTGAGC
Source organism: Lamellibrachia satsuma (assembly GCA_033239005.1). Lineage (NCBI taxonomy): Eukaryota > Metazoa > Annelida > Polychaeta > Sabellida > Siboglinidae > Lamellibrachia > Lamellibrachia satsuma. The sequence continues at coordinate 3,270,656 of BSQZ01000062.1, read as the reverse complement.
GGACAAGATACATAAAATTTGTTGTGACGCACTGTTCATCCACGTGGTCGAAGGCACACCGTATTATGTCCATCACTGAGTTGGCTTTGTTAATTATTTTCTGACATGTGCCTCAAAGTTTAGTGAAGAGTCAAAAGTAACTCCAACATCTTTAACCTTGTCTGTACTGTTTAGTATTGTATGATCTGGTCGCAGTGTGTATCCGTAGTTGTTTCTATGTCATTTACCTATTTTCATATGGCTGCATTTACTTGGGTGGAATTTCAAGAATGTTGAATCTGTCCAGCTGTTCAGCTGTAGCCTTGTACAGTCATTCTGGGTACATTATATTAGATGGAAAAGCTTCATGTCGTCAGGGAACAGGAAGATGTATGAGCTGTTTACGACGTTAGGCAAGTCGTTTATGAATATGATAAAAAAGTATAAGGCTGATCACTGACCCTTGTGGTATTCCACTTATTACGTCTAGCCAATCTAAATATGAATTATTTACTGGGACACGTTGAGTTATGTGCGCCAGCAATGGCACAATCCAGTCCAATATGTTTCCTTTTAATTCATAGCTCTCCAGTTTCTTTAAAAGTCGATTATGTGACACTTTGTCAAACGCTTTCATAAAATCACAGTATATTACGTCGATACATCCTCCGTTGTCTAGTGTCTCGGTCCATATGTCAAGTACTTTAAGCAGCTGTAGAACTATGGATCTACCCTTAAAAAAACTAAAGTGTTTTTTTTCAGGGTGTCGAATCGTCGAAAACAAGCGTTTTGTATTGCAATCGACGACCCCATAACGCTTTGCGCGAAAGGGCTTCCCCATATATATATATATATATATATATATATATATATATATATATATATATATATATATATATATATATATATATATATATATATATATATATATATATATATATATATATATATATATATATATATTATACTGAGTGGCTATTGTCTATGTTTACGTAATGGCGTCAATGTGGAAATGCCGCGGCCATCTTGGAGTTCCAAAACAGCGTATATATCTCTATGGGCTTCCCCAGCAAATGACGTAAAAGAAGCGCGTAATCACGTACGTAGCGTCTGGAGCATAAGATGTGACGATAGTGTTATCGGGAGCCACTTTCGACGGTCAAGCCACCGGGGATTTGTTCTCGACGGTCTGGCTACCGGGGAGCCGCTCTGTACATAAACATAATAATATGCTGTTTTAGGGGGCCAGACGGGGGCACGCAGGTGCCTCTCGCTGCTTTGGTAGATCTATAAGGCTCTAGCAACATGCAGCTTGTCTCGCCATCTAGCGAACATTTTGTAATTAAAACTATAAGTTCGTTACCGTTTTGGCAGATGGAGGTAGCAGTGTTTGAGTACGTTGTAAAATCACATCTGAACAGTCGTGAAAAGTGTATGCCTGGTAGTTTTGTTTTGCTTGCGACATTCTCTCCAAGAAAGATGAACGGACCTTGTGAAATGGATATAGTAGGTCTACAGTTTACAAAAATAATTCAAGGTGATATATTCGGAGCTGTGCAGCATTGCTGAGTCTTGAGAACGTTGTTATGGTATTAAGCAAAGTCAATCGCCCTACAATGTTTTTCTATCTGGCTGTTGCTACTAGTACGGCGAAGATCTCGCTCGGCCGAAACGTAAGTATTTTCATGAAACGTGAAACCTTACAAAAACGCCATAAACAGAGCAATAAACACGTCTTTCGTGTCTGTATGCATTCTTATATGTATATCACTAAAGTTACCTGACAATAACCATGTAAAAGTGTGAAATTATTACCTTTTTGTCAGAACGCATGTGCTCGTCAAGGTTTGTATATAACCGGATGTTGTTGTGAGCGAGAATAGCACGCGGGATTTCCATAGATCTATATAAGGTCACGCTAAGAATTGCCGTCTGCTGGCCATAGAGTTACATCATTAATAATGCCCCTATAAACTACTAACTTACTAACGGGTGTTTTATTTATGTCTGTGCTGCTGGCCCATTCTGGCCTCATTCTACACGAAATCGCGTTTGATCATGTGACCCAAAGGCAACATCACGTGCACAGTATGGCGGCTAATTGTGGAATGTTTTCTATGTCACCGATAAAAGTACTCATAAGTAATTATTTGGAGCACATTTCTTCAGTTTCTTGACGCCCAATTGTCAGTTGTATGTCACAGAATACACATGTGAAACGGTTAGTGCGTATCGGGTTTAAAACTTAAGTTATTAGTTCCGTAGCCAAATGGCTACGGAACTGCCAAAATGGCGCTTTAGAAAATGCACGTCAGGCATTTCGCCCCAGAGACGAAGAGCGGGGCGAAATTTTTTGCCTATTATAGTATTATCATTATGGAAGTCTCAAGTAGAATCGAAGTCGAGGATCAAGATCGAAGCAGTGAATAGTGGCCCAATATGATGTTAACACACTTCAGAAAACATGTAGGGGAGCAACGTGCAAAACCGGCCCACCCGTTTGGCATTACTTTAGTATTATAATTATATGCCAAAAGACAATTTGAAAACAACCTTTTAATTATATGCAGTGAAATCGGTGGTGTCGTTGCCAGGTAACTAACTCACAAGGCAAAGTTATCACTGGCTTTTATTCACTGCTGAACGTTGGCAGGAAGCGCGAAACGCAAATTCAAACAAGTGAGCTCTAAAATATTGTTTTTCACACTTAAAAAATATTAGCATTGTTTAGATGTTTAAAGTACATGCACCGGTCTTGTTAAAAAATGCGAGAAACCAGAAGCCGAAGTTTTGATGGACCCGTTTTCTTATAATAATGCAAAACGTTAACATGGTCGCCAATGGGAAACGTAACAGTAGGCTGAACCCTTCAGGAGATCATCTAGCGATGTCTGAAGAAGATTGTTGATAGCAGTCGAAACGTCACGAGAAGAAAAAGGTAAACTGACTGTGAAATAAATAAAAATATTACTCATTTGAACCGCACATCTTCACTCATATACACGGGGCGTGATTTATGATAAGCAATTTGGCATTTTGTTGAAATCTTGAATGTTTAATTCCCACTTTCTCCATATAATACTTCTGTGTGCGATCGCATGTGTAACTGGTAACAAAACTGTAACATAATTACTAACTGTTGCCCCGTTTTGAAGGCATATACCTAGAATATCTCATTTTATTTTCTCAAGTACAATCTCGACTTGAGTTGAACAATTATGTGCAGAAGTATTTACGAAATATCATACCGTGCAAGACTATCACATGTAAACTAATTGTGTAATGGTAAATCATTACGTTATACACATTAGAGGGTGTAACTGCTGGAATGTACTGCCATGCCGCAACATCATCTGAAAACCGATCAGGTTGTCGACATCGCCTAACAAAAACATTATGAACAGAGAATGTTTACTGTAATTATTTATTGGAAAACAAGTTTTCAAGCAATCGTATTTGCATGAAGTCGATAAAATAACATAATATCGCAACACCCTACGAAAACAAATTGCGTGAATTATCTTCAGTAGGACCTATATTGATACGGAAAACATTTATGACGATTGCCCTGACGTCTGTCAAAGTGATGAAGGAGATCACACGTCGTTCTATTTACCGTGTTCCTGAACTTTGGTCCCGTATCTGACGTCAGCATCATCAATCTATTTGCAACAGTAGCTCTCTGCATGACGCAGCCAGCGTATTCACAATTGACCTTTTGGGTTGATCGATCACTGTCGGCTATTAATTATGATAAAAACTATTATTAGTACGCATCAAATATAAATTAAATATCAAGCAGTTATGACATACATTTATAGGGACCTACCAACATAATCTATATAACTACAACGTTGTCATAACATTAATCCAACATATTTGGCTGCTAGGTAACACACACACGTAGGCCCAATGATTTGTTTGAACCACGTAATAATGTCACCGTATGGTCGCTGTAGTGTCAGGCCCTTAGAGCGATGATCTCGAATGGTTCTGGGCTCCGAGTGAGGCCCTGCTTGCCGTCCATGCTCGGCGGATTGTCCGGGTCCACCATCCGGAACTCGAACTTCTGCAGCAGCGTGGTGAGGAAGAGAAACAACTCCGTCTTGGCGAGCCCCTCCCCCAAGCACACACGGCACCCTGCGAGACATACACGGTTAGATGTCGTATTGAACTAAAGCGTACACGAGAAACTACAGCAGCACATGCACCGCAGCCATAGTAATGGTTGAATAATACAGGAGTACATAGTAACAATAAACAATATATTAAAACACGCACGCACGCACGCACGCACGCACGCACGCACGCAGCGCCGGTGTCCGCATAGGCTCTGTCTCAAGCCCTGGTCGTCCTAATTGAAAGTCCGGCGTCCTACCGCTGAAATACTGCGCCACCTCGTTTAGCACTTATCATCGTTTGACAGTCGTGAAGCCCAAACGACTGATGACATAATAATAACGGTGACATTAGTATTGTATGTTATCGTTACTATCATTGCATAGATGAGACATTTGAAATGTTATCAGTATCGCTGCTGGTCAACGGGAATATATTAAGCTAAGTGCGTGGCAGGATAATAAAAGGGGTATATTCGGTTGATTAAACACGACAGAAGTGGGATCAACCCCTGTGATCAATCCATGTGGTCCGTCTTCGCCCAGGTTTGTTTGTTCCATGTTTGTTCCCTTAGATTTCGCCTTCAATTAATGACGATAATACCAGGCTGTGGCTTCGACGTTTTCAATATCCACATGTTGCCAGTTTCCCGCGTTCAGCTGTGCTAACAGCTCGTTCGCTTCACACACACCAATCTGTTGTTGGACGCAAACATTCGTGTTTTATGTCGACCCAGCTGACACAGGAGCACATTGTCTTTTTTCCAGTGCCCAACTCACACCCGTACTGCGTCACGCTTCAATCAACCGACATGAGTAATTGTATCTCCTGATGTAGCCCCGATCTCTGTTGACATCCAACTGTCGAGTAGTTGGCGTGTGACACCGATTGCCCCAGCTCGCTTGCTCTGTGGCTTTCAACACTGACTAGCGAGTCGAAGTATTTGATGCAGCGTGGCTGGTCGGTTGGCTTACCCCTGGTTGAAGGGTTGCTCCGTCACTTATAAAGGCATGGCATGTGTCTGGTTTTCAGACCAGATTAAAACATCGGGGAAGGTTCGGTAATATGCGCATACTGGTAATATGGGCCACGTCCATAACTTAGAAACGGTACACCACGTATTGTCAATCAGGCCGCGTTAAACAGTGCACCGGATCACGCAAGCAACATTTGCAATGGTAAGACACACAACAAATTTAAATGTTTACGTGAATAACTTTTAACAACATTTCTTACGATTTCCGCATGTTGGATGAATGCATAGAATGAGGCGGGGAATATGCCTATATGATGTAATAAGCCCATGCCACTTTTCGCACGAACTCGTGATGCAGTATATCACATGTTATGCTGTTTCGAGTGCTGCCATATCTCGCTTACTTCACACGTGCGCTCTACGGTCGATGCTCGAAGGTAAGTTTGTGAATCAACGTTTTATTTTCGGTGTTGTTGTCAAATTTAGTGTCCACTTTGTGTTAATAAAGCCATGTAACTGATGGTGCTGTTTTGTAACTAGGCATGTATCATCACTAATAACGTGTAAACACATTAGCAGCGTCGATTGCGGGTGATAATAAGCACGCTTTTTAGACGCCACATATTGATCAAAATAGCACTATTGGGGCGAGACGCCTGCCAGCTAAAGGGGCAATACGCCTATGTAGGCGTTTCACCCCGCCTCAGTGGTACATTAACATTTTGCAAATGTGGACAGTAGATATATAAACTGAACAGACACACCTTCCATAATTATAATTATTCTACTACTACCAGTTTCTGTACACCACTTAATATAAAGCAAACAACACATGCTTGCTTATATTATCATGAATATATTAAACATTCATTACGAGTAGTTATCCAGAATATTCATTTTGCAGTAGTCCTGGTCTCTACAAGAAAAAGGCAAACGGGAATGTACGGTGATGGCAAGTTTAGACTAGTCAAAGACGGCATGTCGCTCATCCGTGTCAGCCAGGAATTGGGAATTCCTGCTCGCACAGTTCGTAGACACCGTGATGACCTTGTAGCCGCACCTGGGACGTTCCATTGCCGATGGGGGTTGAATTGGCGATTAGTAACCACACCCAAACAATGGAGAGGGCCTTGTACGGCCTGACGCCAACTGATATCAGACTATGGCATACGACGCGGATAAACCACCCGTTCAACCAAGAGAACAAGTTAGCCGGAAAAGGGTGGAAAGAAACGCTGAGCTGAGTCTACCAACATATTAAGGGCTTACGGGTTTACCAGACCAAAATTAACCAGTTCTTTACAATCTTTAAGGATATACTTAATGGCCACGATTACCTACCGTCCAAAGTGTGGAATATGATGAAATTGGGATTACGAATGTTCACCAGCTAGGCAAGGTCGTGGCTTCTAAGGGGGTCCGCCAGGTAGCGAAGATGACCAGCGACGAACGGAGAGCAGCCGTTGCGGTGATTTAAGCGATGGGTGCTGCCGGGACCTACCTTTTGATGCAAGATGCACCGCCACAGTCCGTTGGCTACGCAAGTGCAAGCGGTTGGGCAGATGCGGGCCTATTTCTCAAGTGGCTGGAGCATTTTGTGCAGTGCACAAACTCATCTACGCACAAGCGACACGTGATAATACTGGACGGGTATCACAGGCACAAAACGCTTGGTGCTGTGATGTACGCGAGTGCGCACGGCATCGACCTCATCACCCTTCCATCGCATTGGATGCAGCCGCTCGACAGAGCTTACTTCAAATCTCTGAAGAGCGCACACAATGTATCATCAGACAATTGGATGACGTCTCACCACGGAAATAGAGTACCATTTTATGACGTGGCAGGGATCTTTGGAACTGCGTTCCTGCGAACGGTAACTCCATACAAGGCAATCATTGGATTCAGAGCATGCAGACTATGGATCTTGGATGAGAACATCTGTCAAGACGACGAGTTCGCTGCTGCCGCGATGACAGAAGAAATACCACCCTTAGAAGGCACTGTTGAACAGCCTGACATTGCTATAGATGTTAACGTCACACAAGTCGAGGTCCATCCCGCCGATGAGCCGATTATTGTCGAACACCAAGACTTGCCAGCAGAGCTCATAACTGGATCATCTGGCCATGTAAGAATTGGGCTCACGAGCAATGCACGTAGGGCTACATAGAGTTCATTTGCCCCAACTGTGAATCCGACGAGGACTAGGAAAGTGAGACCTCGTGATAAAATATGTCACAGCAACGAATAAAACATCACAGCAATGCCTATCAATGTGACATTTGTTTCAATATAATTTAATACGTGACCGTAATAGGAACTGCGCATGCACAGTTGGCTCGTTTTAAATGAGACGACTCACAGTATGCACAACACATTTATTTAATTAATTATAATATACTGCTAATATCCATATAATTCAGCAACAGCATTGCCTAATGATGTCAACGCAATACATTAGTTTGTTGTGGGGCAAAACGCCGACTACTGGACGACTTGCCCATTTCTGTGGGCGTATTGCCTCAGCATGCGGGGTAATACGCCTATATATGATTTTTAAAGGCATATAACTTGCAAATTTAGTGTGATCAGACGTTTAATGTCAGTTATTTTAATGGAGGGAATAAACTTACTTGTTATTAAATTTCTTGCTTAAGGTGAGCGTATTCCCCCGCCCTACCCTATAGATCATACAGGTGTAATCTACATCCACATAAATCACGTTTTTTCGATTAATTAATTATCCTGTCAGCCTTTGTCGTGGGCGATTGTATAAACATGTAGCGTAAATTTCTTACCTGGAGGCAAACAGAGAAATTAATTACCTTCTGGGTAATATGAGCCACATGCAATCCAGGTAGTGTGTGTGTGTGTGTGTGTGTGTGTGTGTGTGTGTGTGTGTGTGCGTGCGTGCGTGCGTGCGTGCGTGCGTGCGTGCGTGCGTGCGTGCGTGCGTGCGTGCGTGCGTGCGTGCGTGCGTGCGTGCGTGCGTGCGTGTGTGCGTGTCTTTTCAAAACTCTTCATTACGTGCGATGTCAACGCTACTGGACACCGGACAAAAATCAGTTGGGCTGGCAGAGCGAGGTTGTTCGGGGGCAGGAATGACAGTTGATGTTTTCCACAAGGTATGGATTTTCTGTAAGCTGAGAAAGACCTGGAAGATGAAGTGGAAGATACCAGACAACTGAGTGGCACAATTCTTTAATACCTGACCGGAAATGCCACCAGGACCGGGACTTTTCTTCACATGTGTACACTGGAATACTCTCAATACATCATCTTCTTCAATTACTAATTCACCATCTGTCCTTGTTGATCTCCTAATATCGTCAATGACAGAGCGAAAATCGTGTGTGTCGAAACGAGAGTAGAAAGAATTCATATCTTCTGCAAAGACCCCGTCATCTCTACACCCCTAACGGTGATAAGCGATTGGAATTTTGCAGCATGTCACTCATCGTCTTAATGTCTTTTGGGGTGAACATCCGATAGATGTTAGCTTCACTTTGTACCAGATTTTGGGACGTTCAGAGTTTTGTATGTAGCGTATGCGCTGGCATGGAATAGCTCCGCTGACCGCAATTGGCCCGCGGGCCACAGGTTGCCGACCTCTGAGTCTATACAAGTTAACGACTGCATGGTGAACTTAGGGGGTGTCGAACGTTTATAAAAATTACATAACCATGGCCTAGACTAGTATGCGACTACGACACGCTGTACTTGGTTCAGCCTAATCAGTGGAGTAGTTGTAATCTGAAGAGGCAGCAGATCGCGCAGACCTCTTGTGTGTGTGTGTGTGTGTGTGTGTGTGTGTGTGTGTGTGTGTGTGTGTGTGTGTGTGTGTGTGTGTGTGTGTGTGTGTGTGTGTGTGTGTGTGTGTGTGTGTGTGTGTGTGTGTGTGTGTGTGTGTGTGTGTGTGTGTGTGTGTGTGTGTGTGTGTGTGTGTGTGTGTGTGTGTGTGTGTGTGTGTGTGTGTGTGTGTGCTTGCCTGCGTGATTGCGTGCGCGCTTGTGTATGTGAGTTGATGCGGACTGTAGACAGGTCTCGTGTGCAACAAACTGCGATGATGTTACTTCAGACACGAACCGGCGACAGCTTCGATATCGTTCGTATAGAACACATTCCACCACAACCGCTGCGATCTGTTTACAAAGAACTTCGGTCAGTGACACTGAGATGTCATGGCTTCACCTCTGTCGAACTAAGTGTGATGACGCGGTAACTCGACGGTTCGAATCCACCTGCTGCCGTTTCGAAACTTGAGCAATTGCGTTGCTCCTGTTTTTTACTCAGCTATTTTTAGCAAATGAATCTCCGGCAGTAGACAGTAACACGAGATAACAGCCTTCGCGCCGTAACTGAAGTAGAGGTGGTAAACACGGCCTGCCGGGGTGGAGTACCCCCTTTTTCTAAACCCTGGCTCCGCCCCTGATGCTATTAAAAACAAACATTATTCATGTTACGTGTTCTTGGCAAGCTACCGATGCCATATTAACCCATGTGACTCTGGCGCCTGGTGTTGGCGCTGTTGCGGCGCCGCTATCAAGTGTCCCACATCCATAGAATTACACCATTAATCATCCCCCCAACGGGTGTTCTGTTTATGTCTATGCCCACATCTGGCTGCAGACTTGATCATCCAAGCGCCCGTCTGTTAGCTGCGTTCACGGCTTGCATTACACGAAGTTCATCTTCATTTTCCACTCCCCATTGCGCACCTGAGACTTAGTAAATCGGCCAGCGAACTCCCGTCTCAGCAGCTCACTGAATGCTACGAAGGTCTACGTGTTCACACTGGCTGGTTATGTTCCAGGAGTGTCGGGAAGTGCACGTAATTAGCATCCCGTAGTTGTGTCTCCCACAATCGCAACTTGGTCTCGAAAGCGAGCAAACTGGAAGAGTTCATTAATTTTATTAGTAACTGTTGTTCTCGTCCCTATGGTTGGGCGTTCAGCTGATTGAGGTGCTCCGTGATGTAGACTAGACATGCAAACTCGCACATGCATAAGGGGTCAGCGAATGCCGATACTTCTGCACCCTTCTTCTCTATGAATACTCTCTTATCTCATGTCTCAGCTCGTATACGTGACACATCAAGGCAACCCAACCTAGCCAGGGCACTTCGGTTTAGTGCAGAAATTGTTTTTATTGCCCATTCATTTTGGCCGGAAAGTGCTGGAACTACCTGTGATTTAGATCACGAGCGCGAACGTAATTCACTGTCTTCACGACGACGTCCATTACGTTCTGCATTTACTAGACTTGCCACACAGGCTCTCGTGGTGGGTGATGCAGTTTGCACTGGAGAGTCTTAATTGTCCTTGCACCTGCAGTGGTTCGAACATTTCCCACCAGCGCACAAATCCGTTCGCAATTTAGCAGACGACACATGTTATTCAAAGCAACACATTATCACCCAAACACAAAAAGATAGCAGGGTAACATGGGGCATGGTAACCTGGCGCAGGGTAACCTGGGGCAGGGCGGCCCCTAAGTAAAACATTCAAATTGTACACCATTAAACTATGCTAACATACCTTTAATGTGCTCATGTTGTAGATAGATATGTGTATTGCCCACTGGAAAATAATTTTCAGCAAATTGACAACCTATATGAGTTATATTTGAAAAATAGCAAGAGTGCCCCAAAAACCGTCTTACCCCATCCCTGAGGCAAGACGGCCCTCTGTATGGGGCAAGACGGCCCTCTGTATAGGGCAAGATGGCCCTCTGTATGGGGCAAGACGGCCCTCTGTATGGGACAAGACGGCCCTCTGTATGGGGCAAGACGGCCCTCTGATTGGGGCAAGACGGCCTTCTGTATGGGGCAAGACGGCCCTCTGTATGGGGCAAGACGGCCCTCTGTATGGGGCAAGACGGCCCTCTGTATGGGGTAAGACAGTCAATAGCTCCCTTCCCCGTGGTTTTCGCTTATATGAACGAACTACTGCATAAAAATAAAATGAATACATGCAAATGGCATGATAGCAATATATTACGCTATTGTTACTGTTAAATTTAAATTGTAGTTAACATATAATATATACCTTGCAATCAATGCATAATATAATATTGTCTGAGTAATATTCAATCATAATTACAGTTGACAGGCTAGCAGAACGTAACTTACACAATGTTCATATTATGCTAAATGTATTAAACATAATTGGTCATGTGTAATACATTTTATATATTAGGACCATGTGCATACGGTATGAGACATAGGAAATGTCTTGCCCCACATACACTACGTGTGTCTTAACATGATGTATACAAAACATAACGTACTATTGCCCATTTTGTATTTCTTGACCTGTCAACTGATTAATACTATTATTTTGTCACCAATTACGTTCATGATTCATATCGTTTTATAGTGAGTTGCACCATTTTACTATTGCCAAAATATTAGATCTGAGCGGACAATAGTGCATACTTATAAAAGTTAAGAAACACAGATTTAATTACGCCTGTCTCATGTTGCTGAGCTTTTGGGGTGAACATCCGATAGATGTTAGCTTCACTTTGTACCAGATTTTGGGACGTTCAGAGTTTTGTATGTAGCGTATGCGCTGGCATGGAATAGCTCCGCTGACCGCAATTGGCCCGCGGGCCACAGGTTGCCGACCTCTGAGTCTATACAAGTTAACGACTGCATGGTGAACTTAGGGGGTGTCGAACGTTTATAAAAATTACATAACCATGGCCTAGACTGGGAATGAAAATGTAGGTTGAGTTGTTTATCAAATATGTTTGAGTTACCATCGTCTGACATTTAAAGCTGTCATGCACTCGGATAACCCTAACAGTATGCGACTACGACACGCTGTACTTGGTTCCGCCTAATCAGTGGAGTAGTTGTAATCTGAAGAGGCAGCAGATCGCGCAGACTTCTTGTGTGTGTGTGTGTGTGTGTGTGTGTGTGTGTTTGTGTTTTGTGTGTGTGTGTGTGTGTGTGTGTGTGTGTGTGTGTGTGTGTGTGTGTGTGTGTGTGTGTGTGTGTGTGTGTGTGTGTGCTTGCCTGCGTGATTGCGTGCGCGCTTGTGTATGTGCGCGCCGGTGTGTGTGAGTTGATGCGGACTGTAGACAGGTCTCGTGTGCAATAAACTGCGATGATGTTACTTCAGACACGAACCGGCGACAGCTTCGATATCGTTCGTATAGAACACATTCCACCACAACCACAACAGCTGCGATCTGTTTACAAAGAACTTCGGTCAGTGACACTGAGATGCCATGGCTTCACCTCTGTCGAACTAAGTGTGATGACGCAGTAACTCGACGGTTCGAATCCACCTGCTGCCGTTTCGAAACTTGAGCAATTTCGCGTTGCACCTGTTTTTTACTCAGCTATTTTTAGCAAATGAATTTCCGGCAGTAGACAGTAACACGAGATAATAGCCTTCGCGCCGGAACTGAAGTAGAGTTGGTAAACACGGCCTGCCGGGGGTGGAGTACACAATGGGGTAGAGCGATTTGATCGGTCCGTTGGTCCAGATAATGCACGGTATAAGTTATCTTTACCTGCCATTTATACTTAATTGTACGTTCGTGTGCGTGCGTGCGTGCGTGCGTGCGTGCGTGCGTGCGTGCGTGCGTGCGTGCTTGTGAGATAGAGTGGGTGAATGTGCGTACATGTGTGGGTGTACAACAACAAACACACGCACACATTTCCTGTAATTGAAAAGGGAGGTTTTGTGAGTGAACGAACTCAACAAAACTCCCTACAATGCTATTGAATATTGTAGGGAGTTAAATTGTTGCAACGCGTTTTTCACTCTGGTATAACATACAGAAATAGCCTGTATTAGTTCAGGGTTATGTCTGACTGCAGAAGACGTTACTGAATCCTTACCGACGCAGAAGGGCATGAACGCAGGGTTGCTCTTCAACTTGTTCGCATCGTCCAGCCAGCGGTCCGGGTTGAAGGCAAACGGGTCCTTCCAAACCTTCTGGTCCATATGGCTCTGGTAGATATTGGCATGCACGATGGTGTCTTTTGGCAGGTAGTACCCTCTTAGGGTGACCGGCTTTCGCACTGTGTGAGAGAGTCCTGTCGGAGCTGAAATGTTGAAAGCGATTTGATGACAAAATCAAATGGCATGGAGAGCATTAAGCTAACTTAACAAAATTGGGAAGTATGAATTCACGCTCAAAAATAAGCAACGCCTATTCGTGGCAATGGCGATGGAGTCTGCTTCTCTACGGATGCGAAACGTAGACAATAACACAACTAGCTGCATGGGTGTTACACAAGAATACGTACTGCGAATCGCTTTCAGAATTCATTGGCAGAAACATGTGAGAAATTAATAACTTTACAGCGGAATGAAAAAGTTACAGACGGGAAAGATGAAAGGAGGCTTATATTTTTGTTGGGCATTGCTACAGACACAATAATGACACGGCAGCAAGGGCAACCCTGTGGCAACCAGCACATGATAAAATTAGCTACGACAAATCAGCGTGTGTGTACATCTAAAGGAAGATGAGGGACTGGAAAGCTGCAATGAGGGACAGAGGCGTCTGGAGACAGATGGTTGGAGTCAACAGAGTTCGACTCTCTAAAGGAAGACGAGGGACTGGAGCCTGGAGAGCAGCAATGAGGGACAGAGGCGTCTGGAGACAGACGGTTGGAGTCAGCAGAGTTCGACTCTCTAAAGGAAGATGAGGGGCTGGAGCCTGGAGAGCTGCAATGAGGGACAGAGGCATCTGGAGACAGATGGTTGGAGTCAGCAGAGTTCGACTCTCTAAAGGAAGACGAGGGACTGGAGCCTGGAGAGCAGCAATGAGGGACAGAGGCGTCTGGAGACAGACGGTTGGAGTCAGCAGGGTTCGACTCTCTAAAGGAAGACGAGGGACTGGAGCCTGGAGAGCAGCAATGAGAGACAGAGGCGTCTGGAGACAGACGGTTGGAGTCAGCAGAGTTCGACTCTCTAAAGGAAGGTGAGGAACTGGAGAGCTGCAATGAGGGACAGAGGCGTCTGGAGACAGATGGTTGGAGTCAGCAGAGTTCGACTCTCTAAAGGAAGATGAGGAACTGGAAAGCTGCAATGAGGGACAGAGGCGTCTGGAGACAGACGGTTGGAGTCAGCAGAGTTCGACTCTCTAAAGGAAGGTGAGGAACTGGAAAGCTGCAATGAGGGACAGAGGCGTCTGGAGACAGACGGTTGGAGTCAGCAGAGTTCGACTCTCTAAAGGAAGGTGAGGAACTGGAGAGCTGCAATGAGGGACAGAGGCGTCTGGAGACAGATGGTTGGAGTCAGCAGAGTTCGACTCTCTAAAGGAAGGTGAGGAACTGGAAAGCTGCAATGAGGGACAGAGGCGTCTGGAGACAGACGGTTGGAGTCAGCAGAGTTCGACTCTCTAAAGGAAGACGAGGGACTGGAGCCTGGAGAGCTGCAATGAGGGACAGAGGCATCTGGAGACAGATGGTTGGAGTCAACAGAGTTCGACTCTCTAAAGGAAGATGAGGGACTGGAAAGCTGCAATGAGGGACAGAGGCGTCTCTGTCCCCAGCTTGCAATAACTTGATATACTACCATACGTTAAACAAATAACTGAGTGATTAAAGTGTGTTAAGAATAGTGTAAATTAAATAATGCCGTGACAAAGATACAGTTTTGAACTTGACATGCCTGTATGAATGTTGATGTTTTAGAAATTGTAAATTGATGGTTTTTACTCAGTGGTTTTAATTGAATTAACTAATTTATTGATATATTTATTGATAATTTATTTATATATTTATTTATAATTTCTTAGAATTTTGTTTGGGTAAATTGAAGGCTTTTACTCAATGGTTTTAATTGAATTAATTGATTTATTTATATAAATATTTATTTATATATATATATTTTATTATTATTATTGTAATCATTTTAATGACACATTTTACGTAGGTATTTATTTATGTTTTATTTTGTTTATATATTGTTTTTACGTGTATATTTTATCTTCGTTATATAACTGTGTATGTAAGATTGGATGTGATTGATGGCCCATTGAAAATTACGCGATAAACGTGGTTACCACAACTGTGAAAACACAGGAAAACGCAAGTTTACTTCGTACTGAATTAGATGGAACAGTTCAAATGTGGTGATGAGACGTCAACACTATACATGCAATACATTGTCGTGAAAAACGACGTTGATGCGTCACTTACCAACACAGGCGAGACGCTGCACCTCTAGGATAGTGGCTTCAGTGTATGGTATAGTGCCTTTGTCCTTCAAGGATGGCAATCTGCTTTGACCAATGACCTGCAACACAAGTCCAATAGTTTGATGAACATTTACACAGGGGCCAAAGGGGTTCAACACATACGGAGTGCACACGCATGCACGCGCCCACGCTCGCACACACACACACACACACACACACACACACACACACACACACACACACACACACACACACACACACACAGGATCACAACCAGGTGGACAACCTTGCAAACAAGCTACTGGGAATCTGTAGAGAGCCATTAAGCAACGTAGACGGTACCTTTTGTGACCATTACCGATTATGGTATCTGTAATTAATGGAGACTATATATAGATTAAATAAGTGATTAAACAGTTTTAATGTAAATTAAACATTGTACCTATAGGACAGTCAAATTTGAATATATGATGAGACGACGGCAACATCACTTGCACAAACTTTAGTACTAGCAATTCATGCGTGCGTGCGTGCGTGTGTGTGTATTGAGGTAGTGTTGATGGTGGTGATGGTGTGTGTGTGTGTGTGTGTGTGTGTGTGTGTGTGTGTGTGTGTGTGTGTGTGTGTGTGTGTGTGTGTGTGTGTGTGTGTGTGTGTGTATTTGCGCGCGAGATTCAAGGTGTAAGTACATATTTGTGCGTGTATTATGGTGGTGGTGGTAGTGGCTGTGTGCGTTCGTGCGTGCGTGCGTGCGTGCGTGCCTGTATGCATGCGTGTACATATATTCAACATACACATAATTATGCAACAATGTAAACCGTATAAAGTCAAGCGCAATTATTATTACAAACAGCTATTCAACTTGCCTGTCCAATTTCCTCTCTACACTTTGTCTGCACGTCTGGGTGTAGTATGAAGTACAGAAGCGCCCATCGAATAGTCATACTCGTAGTCTCGGTGCCCGCTAAGAACAAATCTATGATCACTTGGAAAATGTTCTCATCTGAAACGGGAGAGATTCAAGATGTAAGTGAAACGGGAGAGATTCAAGGTGTAAGTGAAACGGGAGAGATTCAAGGTGTAAGTGAAACGGGAGAGATTCAATGTGTAAGTGAAACGGGAGAGATTCAAGGTGTAAGTGAAACGAGAGAGATTCAATGTGTAAGTGAAACGGGAGAGATTCAAGGTGTAAGTGAAACGGGAGAGATTCAAGGTGTAAGTGAAACGGGAGAGATTCAAGGTGTAAGTGAAACGGGAGAGATTCAAGGTGTAAGTGAAACGGGAGATATTCAAGGTGTAAGTGAAACGGGAGAGATTCAAGGTGTAAGTGAAACGGGAGAGATTCAAGGTGTAAGTGAAACGGGAGAGATTCAAGGTGTAAGTGAAACGGGAGAGATTCAAGGTGTAAGTGAAACGGGAGAGATTCAAGGTGTAAGTGAAACGGGAGAGATTCAAGGTGTAAGTGAAACGGGAGAGATTCAAGGTGTAAGTGAAACAGGAGAGATTCAAGGTGTAAGTGAAACAGGAGAGATTCAAGGTGTAAGTGAAACGGGAGAGATTCAAGGTGTAAGTGAAACGGGAGATATTCAAGGTGTAAGTGAAACGGGAGAGATTCAAGGTGTAAGTGAAACGGGAGAGATTCAAGGTGTAAGTGAAACGGGAGAGATTCAAGGTGTAAGTGAAACGGGAGAGATTCAAGATGTAAGTGAAACGGGAGAGATTCAAGGTGTAAGTGAAACAGGAGAGATTCAAGGTGTAAGTGAAACGGGAGAGATTCAAGGTGTAAGTGAAACGGGAGATATTCAAGGTGTAAGTGAAACAGGAGAGATTCAAGGTGTAAGTGAAACAGGAGAGATTCAAGGTGTAAGTGAAACAGGAGAGATTCAAGGTGTAAGTGAAACGGGAGAGATTCAAGATGTAAGTGAAACGGGAGAGATTCAAGGTGTAAGTGAAACAGGAGAGATTCAAGGTGTAAGTGAAACGGGAGAGATTCAAGGTGTAAGTGAAACGGGAGAGATTCAAGGTGTAAGTGAAACGGGAGAGATTCAAGGTGTAAGTGAAACGGGAGAGATTCAAGGTGTGAGTGAAACGGGAGAGATTCAAGGTGTGAGTGAAACGGGAGAGATTCAAGGTGTAAGGGAAACAGGAGAGATTCAAGGTGTAAGTGAAACGGAGAGATTCAAGGTGTAAGTGAAACAGGAGAGATTCAAGGTGTAAGTGAAACAGGAGAGATTCAAGGTGTAAGTGAAACGGGAGAGATTCAAGGTGTAAGTGAAACGGGAGAGATTCAATGTGTAAGTGAAACGGGAGAGATTCAAGGTGTAAGTGAAACGGGAGAGATTCAAGGTGTAAGTGAAACGGGAGAGATTCAAGGTGTAAGTGAAACGGGAGAGATTCAAGGTGTAAGTGAAACGGGAGAGATTCAAGGTGTAAGTGAAACGGGAGAGATTCAAGGTGTAAGTGAAACGGGAGAGATTCAAGGTGTAAGTGAAACGGGAGAGATTCAAGGTGTAAGTGAAACGGGAGAGATTCAAGGTGTAAGTGAAACGGGAGAGATTCAAGGTGTAAGTGAAACGGGAGAGATTCAAGGCGTAAGTGAAACGGGAGAGATTCAAGATGTAAGTGAAACGGGAGAGATTCAAGATGTAAGTGAAACGGGAGAGATTCAAGGTGTAAGTGAAACGGGAGAGATTCAAGGTGTAAGTGAAACGGGAGAGATTCAAGGTGTAAGTGAAACGGGAGAGATTCAAGGTGTAAGTGAAACGGGAGAGATTCAAGGTGTAAGTGAAACGGGAGAGATTCAAGGTGTAAGTGAAACGGGAGAGATTCAAGGTGTAAGTGAAACGGGAGAGATTCAAGGTGTAAGTGAAACGGGAGAGATTCAAGGTGTGAGTGAAACGGGAGAGATTCAAGGTGTAAGGGAAACGGGAGAGATTCAAGGCGTAAGTGAAACGGGAGAGATTCAAGATGTAAGTGAAACGGGAGAGATTCAAGATGTAAGTGAAACGGGAGAGATTCAAGGTGTAAGTGAAACTGGAGAGATTCAAGGTGTGAGTGAAACTGGAGAGATTCAAGGTGTAAGGGAAAAGCTCCACCATTCAACTTAAATACAATGGTTCGTGAATTACCAGATATGTTGACAGGTCAAAAACTTAAATTGCAAGCCAAGTCTCAAGTCAATGACCTCCAAGTCCAAGTCAAGTATCGAGTGATCCTCTGAATACCAAGTCAAGTCATAAGTCACGAAAACTCGATTCAGCCCTTACGACTCCGGTCAACAAGTCTGAATTACTGCCCGGTTTCAAACATGAGTGCAGAGAGATCCATTTTAACATAATGTTACAGTTGTGTATTTTTATACTGCACATGTCAGTCACTATTAAGTCATTGTCGCTTCCAGTAAAACAGCTAGCCATTCGAAAAACGATTCTCAATGACTTCGCGGAAGATATACAGTAAAACAAAACATGTTTTTCCATGAAACACGCGTACAAGCGTGTTGTAAGAATGAACTGTTCCAACGTGCATTTTAGTACAGGGTCACTCCTTGATATAGTGTGTGTAAGTAACGGGCATGCGTAACCAACAATAGAGAGCATGAATCAACTGCTTATATATATATATATATATATATATATATATATATATATATATATATATATATATATATATATATATATATATATATATATATATAAATATATATATATAAATATATATATACATACATATGTACATATATATATATATATATATATATATATATATATATATATATATATATATATATATATATATATATAAATATATATATATAAATATATATATACATACATATGTACATATATATATATATATATATATATATATATATATATACATATATATATATATATATATATATATATATATACGTATATATATGTATATATATATATACATATATATATATATTTATATATATATATATATATATATCTATATATATATATATATATATATATATATATATATATATATAACGTACTTAAATATGCGTGCTACGAGCAGCATACTGATATGCGTTACTTTGCAAAATATACAAACATGAACAGCGATAAGTACCAACATAAGTGTGGATCTTACCTGTGAGGGCCCCGGTACGGTCTTCTTCTTTCTCGGCTTTCAGATAAATGTCAATGAAGTCCCGAATGTTTCCTTCGTCGAACGTTTCTCGGTGGTTGAGGATCTCCTCCCGCACGAACGTTTGGATGTCTTTGAACGCTCCGAAGATGTTTTTCATTACTGGCTATGAATGCACACAAAAAAAGAAACTACACGTTACGTGATCGCAGCGAAGAATAATGTTTTTGTCAATGCAACAAACTTCGAACCAGTCTGCACATCGAGTAGCAATAATTTTACGCTGGCAGAGCAACTTCTTTACTTTACTAGATACTAGCCGAGGTATCCGGCAACTGCAAGAGCTTATGACTTATTGTACCACCCAGTCAGGTTTCAATACGGCAGTGCCAATGACAGTTGTAGATATAACGTCATGCCACGGAACTCGTGTATCACTGCTTTTCTCACAAAGTGTTTGCACCGTATGAAAGAACGTGTGTGAAAGCTTGACGCAGATCACCTAACTCGGAACAATTGTAGAAAACAGGCATAACGTTGCGAATAATTGTACGTGACGACGGACTACTATTGTTCAGAGTTACGCAATCTACGTCAAACGACCACATAAGTTCCTTAGTAAAATTCCCCACCCTCGAGGAATTTCGAAATTGTTTAAATGTATGAACCATTGCCGTGGACCCCCGGAACCGCGTACAACGTCTCAGCCCCATACGTGCGAAACTGACGGAGGTCACTTTCGAACAGATTGACAAACAAGGGAACTTATTGAAACACAAGGGAACAGACTGACAAACAAGGGAACTGACTGACAAACAAGGGAAATGACTGACAAACGAGGGAACTGACTGACAAACACGGGAACAGACAAAAAAAGGAGCAGACTGACAAACAAGGGAACATACTGACAAACAGGGGAACATACTGACAAACAAGGGAACATACTGGCAAACAAGGGAACAGACTGACAAACAAGGGAACATACAGACAAACAAACACGCACACACTGTGTTATAGCATAGACATTATATCACACACAAATGTGTGTGGTGACGTAATGTTCAAAACGATTTACAGTATCACTTACGACAAAGGCCATGAGCAACGAGGGCGAGATCCAGTTCATGCCGTCATTGGACGGCCCGCCGTTGACTAGTATATATTCAAACTTGTCGAGCAGGCGTTGAAACCCAGCATCGTCGTATTGGAACCTGCAAGTCAGAGACGCCGGTAGCTAAACGTTTCGAATCATAAAAGATGATACGTATACATATGGGAACCACACCACGGACAGCAGTGACTGGACCTACTTCTTCCGGCCACTTTGTGTTCGCGAGGATTAGTTTGAATGTTGTGCGTTTTCCAGGTCAGCGTACTAATGAGACGAAATAAATAAATAAATAGTATTTAGGAGCTCGCATAGCGAAAGTTAGTGTTCATACATATTTAGTGTATATTAAATTACATGCAAAGTTCTATCAAAATGGCACTTGTCGAATATGTCTATTTCCCTTTCACTCTCTATAACCCGACACCAGTTTATTGGTAACATAAGGTTCTGTCGTACGATTGGTAACCTCTCTCTTTGAAAGTAATATTCGGTTTTTAAACCCAAGGAACTAGCTCAAAAACGAAATACATCACGCAATGGCTGGTGTTTTCAGCGACTTGCCACTGCCTTGGCATAAACATGTCAGCTTCCACTCGACACCCTGTTACAAAACAACGGCATTCAGCGCTGTCTCGAAGTTATATAATACCCCGGGTACAGCGAAATGAGTATATGTCAAGTAGTTATGGGGTACCCGCCTGCCCGCCCGTCTGCATACATTCATACAGACATACATGCATAAATAAATACGTTCGTTCTCACACACTGTGTGTGCCTGTATCTCTAACAGGAGCGGTACGTCTCTATGAAACTACAAATGACTAATTAGTACATCGGGAGAGAAACTCTTAGTGGGTTCCGAAAACGATAGTTCAATATTTACTACAACAATATTATTTAAATTATACACCCTTGTTTTTAAACACCAATACGAAGAACCTTAATTCGCTGCTGCGAACGATCGGAAAAAATGGCCGCACAATAGTCGTCGCCGCTGCCACCCAAATCAGTGAGCGCAGCCACTGAGCAGCGGGAGACACGCGAGTCTGGTTAGTAAACACCATAATATTATGTGACACTATGATTATATGGCAGCTGCGCGTCTTATCTGAGCAGCGGGTTGACGAGACAGACACAGCAGAGAAAGGCTGGTCTCCTGACCGGAGCGCTTGAGGACGTCAAGGTGCGACGGGACAACCAGAGGCGATGGGACATTTGAGGTCTGTCTGATTATAAGAAAACTGTACCTTGAAAAATTCAGAAAAATTGTCACAGCAACTGCCATCAACTCATTGACAAGTTGGCCAAGTTTTGTCAAAATCGCATACTCCAGCTATTTTTAAACGCCGCCACGTGCGATGCCTGTCAATGTTAAAAAAATATCCATGTATTCATACGCCCACAGCCGAACAATTCCCATAAATTCACCCGCATGTTAAACTCTCACAAAAATGCATTATTTCAAAGCCAATAGCTTCTACAAACAAACCTGTGAATATGCCTGCTCAGTTACACTTATGTCACATCCCATATATATGAATTACTTAATTTCACATATCACAATTTATTACGATTTACAATTTAACCCTACATTCGATCGTATAAGACAATAAACAGGAAGTTCAACTGTAGTGTGATCTCATTAATGGTGTTGTGCCCCATCTTAAACATCATATGCAAATATTCCAGAAATCGTGATACATAATAACAAATAGTTGTATTAGTAGTATGGGATGCATTGACAAATAACGTTATTGGCTACTTTTCAATAAAAGCTAATTGCATTGGTGGCAAAGAAACCCCAAGCGATTTGACATTTCGCTCGGCAATGTCCGTAAGGAGTCGGCGTGTGACGTCAGTCTGGCCAAACGAACATCAACGAACATTGTCATTCCATAACAACGCAGAACATCAACAAACATTGTCATTCCATAGCAACGCAGAACATCAACGAACATTGTCATTCCATAGCAACGCAGAACATCAACGAACATTGTCATTCCATAGCAACGCAGAACATCAACAAACATTGTCATTCCATAGCAACGCAGAACATCAACGAACATTGTCATTCCATAGCAACGCAGAACATCTGCGTACGTTAAAAACATATGTTGGAGTGGGGCAAAAAACAGTGAGACATTGGGTGTGATATCAGTTTCATTATTTGAAACACTAATAATACACTGCAATATATATCGGTTTTAAATAATAGCTAGAGTAGACCGAGAGGCACTTTGTTCACTGTGCTACGACAAAATCGCAAAGCCAAAGCAAAGGGCAAGTCAATACAAAAGCGAGACAGCTCTTCTCAAAAGTTAGATCGACACAGTTGTAAAAAATTGTATATATCAAGATATTTCGGCAGTAAAATCATACAGTGCCCACATATTTCCCCACGTGTTCCAATATTCCTAATCAAAACACGGAGTAACGTAAAGACAAAGTAGGCCGCTGGTCCAACTTCTATGCCTAGGCTTGGGCTAGGCTAGACTCGACGACTGTGTCAACCAGCTTGTACAAACAAAACATGGAATTTAAACACAGTTTGATAAAAAATACGCATGGTACCAAAACAACACTATTGTAAATACATTTACATTTATTTTCATTTGTTTACTGCGGCGTGAATCCGAAAGCTTCGGCCAATAAATCAGACCTGGTTTGACACAACTCGCTGCCGCAACTAACTTAGTTTTTGTGACTGTGATCGCATTGTTGTGACTCGTAGGGCCTACGTGTATGGACTGACTTGAACTGATAAGTTTATGTCAGACGCACCGTCAGAATCGCCGTCGCTCGACATTTTGGGTGATCTAAATCTTGCTAAAAGTTAAGTGCCTACGAACTGGCGTAGGCGAAGTTGGCTCGTTTTGTGAAAATGATGTCACGCGGCATGACATCTACCGGCAAAAATCCACAAACTGGTTTCGGAAAGTGCCTTCGGTAATTTAGGTATATCCCCGTTTTATGACTAATTGCACATGATCTTTAACCTAGAGTCGCCCATAGGAAAGAATAGCACACATCGGACGACATACACGTTGCATTCCCTGATTCTGATTCACAAAGAGGTCTATGACAGTTCATAAAGACCGCTTTGTGCAGATAGTATATCTAGAAAAGAAGGGCTTGCCACTTGCTATACGAATACGTGGACACGCAGAGAGATTGTTCGCATTCACTTCACTTTTAGATACTTCGGCGATTTTGAATATTATTGATGAGAGTTTTAGGGGAAGATATCACGTCACTCAACCTATTTATGTTCATAAATAAATTCTCTACTATCTGTACGTCAGTGTGGCGACTTTTAAGCAGCATACCTTATTTATGTATTACTGTTTGATATGTTTCTGTTGCGACGTACAGCGATATAATTATTGCATACGTAACATGCATAGCTACACACCGGTGACAAATCCTACCTGCGATCAAATATAATCTGGCAGATAATATTTGAAACAGCGTTGTTGAAGAATTTGTGAGGGTCGAATGGTGTGCCGTTCGTCTCGTCGATAACAGAGATAACGGCATTCAATTCACATTGTATCTTCTCTTCCATCGTCCTTTTGCCAACTCCGAAGTCCCTCATTGAAGTCAGCGTGAATTTTCGCAACGCCGACCAGTGGGGACCATTTTGCATCGAAATACCTGTGAGGCAAGCACAATACACATTCAGCACAACCCAATGAAATAGTTTTAATGTGCGCGTTTATAAAATCATGATTTACCTTCCTTCTTCTGTTATCTGTTTCAGGCATTTGTCTCCGTGAATCACCTCTGTGACGTTTGAAATAAACAAACAAACATCTGGACATCCGCTACTCTCCATATCAAGACCAAACTGAAAAAATGCAAATCCAACGTCAATGTAGAACTATTGTACGCTTCAGAAACACGGAGGAGAAGCGAGAAGACAGCGAGCCGACTCAGAGGAAAGTGACTCTGAAGAGTCATGTTGGGAGTGCCGAGTGACAAACAGAAAAATCAACACGAACAACATCGTCGATGAGGTGAAGCAGAAACGGTGGAGATGGTTTGGCTGCATGGGCAGGAATAGCCTTCCACATGCCGCTCTGAAGTGGACACCACCTGAAAAAAGGAGCAGAGACAGACCACTGGGCACGTGGAGAAAAACTATTGAAGAAGAGATGAAGATGACTGGATAGACCTGATTGATCGTGGCTGGTTCGCCAAAGACTGTGCTGACTGGAGAAGATCTGGAAGATTGAATGAAGTGGCAAGAAAATGGTTCGCTTGAAAGAGAGTACAATATCAATCAATACATTACGTCATAAACGAGAAAAAAGTGTGTCCAAGTTTTGCTTTGCTTTATTTCGACTGCCAATCATACTATTTGATTTTTGAGATATATGCACAAAGATTAATTCAAAAGATATTGAGCATAGATGGGTGTTATGGTCGTCTCGGTGATGCGTAGATACGTGGTAGTTAGAAACCATAAGATTATCATTATATATTGGACAAAACATGGCGAATGTATTACGTTGTCCAACACAATGTATATCATTTGAAGGAATTGTGGTTATTTTTCTTTCATGACCTTATCACATCGGTCTGTTACTATATTCAACAGCATGCGCTTTCCCATCCTTGAAACAGCAGCTAAAGCAAACAATGCACGACATTGGTTATAACTTGCTTTATCGTCTCCCTCACAGGTACAAAGTACGGCTTGACGGAGTCCATAATTGGACAGCTCGACCGATGGTTCGTGTTATAAAAACGTGCTGCTACATTTAGCCACACAACACCGTTGTGAAGAGACGTGTATTGACAGAAGTCGGATTGAGTACAACGAACTTTGGTATCGAACACCAAAGCAGACCTTCACGGCCCAGACCACATTCTATATTCCTTTGATGATCATGCTAACGCTATACGTTATTGTAGCAAATTGAACCAGTAACAATTATAAAATGTCATGACATCCACTGGTAATAAACTATTAACGTGTTGAATTAGTTTATCACATACCTCCAGCTCTTGTAATCTTGTAGCAAGTTATCCATTAAAATCTGCTTCATAATGCAACATGTCATTTTCAACAGCCCATCATTTCAAGCGTACGGTCATTGCTGGCGTAGGACAGTCATTTCGTGTCAACTAAAATTATAATGTATTGATATTTGCAAAACTATTGTAATGGTCTGGCCTTTCACGGCTGACTGCGTCGGTTAGGACACCGTAGCGAGACAGATCCATATCAGTTCCAAGTAATCGTTCCGCACCACCGCTCCGAAACTATTGAACTTGCTTCCGTAGGATGTAGCTTTTAATGATAGTCCACAGAAGGGCTGCTACTGCTGCTGCTGCCACCACCACCACCACCGCCGCCGCCGCCACCACCACCATCACCACCACCACCACCACCACCGCCACCACCGCCACCACCACCACCACCACCATCATCACCACCACCTCCACCTCCGCCGCTGGACTTGAATGTCATTGACTTGACTTGACTAGGAATTCAGATATGTGACACGAGACTTGACTTGGAGTTGGATGTAATTGACTCGACTTGACTAGGAATTCAGAGAGATGACACGAGACTTGGACTAGGATGTAATTGACTCGACTTGCCAGTTTGTGATTTTCCAACAAGTCTGGTGTCTCGAAACGTACGCAGCGTGCAGTACTTATTAAAGACTTATTATGATTGGCTAATATTGTGGTGGGACAACATCTGCCTAAATTTCTTGACTTGCCAACAAATCTGCTCTTTTCCATTGTAACGTTTCGACAGCCGTCTTCATCAGCTTGCCTGCCGCTACATGGCGCTAATATATTACTACCGTACCGCCATCTATCGGTAGTCAGTCATATGAAGACGTGTGTGTGTGTGTGTGTGCGTGCGCGCGTGCGTGTGTGTGTGTGTGTGTGTGTGTGTGTGTGTGTGTGCGTGCGTGCGTAGGCGCGGCGTGCGTGCGTGTGTGCTTTCGTGTGTGTTTGGCCCTATTAATTTATTTCTCCTTTTAAGTGACAACAATATTGCTTTAGCTCTTCCAGCTAATCTCTAAACTCGTGGGGATAATTTGTCGCCCTTGACAATCTTCATTACGCACCCTGTGAAACGCTAACAGGGGGTTTCCCATCTCACAAACACTGGATATTAATAAAAAAAAGTTATTTCAATGCGTTCCAAGCGATCTACATTACTAAATATCACATATAAATGACCTCATACTTTACACCATGTTAACGATGATGGTATACAAGTTAACGACTGCATGGTAAACATAGGGAGGTTTATCAAAATTTACATAACTATTGACTAGACTGTGGATGGAAATGTAGGTTGAGTTTGAAGTTGTTTACTAAATAATATGTTTGTGTTACTATCGTCTGACCTTTCATGCCATCAGATACTCGGATAGCCCTAACAGTATGCGACTACGGCACGCTATACTTATTATAATTGGTTAATCAATGGCGCAGCTGTAATCTGAAGAGGCCGCAGATCGCGCAGACCTCCTGTGTGTGTGTGTGTGTGTGTGTGTGTGTGTGCGTGTGTGCGTGTGCGTGTGCGTGTGCCAGTGCGTGTGCGTGTGCGTGTGCGTGTGCGTGTGCGTGTGCGTGTGCCAGGGCGTGTGCGTGTGCATGTGCATGCGTGTGTGTCATCGCTCACTGTTTTCACATAAAAAAAACTAGAACATAACTACAATCATTTGTAAGCTATCGTTGAGTCTCGGCTGTACAACACTGGCGTGTTGATAACAGTGAACATGTCACTGAACGCTAAATCTGGTCATGGACTCAGATCATTCATTTCAGCCAGCCGTTTTTTTTTTACAAAATACGTTATCCGGCAATCTGCCAGAGCTAGCCGTCGTCATATTCTATTTTTTGCTTGTACCGTTCTCTGGCACTAGCTTATAAATTATTCGCGTGTCGAGACCAGCACTCGTTCATTCCATTCATGCTCGTTCAAACGTTGCGCTTTCATTTGTTCTCGAATGTTCAGCTGGTTGGCGTGCCTTGGTTGCCGGGTCTTGGCAGCCATGTTCGAAAGTGACGTCTCGTGTTGGTACACATGAAAGCTCCTAGCTAGTAAATGCACGGTATCATGAACCATAGCAAACGGAACGAACAAATAATAGTTACAGAACAAGTATAGTATTTTTCATAATACTTTATGATAAATATCCAAAATGTTCCTACCTTTTCCATCCCCAAAGTATTTAGTGATTTTCATAAAGTTCGGTCTGTTGTTGAAGTATTCTCCCTTCTCGATGAACGCCTCCCTGATGATGTCGTGACCGGATAGCACCACTGCATGCCACTTCGGTCCAACTCGCAGGTGGAATATTTCGCCGTACTTCTCCGCCAAGTCCGTGAATGTCTTATACATGTACCTATTGTTGATAAGTAGCAGTCCGTTCCCGATAAAAGGCAATGGCCGAGGTCCGGGAGGCCATCTCACTCGGTCACCGCGTAGCAGAACCAGCACATATATTCCTGCAAGAAAGACAGTTGTGAAAACCAGCAGCGTCGGTGTACCGAGGTAATCAACTATGTTCCCCAGCACGTACATTCTGTACGTTGCGCTACGTTTGTGTTCGTGTTCCCAGCCAACGCAACATGCAGTATCTCAGTAACTCGATCCGGCGAGTTCCTAACTAGGCCGAGTATGAAGCGTAGTTCATGTCAGTGGAGCGCGCATGTGATTGGTTAGCCACCGCATCGCGTCGCTCTGTTCATATCAGTGATATTCGCACGAGATAGGTCAGTCACCGCATCTCGTCGCGCCGTTCATGTCAGCGAAGCCCGCACGTTGCAGGGGACAGACCACAGTAAAAAATTGCATTGGTGGCCATGTTAATGTGTTGTTTGATTATAAGAAAACGTGACAATCAAAAATTCTTAAAATTTTCACAGCAACTGCCATCATCTCATTGACATGCTGATCAGGTTTTTCCAAAATGACATACCTCCAGCTCTTTTAAAACGCCCCTATGTGCGATGCCCGTAATTTTTTTAAGTAACCATGTATTCATGCACCCTCGTGGCCCATAGCAGACATATTCCCATAAATCCCTCCGCCTGTTAAACTGTAGAAAATGCACTATTTCACAGCCAATAGCTTCTACAAAGAAACCTGTGAATAGGCATGCTCAGTTGCACTTATGTCACATCATATGAATTATTTAAATTAACACATTATTATAATTTAATATGCCTTACTTTCGTCAACTGGTCTTACGCAGGTCATTTATGGTCTTACCGCTGCAGTGACGTCAGTGACCTTACAAATCAGTTTCCTCCAAAGCCACGCGATGGCGCCACCAATAAATTATGTTTGGGACTGCAGCTCACATGGCTAATCGCTAATACACTATACTATATTATATAACAATAACTGATACATTATCGCAATAGTATCGCAATAGTAATGCAACTATCGCATTACTAAAACTTGCCCCAGTAGTCACCACGAGTCATTTCCCGAGTTGTGCCCATGGGGGGGGGCACTCAATACATTGCCAGTGCATCATCCTCCCGATAAAATGCACGTTTTTTCCTGTATCCAACGCACGTTACTGCAGGCAATGTTATTAGGCTTGTTGCTTTCATATTTCGAACTTTAAAAACATAAATGTAGCAATAAAAGTATATGCTATGCGTAGATTAGAATGTTAATTAAAGTGAATAATTCACCGATATATTATGAAAATGAATTAATCTACAGCACATAGCATGAAACAGTGCATAGTTTATACGCTAAAGAATGCGTATTTGCCTTTACTCCTTCAACTTGATCAGAGTATGATTTTGCGTAACTTGTGGAATGTGACTCCTGTCCAAGGAAAAGTGTGCGTAGTTCAACCAGCTCAACGTGAAAACGGTATCTTTTTTTACTGAAAGTATAAAACGTATTCAGGGACTCAGTTCGGTCAGTTCTCAAGGATGGTATCAATGCATCGAGTAGCTCCCTTGGGGTAGTACAGCTAATGATGGATTATAGTTAACCTGCGGGTCACTAGCAGGGATTGAGTAATCGTATTACTCGCATGCCAACCGAAATACCAACAGAAGTGCAAAAATGTGGAATATTCGAGATCGAGCGACTGAATAGCATGTTGACCCAAGTTAACTTCGCCCTTAGAGAAATTGAACAAAATGACCAACAGCAGCAAGACGACCACACGGACGATTTTGATTTGATTTCCGAGTAAGTATTGTCTTGTAATAAAAACAAATCTAATCGTAGCCGTGGCGGGCAGGCTTCTAATCGCCGACGTGGCGGGCAGGCTTCCAATCGTAGCCGTGGCGGGCAGGCTTCTAATCGTAGCCGTGGCGGGCAGGCTTCTAATCGTAGCCTTGGCGGACAGGCTTCTAATCGTAGCCGTGGCGGGCAGGCTTCTAATCGTAGCCGTAGCGGGCAGGCTTCTAATCGTAGCCGTAGCGGGCAGGCTTCTAATCGTAGCCGTGGCAGGCAGGCTTCTAATCGTAGCCTTGGCGGACAGGCTTCTAATCGTAGCCGTGGCGGGCAGGCTTCTAATCGTAGCCGTAGCGGGCAGGCTTCTAATCGTAGCCGTGGCGGGCAGGCTTCTTATAGTAGCCGTAGCGGGCAGGCTTCTAATCGTAGCCGTGGCGGGCAGGCTTCTAATCGTAGCCGTGGCGGGCAGGCTTCTAATCGTAGCCGTGGCGGGCAGGCTTCAAATCGTAGCCGTGGCGGGCAGGCTTCTAATCGTAGCCGTGGCGGGCAGGCTTCTAATCGTAGCCGTGACGGGCAGGCTTCTAATCGTAGCCGTGGCGGGCAGGCTTCTAATCGTAGCCGTGGCGGGCAAGCTTCTAATCGTAGCCGTAGCGGGCAGGCTTCAAATCGTAGCCGTGGCGGGCAGGCTTCAAATCGTAGCCGTGGCGGGCAGGCTTCTAATCGTAGCCGTGGCGGGCAGGCTTCTAATCGTAGCCGTGGCGGGCAGGCTTCAAATCGTAGCCGTGGCGGGCAGGCTTCTAATCGTAGCCGTGGCGGGCAGGCTTCTAATCGTAGCCGTAGCGGGCAGGCTTCTAATCGTAGCCGTGGCGGGCAGGCTTCTAATCGTAGCCGTGTCAGGCAGGCTTCTAATCGTAACCTTGGCGGACAGGCTTTTAATAGTAGCCGTGGCGGGCAGGCTTCAAATCGTAGCCGTGGCGGGCAGGCTTTTAATAGTAGCCGTGGCGGGCAGGCTTCAAATCGTAGCCGTGGCGGGCAGGCTTCTAATCGTAGCCGTGGCGGGCAGGCTTCTAATCGTAGCCGTAGCGGGCAGGCTTCTAATCGTAGCCGTGGCGGGCAGGCTTCTAATCGTAGCCGTGGCGGGCAGGCTTCTAATCGTAGCCGTAGCGGGCAGGCTTCTAATCGTAGCCGTAGCGGGCAGGCTTCTAATCGTAGCCGTGGCGGGCAGGCTTCTAATCGTAGCCGTGTCAGGCAGGCTTCTAATCGTAACCTTGGCGGACAGGCTTTTAATAGTAGCCGTGGCGGGCAGGCTTCAAATCGTAGCCGTGGCGGGCAGGCTTCTAATCGTAGCCGTGGCGGGCAGGCTTCTAATCGTAGCCGTAGCGGGCAGGCGTCTAATCGCAGTCGTGGTGGGCAGGCTTCTAATCGTAGCCTTGGCGGACAGGCTTCTAATCGTAGCCGTGGCGGACAGGCGTCTAATCGCAGCCGTGGCGGGCAGGCTTCTAATTGCAAGGAGATTGTGAAGTGAACTGAATGCCATATTGCGCAGTACAACAAACATTTTATAGTATATTATACCCAAATGTTAGAGAGAACATCAAGGAACAAGTTCCACAACTTCGGGCTTACGTACGACAAGTGTCTGCACATAATTGAGAGAATAAATTACTTTATGGTGTAGGATATCTGTGCCCAATGGTTCGTTCGCAAGATGATTAGTACTCGATACAATATGTAACCACGGTCATTCGACACATTTCGTACCTGCAAAATATGACGACACATTAAGAAAAACGGAACAGTTTTAAAATATATGTTAATTCTTCATTAGTTAGTTTAAGGGTTCAGTTTCTATTAGCTACTCTGAAATGGTACTATTGGTTTGGAAATCGCTACATCCTCTACAACGGCATATTGCCACCACCATACGGCTTGGTTACATCCTATACAACGGCATATTGCCACCACCATACGGCTTGGTTACATCCTCTACAACGGCATATTGCCACCACCATACGGCTTGGTTACATCCTCTACAACGGCATATTGCCACCACCATACGGCTTGGTTACATCCTCTACAACGGCATATTGCCACCACCATACGGCTCGGTTACATCCTCTACAACGGCATATTGCCACCACCATACGGCTCGGTTACATCCTCTACAACGGCATATTGCCACCACCATACGGCTTGGTTACATCCTCTACAACGGCATATTGCCACCACCATACAGCTCGGTTACATCCTCTACAACGGCATATTGCCACCACCATACAGCTCGGTTACATCCTCTACAACGGCATATTGCCACCACCATACAGCTCGGTTACATCCTCTACAACGGCATATTGCCACCACCATACAGCTCGGTTACATCCTCTACAACGGCATATTGCCACCACCATACGGCTCGGTTACATCCTCTACAACGGCATATTGCCACCACCATACGGCTCGGTTACATCCTCTACAACGGCATATTGCCACCACCATACAGCTCGGTTACATCCTCTACAACGGCATATTGCCACCACCATACGGCTTGGTTACATCCTCTACAACGGCATATTGCCACCACCATACAGCTCGGTTACATCCTCTACAACGGCATATTGCCACCACCATACAGCTCGGTTACATCCTCTACAACGGCATATTGCCACCACCATACAGCTCGGTTACATCCTCTACAACGGCATATTGCCACCACCATACGGCTTGGTTACATCCTCTACAACGGCATATTGCCACCACCATACAGCTCGGTTACATCCTATACACCGGCATATTGCCACCACCATACGGCTTGGTTACATCCTCTACAACGGCATATTGCCACCACCATACGGCTTGGTTACATCCTATACAACGGCATATTGCCACCACCATACGGCTTGGTTACATCCTATACAACGGCATATTGCCACCACCATACGGCTTGGTTACATCCTCTACAACGGCATATTGCCACCACCATACGGCTTGGTTACATCCTATACAACGGCATATTGCCACCACCATACGGCTTGGTTACATCCTCTACAACGGCATATTGCCACCACCATACGGCTCGGTTACATCCTCTACAACGGCATATTGCCACCACCAAACGGCTCGGTTACATCCTCTACAACGGCATATTGCCACCACCATACAGCTCGGTTACATCCTCTACAACGGCATATTGCCACCACCATACAGCTCGGTTACATCCTCTACAACGGCATATTGCCACCACCATACAGCTCGGTTACATCCTCTACAACGGCATATTGCCACCACCATACGGCTTGGTTACATCCTCTACAACGGCATATTGCCACCACCATACGGCTTGGTTACATCCTCTACAACGGCATATTGCCACCACCATACGGCTTGGTTACATCCTCTACAACGGCATATTGCCACCACCATACGGCTCGGTTACATCCTCTATAACGGCATATTGCCACCACCATACAGCTCGGTTACATCCTCTACAACGGCATATTGCCACCACCATACGGCTTGGTTACATCCTCTATAACGGCATATTGCCACCACCATACAGCTCGGTTACATCCTCTACAACGGCATATTGCCACCACCATACAGCTTGGTTACATCCTATACAACGGCATATTGCCACCACCATACGGCTTGGTTACATCCTCTACAACGGCATATTGCCACCACCATACGGCTTGGTTACATCCTCTACAACGGCATATTGCCACCACCATACAGCTCGGTTACATCCTATACACCGGCATATTGCCACCACCATACGGCTTGGTTACATCCTCTACAACGGCATATTGCCACCACCATACGGCTTGGTTACATCCTCTACAACGGCATATTGCCACCACCATACAGCTTGGTTACATCCTATACACCGGCATATTGCTACCACCATACAGCTCGGTTACATCCTATACACCGGCATATTGCTACCACCATACAGCTCGGTTACATCCTCTACAACGGCATATTGCCACCACCATACGGCTTGGTTACATCCTATACAACGGCATATTGCCACCACCATACGGCTTGGTTACATCCTCTACAACGGCATATTGCCACCACCATACGGCTCGGTTACATCCTCTACAACGGCATATTGCCACCACCATACGGCTCGGTTACATCCTCTACAACGGCATATTGCCACCACCATACAGCTCGGTTACATCCTCTACAACGGCATATTGCCACCACCATACAGCTCGGTTACATCCTCTACAACGGCATATTGCCACCACCATACGGCTTGGTTACATCCTCTACAACGGCATATTGCCACCACCATACGGCTTGGTTACATCCTCTACAACGGCATATTGCCACCACCATACAGCTCGGTTACATCCTATACAACGGCATATTGCCACCACCATACAGCTCGGTTACATCCTATACAACGGCATATTGCCACCACCATACGGCTCGGTTACATCCTCTACAACGGCATATTGCCACCACCATACAGCTTGGTTACATCCTCTACAACGGCATATTGCCACCACCATACAGCTCGGTTACATCCTATACAAGGGCATATTGCCACCACCATACGGCTTGGTTACATCCTCTACAACGGCATATTGCCACCACCATACGGCTTGGTTACATCCTCTACAACGGCATATTGCCACCACCATACGGCTTGGTTACATCCTCTACAACGGCATATTGCCACCACCATACGGCTCGGTTACATCCTCTACAACGGCATATTGCCACCACCATACGGCTCGGTTACATCCTCTACAACGGCATATTGCCACCACCATACGGCTTGGTTACATCCTCTACAACGGCATATTGCCACCACCATACAGCTCGGTTACATCCTATACAACGGCATATTGCCACCACCATACGGCTTGGTTACATCCTCTACAACGGCATATTGCCACCACCATACAGCTCGGTTACATCCTCTACAACGGCATATTGCCACCACCATACAGCTCGGTTACATCCTATACAACGGCATATTGCCACCACCATACAGCTCGGTTACATCCTATACAACGGCATATTGCCACCACCATACGGCTTGGTTACATCCTCTACAACGGCATATTGCCACCACCATACAGCTCGGTTACATCCTCTACAACGGCATATTGCCACCACCATACAGCTCGGTTACATCCTCTACAACGGCATATTGCCACCACCATACGGCTCGGTTACATCCTCTACAACGGCATATTGCCACCACCATACAGCTCGGTTACATCCTCTACAACGGCATATTGCCACCACCATACGGCTTGGTTACATCCTCTACAACGGCATATTGCCACCACCATACAGCTCGGTTACATCCTCTACAACGGCATATTGCCACCACCATACAGCTCGGTTACATCCTCTACAACGGCATATTGCCACCACCATACCGCTCGGTTACATCCTATACAACGGCATATTGCCACCACCATACAGCTCGGTTACATCCTATACAACGGCATATTGCCACCACCATACGGCTTGGTTACATCCTATACAACGGCATATTGCCACCACCATACAGCTCGGTTACATCCTCTACAACGGCATATTGCCACCACCATACGGCTCGGTTACATCCTCTACAACGGCATATTGCCACCACCATACGGCTCGGTTACATCCTATACAACGGCATATTGCCACCACCATACGGCTTGGTTACATCCTCTACAACGGCATATTGCCACCACCATACAGCTCGGTTACATCCTCTACAACGGCATATTGCCACCACCATACGACTTGGTTACATCCTATACAACGGCATATTGCCACCACCATACAGCTCGGTTACATCCTCTACAACGGCATATTGCCACCACCATACGGCTTGGTTACATCCTCTACAACGGCATATTGCCACCACCATACAGCTCGGTTACATCCTCTACAACGGCATATTGCCACCACCATACGACTTGGTTACATCCTATACAACGGCATATTGCCACCACCATACAGCTCGGTTACATCCTATACAAGGGCATATTGCCACCACCATACGACTTGGTTACATCCTCTACAACGGCATATTGCCACCACCATACAGCTCGGTTACATCCTCTACAACGGCATATTGCCACCACCATACGGCTTGGTTACATCCTCTACAACGGCATATTGCCACCACCATACGACTTGGTTACATCCTCTACAACGGCATATTGCCACCACCATACAGCTTGGTTACATCCTCTACAACGGCATGTTGCCACCACCATACAGCTTGGTTACATCCTCTACAACGGCATATTGCCACCACCATACGGCTTGGTTACATCCTCTACAACGGCATATTGCCACCACCATACAGCTCGGTTACATCCTCTACAACGGCATATTGCCACCACCATACGGCTTGGTTACATCCTCTACAACGGCATATTGCCACCACCATACGGCTTAGTTACATCCTCTATAACGGCATATTTTAAATAAGCTATCATCTGTCTACAAAAATTATCATGAAACACAATTAAAGTAAATATATATAGTACAATTCCTACGCTTAACGACAGTCCCTCCAAATGACACAAATCAGCTGAAATACCAACATACATAAAAGTTGTAATTAAAAATGTTAACTTAATCAACATTTTACAAACAATTAATTTACATGACATCACTCTACAACATTATGACACACAGTTATAACACTGGTATTACATTACTACTTCATAAATGTTCACATAAAAAAACTACAATTATATGGCAAAATAACTAACCTAAAATATCAAACTGTTGTAAGGGAGTCTCATCGTGATAGTTGGATGTCCTCCGAAGATGTGGTTCAATCACTGGCAAGGCGTCTGCGATGTCCCAGTGGTTCCCTGTGACTGGCACTGCGGTTGCTGCGCTGACAGTGGCTGGCACTGCGGTTGCTGCGCTGACAGTGGCTGGCACGGCGGTTGCTGCGCTGACAGTGGCTGGCACGGGGGTTGCTGCGCTGACAGTGGCTGGCACGGCGGTTGCTGCGCTGACAGTGGCTGGCACGGCGGTTGCTGCGCTGACAGTGGCTGGCACGGCGGTTGCTGCGCTGACAGTGGCTGGCACTGCGGTTGCTGCGCTGACAGTGGCTGGCACGGCGGTTGCTGCGTTGACAGTGGCTGGCACGGAGGTTGCTGCGCTGACAGTGGCTGGCACGGCGGTTGCTGCGCTGACAGTGGCTGGCACGGCGGTTGCTGCGCTGACAGTGGCTGGCACGGCGGTTGCTGCGCTGACAGTGGCTGGCACGGCGGTTGCTGCGCTGACAGTGGCTGGCACGGCGGTTGCTGCGCTGACAGTGGCTGGCACGGCGGTTGCTGCGCTGACAGTGGCTGGCACGGCGGTTGCTGCGCTGACAGTGGCTGGCACGGCGGTTGCTGCGCTGACAGTGGCTGGCACGGAGGTTGCTGCGCTGACAGTGGCTGGCACGGCGGTTGCTGCGCTGACAGTGTCTGGCACGGAGGTTGCTGCGCTGACAGTGGCTGGCACGGCGGTTGCTGCGCTGACAGTGGCTGGCACGGCGGTTGCTGCGCTGACAGTGGCTGGCACGGAGCTTGCTGCGCTGACAGTTGCTGGCGCGGCGGTTGCTGCGCTGACAGTGGCTGGCACGGCGGTTGCTGCGCTGACAGTGGCTGGTACGGCGGTTGCTGCGCTGACAGTGGAGGATGCTGCAGCTGCTACTTGAAGCAAGTTCAGTCTGCAGAACACAAGTAACCATGGCACAATGTGGTTATATTAACTGTAACTTAGAAAGTAAGAAGGCTATTTGTTGTGTCAATGCTTGTATGCTTTTTATGCAAGTAATTCAAATGTGATGGAAGCTGTTATCCTCAATTGTGTGTGGTATTGTACAATATGTTTGAGACGGTCCTTTCCCAAGCGATTTCAAAACCAATAGTACCATTTCAGAGTAGCTAATAGAAACTGAACCCTTAAACTAACTAATGAAGAATTAACATATACTTTAAAACTTTTCCGTTTTTCTTAATGTGTCGTCATATTTTACAGGTACGAAATGTGTCGAATGACCGTGGTTACAAATTGTATCGAGTACTAATCATCTTGCGAACGAACCATTGGGCACAGATATCCTACACCATAAAGTAATTTATTCTCTCAATTATGTGCAGACACTTGTCGTACGTAAACCCGAAGTTGTGGAACTTGTTCATTGATGTACTCTCTAATATTTGGGTATAATATAATATAAAATGTTTGTTGTACTGCGCAATATGGCATTCAGTTCACTTCACAATCTTCTTCTTTAATGATATTCGAATCAATTTCCGTTTTAATTTGAATATATCTTCAACTGAACCTCTTGATATCCACCTATATTTTGGTGTTCTTCATCCGTTGGAACCCTGTACGTCGTTCAAGTTGTGTGTGTCGTCCATGTCTTCCCATCCGTCATCCTCGTTCTTACATGTGATGAAGTAATTAACCATTGTTCTTTTCACAAACTATCTCCTAGTTCTAGATGTCCACTAGGGTGTGATAGGTCCTGATATCCCGACAATAAACGTTTGCCGTCTGAAAGTCTGAAAAGCAACGAAAGACATACCCAGCAGAACACCGGCAAGGCGACTTTGCTGAATTGTTTGACCGTCTGAATGTCGTATTAGCGAGTATGCATTTAGCTCGCCTCGCGGTGTCAACGTGTAGCGTGTCGACCCATCATTTCGCTCGGAGTAGCATGTGGTTTCTCATGAGGAAAACGCGATGTTCCTGAGTCAGTCTCAACTCCCTCAGTCCCAGTATATCTCTTCATATCAATCATCACTTGTGCTGTTGCCGGAATAGCTCACAAATCGTTCGCATATTCCAGGCAGCCATTCTCACTCGTTGCGTGGACGCTGCCAGTGGCTGCATCGGAACAGAAACTTCCTTTCGGCTGCAATCTCTGCTTGTCATAACTTATCACCCAAGGTTTTTGATTTTCTTAAATTGTTCGCGTTTCCGTAGTAATTTTTGTTTCCGTGATGGGTTGCTAGCCCATAGCACAACCTTCCTCCTTTGTCATTATTCGACTAGAAAGAAATAATGGAAAAACGGAGTCAGTATTATCAGAATGACAAAACCATTAGCGTTTTAATTCGTTGATTTAAACATGTTCCTTTCGTCTGCAAATGATAACGTCGTGGTTATTCATTTGGAAGACATGGTGGCATGCCATTGGGAAAATTAGTGGAATAAAATGTTGTTAGAATGTTTTAATGCCCATAATACGGTCATTGTCCACGTTGCACGCTACGTATAATTTGCCAAAGATGATTTATTACAGCGACAGAGATTATCTGAAACAAACATTTCTCCTATTGCTGATCAACAAATCTGCTTTGTGCTGTGGCGCGTACATCATGTATTGTAGAATAGGTATTGCGACGATTCAAATATAAGCTGTTCATATCTGTGAAACGTAAATATCCACATTTAACTTGCAGCCCTATTATACACACATGTTGATATCTTCAGATCCCAGCGCCCACTACAAGAGGCTAATGTCTATACGCTTATGGCATTTGGGAACTGATGTGGAATCCACACAGCCAGTCCACATATACTCAAGCAGTTAGTGTATAGTCCATATATACTCAACCAGCTAGTGTATGGGATGGGGTATCTATTGACACCGTGATACGACACTCCGAGTAGTCCGACACTCCGATTCTCCAACGGATACTGGTGTCATTTGTATACCTCCTTCGTTAATGATGCTCTTATGTATCTTCCTGTGTTTCGTCGGCATCGTCGGAATCCAAGTTGTTGTCAGTGTCTTCCCAGTCGTCCTCGTCGTCCAACCTGCCCCCCGCCTGCATGTGTCGTGTATTCGCTTCTCTGTTCATTCCGATCGTCTGAAACGAAACAAATAAATACGTTGACGCTGTTGGTGACGTTGTCGGTAGCATCGATGGTGACCACGAGCGTGGACATGGAGAAATGTGGCGGTGATGAGTAGTGATGGAAGAATGCGAGAATCTCTCTCTATGCTAAATATTTAAAGTTTGTATAGAACATACCCAGCAGAAAAACGGCAAGGCGACTCTGTTGAATTATTTCATCGCCAGAATGTCGTTGTAGGCAAGAATGCATCTCGCCCGCCTCGCTGTTTCCACGTGTAGCGTGTCGACGTCAAACTCGCTAATCCGACGCTTAATGCTCATATTTCCGGTCTTTCCCATCTAAGCGGAGATCTTCTTCCATTCCTGTCAAATACATGGCTAGATAGAATACAGTCATATGGTTGTGGTGGTTTCAGAATATCGAGGCATAAAAGAGAACATAACGCGTTATAGAATGTAGTTCTTTACGGGCTCTCCTATCCTGCGTTGGAAATCCCGTGTTGCTTTTCGGAAAGATATGCCCAGATAGCATTCTCCTGTCAAGATTGTATGCTCATTATGCGATGGCGTGTCAGGAATG
Source organism: Lamellibrachia satsuma (assembly GCA_033239005.1). NCBI lineage: Eukaryota > Metazoa > Annelida > Polychaeta > Sabellida > Siboglinidae > Lamellibrachia > Lamellibrachia satsuma. Next base: position 3,230,570 of record BSQZ01000062.1, on the reverse strand, counting down.
TAATTTCGAGATCGATCCTCCGGTCAGGAAGGCATAGCTGATATGGTGCCAAATATGTCAATCCGTTTACATTTCACGAAAGAGCATCTGCGTGTCGTTCTTCCTTATAGGCCATTGAATATACGAAACAGGAATAGACTTGTGGCAAGCGTGCACTGTTAGTACAAGCACTAATACATGTCCTACAACAAAATGAAAAAAGTACCATGATCTGTCTTTCCTCGACTATTTTCCTCTGCTTCTCCAGGCACAAATAGTGTTCCCTTCATAGCATCGTGCATGGGTTCCGGTCCGGTAGCGCCTCATTTCAGCTATCACTCTCTGCAATCCAGGTGAGATATCCATCTATCTATCTCTATCTCTGTCTGTCTGTCTGTCTGTCTCGATTCTCTCCCTCTCTCACTCTCTCTCTCTTTTTTTTCTCTCTCTCTCTCTCTCCTCTCTCTCTCTCTCTGTGTCTCTCTCTCTCTCTCTCTCTCTCTCTCTCTCTCTCTCTCTCTCTCTCTCTCTCTCTCTCTGTCTCTCTCTCTCTCTCTCTCTCTCTCTCTCTCTCTCTCTCTCTCTCTCTCTCTCTCTCTCTCTCTGATTCTCTCTCTCTCTCTTTCTGTCTCTCTCTCTCTCTCTCTCTTTCTGTCTCTCTCTCTCTCTCTCTCTCTTTATGTCTCTCTCTCTCTCTCTCTCTCTCTTTCTGTCTCTGTCTCTCTCTCTCTCTCTCTCTCTCTCTCTCTCTCTCTCTATCTGTCTCTCTCTCTCTCTCTCTCTCTCTGTCTCTCTGTCTGTCTGTCTGTCTATCTGTCTGTCTCTCTCTCTCCTCTCTCTCTCTCTACAAATAAAGGACATACATTCAATACCGATTGTTGCAACAAACGTTCAAATGACATTGCTTAATAGCTACGAGACCACGACAGGGGTCGGTTAAGCAGATCACATGCCTGTTAAGGCATCAATTCATGACAGGTAAAAAATGTAACAATTACCAATGTGCAGGAAACGAAGGCATCTACAAAGGTCTTCTGGGAATCCCACGCATGTTTAATGCATTAGTTATAATAACGGGTTGCGTATTCATAGCTAGACGTACTACGGTGCACGTTGAATTGGTGCGTCACACACAACCGAACAATAGACGTTGAATCGGTGCGTCAGACACAACCGAACAATAGACGTTGGTCTTCTCAGTGACAAAGATTGTTGTCGGTGCGATGTAGTAAGAAGATCGCAATTATCGACACCTCCAGAGTAATAATAATAATAATAATGGCAGTATTATTAGTAATAATAATAATAATAATGGCAGTATTATTAGTAATAATAATAATAATAATGGCAGTATTATTAGTAATAACAATAATAATATAATAATAATCGTCATCCTACAAAATGTTATTAACAGGCCTATTATTAATTATGACAAACAGTAAAACAGAAGTTAGACCGTATGCACCTGGAAACCATGAGACACGTGTCCACCGCTGATGCATGTAATCCGTTTGAGATTTCAGACGAGCTGTGGAGATCAGCGAGCCGGTTGTGGATTCTCATCTGGTAGTGACGCAAGGTCTTGGACCCTTCAACAAATCAGTTTTTACGTGTGGTGATGCAGTGTTTTGGTGACGTCAATGGCATAGACAGTGGCCATGTTTAATGACATATACATGTTAACATATACTTTTCGGTCGGACTGCTTGATTCGGGAGCCTCTACAAACACCTGTGTCAAAACTATAAGAGTTAATGACGTCTTAGCACAGAAAAGCTTCGAGTTCGCGTATAATTGATCGTCTTTGTCAAGTTAATTACAACTTCACACTATAATGATTGCACGATTGTTATTCTTTCACACTGGGTATTTAAGGTGGAACAGAAATCAATTACATTCATTTCAACAGAAGCGATTACTATCTACCACGGCTAAGTAACATGAGCGGCCAAAAAACATTGTTAACGCCCAGCGATGCGTGCAGACGGCCTGGAGAATTGACGGCTCGTCCTCGTCAGTTCACAAAGGTCAATCAGCGTCCATTAGCCGTCGACTGTTCGTTCACATACCGGTCCTGCAGTTACATTCATTTAGTAATTTATTCGAGTTGTCTTTCGTGACATTCCGTTAACGTATATATTGTTTGTGTACCCCTATGACAAAGTTAACGTGCGTAACGCGAGTTACTTCACTCTCGATTGTATTTCGCAAAGTTCGCTTTTTCGTAAAGTTGTTGCACAATACGACCTTATATGAGTTAATTAATGTAAAGAGGAAGTAATACTTTTGGTCGTATTTTCCCACCTAATGATTGGCTGCAAACACGAATGACTTAATGCCATGTTCGTGTCCGTAATGAAATTAAGTTAATGTTATCAGCAGGAAATATCGACGCCTCTGTGACGCTAACTAATGGTATTGTCGGTAGCAGCCACCAAACCGACCAGGGCATAGGAATAAACAATGCTACAGAGTATGTGTCACCAGTCTTAGCACGAATTAGCACTGACCATGATCTTTGTAACACGCAGCGGCACAATTTGATCGTGCTTATAACATAGATACTAAGTTGTTATTATGTACTGTATTCTATATTTTCACTGCTAGGCATCATGGATTGGTGCAGTTGGAACTGCTCTGTTTCACCGCAACAATAACTACCTACTTTGACATATACATACGTTGAAACATGATAATACTTATTGTTTCTGTCCCTTGTCCCTGTCCTGTCCCTTGTCCCTGTCCTATACAGTAACTCGGTATATACACTGACATATTTAAACAAAGAGGATCTAACACTACACTCAACTGCAAAACCCGTATAAGTAATCATAAACAGTTAAAACGAATTACAAACGAACAACAATGGCAATTGTTGCAAAAAGTGTTCAAATGACAATGGCTAATCACTATATTGCAAGAACGAATACTTATATAACATAACTAGTCACATGCTATGTTGAATAGCTGTGAGATTGGTTGGCGTATTAATAGTTTCCACCGTTTTATTCAAAGGCATAGTCAATGTTTAAGATAAGAAGGATCCATAGCCGCTGCAGTCCGCAGTCATCTATTGTCCGTGCGATAAAAAGAACCCAGTTACTGTTATAGACACAATGATCATTTAGCTCGTCGGCATTTCTAGAAGTTTGCAGTTCGCATGATCTAGAACGAGCCGTGTGAGCAGTGACTCATTGCAGCCTCGTCCTGCTCTGGATTTGATGGTCGACAACACGTAAATATACCTTTGTTGTTGTTGTTATGTTTTTAAATCATGTGTTTACGCCGGACAAGCTTTTTGTGTAGCCACAAATAACGCTTTTCCGTCTTGACATCATACTGTTGTGTGGCGTGGTAGTTCGGCAGTTAGACCACAGGACTGCCAATCGAGAGAGCCGCGGTTCTAGTCCATCTACTGCTGTTTCGAAATTTGAGCAATTTCGTTCACCACATTTGTGTGTCTTTCAGAAGGGACTCTGAAAGCCGGTGGTCCCTTCCCCCTGGTGTCTATGCCAGGGGAAATAAAATATCACACACGGGGTATATGTGTAGCCTGGTGTGACTCTATCTCTCAACCACACGAGCCACGACAGGACCGTCCATGACGCGGCTCAGTTATTTCTGCCATACACTTTTGATGAGGACACGATAGGATAAAACTGACTTAAAAATATATGATTAATACTTTATTCTGTATTTGTTGTTAGTAACTATGGCATTGTTAGAAAAATATTTTAAACTGCAACGCACGCATTCTTAGTCAATATTCTGCTTTTGAGTTGTTACATAAATACGCACTACAGTATTATATTGATATTGTTAGTGTATGTTTCAACCATGGAGAAGAGAAGACGCGACCAACTGAGCTAAAATATGATCAGGTGTCACTTTTCATGAGGTTCAAAACAGAAGCATAGTGTGTGTGTATTGCCTGGGACGTTTATGCTTATGTGTGGAAATATTGTCTTCACAAACAGCGGCGGTTATGTACGCCATAGACGTAACACCGACTACAATTTGCTGATACGTTCAGAAAGGGGAGCACGGCACGTTATCTCAAAGAATTAGTCAATCGTCTCTGCATTTTGTAAACCCACAACACGAAGAGCTGTGCCAAAAACCACAGCATAAGTCAAACCGTCACAAACAACTTATGTAAAACAACGATAATGTAAAATAACGCACCAAACACTTCAGTGCATACTTTGCCTGGTTAAAGTGGGGAACTCAGACCCGCCTGACGCCTTCTCGCAGAAGATCGTCCGGTGTTAAAATATTACATAATTGTCTTTATAAAACTTAATCGTCAAAGAAAAACTCCTATAAACTCCCGTCTTGGTCACGTTGACTACACCATTACACATTTATTGAGCTATTCCGATTCCTTCATACTCGTTAGTGGTGGTGGAACAGCGACCAACGGTGTTAAATACAACATGTACGTAATCATTATCTAGCAACGGCCTTGCGACGTGAGCTGTCAAACTGATTCAAGGACACACAGTCTTGCTCATTTTCATTCAAAACATATGGTTAGTTGATTCCCCATCAATATTGCTAGTTTGCGCTTTCAAGCTGTTATGACGAGTAAGCTTTTAGCTGCTTACATATAATAAAACGCCGACTCATCATATGTCTGAGAAATCCAGTCGTGGTCGTATTTCAATGACAAAGACTGTGAACCCCTCGACAAAATGGACCCAGACAGTCTCCCCAAAATTTCCCTAGAACAATGTCCCCCAAACACTATCCCTGTTCAAAAACAAGAATAACACAACAGTCAACAATAAAATAACACTTATATTTATTACAGTATGTTTTCTTTTTAACTGGGTAACGGGTAGGTTCAGAAAATCAAAGAAGAAGGAATTGTGAGGGAATTTATGTCTCAATGTATAATAGTAATAGTAATAATAATAATATTAATAGTAATAATGATAGTAGTAGTAATATAAATAATAATATAATAATAATAACAAATAAGAATAATAATAACATGTCATAATAATATTAACAATGATAGTAATAATGATAATAATAATAATAATACTAATAATAATCATCATACAAAATATTATTAACAGCCCTATTATTAAACATAACAAACAGTAGCCAGAACCGCATTTATACAATGTTGGTGGTTGTACGGTATTTGCGATTGCCGTTAGAACGCTCTGACGCTCCTACTGTCGACACACGGTTCTCGGTCGCAAGCAGTGGCGTATCGAAGATCTCGCAATGGGAAGTCAAAGGTCTAATAGCTAAGTCACCCATTAATGTACCGTGCTGCCATGTGGTGGCGCAACAAGTTACATACGGAAAAAAATTAACATTTCAGCCAAAATGGGGATCATGACCCAATATCTCCCCCCAAATACGCCACTGGTTACGTGAATTTCGGTTATATAAAATCGTATACCAGAGCTAAGGCAAATACAAAACTACGATGTAGCAAATGATACATAAATAAATGGAAATAGAACATGACCTGATATTTTGAAGGCAAAAACTACTGGGTTTTTTTCTTGTGATATAAAACAGAACTTAAACCAGGGGCGCTTGGAAAGCATGATACATGTGTCCATCGCTGATGCACCTAATCTGCTTAGAAATCTCAATTGAGTTGTACAGATCAGCGAGCCGGTTGTGGATTCTCATCTGGTAATGACACTACGTCTTGGACCCTTCAACGCAACAGTTCTTACGTGTGATGCAGTGTTTTGTTGACGCCGGCGGCATGGAGACTGGACTTGTTTGGGGACTTATTCATACTGACATAATTTATAATTTACCGTTCGGTCGTACTGCTTGACTCGGGTGCCTTTACAAATAGCCGTGGCACAGTACGTCACGAACATCGCTACAAACGAATTAACAAGTTCGCGAATAATAAACCGTCTTTGTCAAGTTAAATATATCGTCACATTATTATTATTGCGCGATTGCTATACCTTCACAGTTGGTATTTGAGGTGGAACAGAGATCAATTACAGTCATTTCAACAGAAGCAATTACTATCTACCACGGCTAAGTAACATGAGCGGCCAAACAACATTGTTAACGCCCAGCGATGCGTGCAGACGGCCTGGAGAATTGCCGGCTCGTCCTCGTCAAGTCACGAATTTGAACTACTGACCATTATCTGTCGACTGTTAGTTCACTTACCCGTCCTGCAGTTACAGTCATTTAGCTATTTATTCGAGATGTCTTTCTTGAACATTCCGTTAACATATAGATTGTTAATTCCGTTAACATATATATTGCAAGATTGTTCTATTTGTCATTAAAAGAGGGAGTTGTTCCGTTTGAATGGAAAGAAGAAACATCATACCATTATTTAAAAAGGGTTCGAGAAATAAGTAAGAGAATTACAGACCAGTGAATTTAACGTCAGTAATTTGTAAATTATTACAAAGATTAATTAAAAACCATATGGTGGACTTCCTTGTTATGCAGAAATTATTAAATTTATCTCAACATGGATTCCTAAAAGCGAGGTCATGGTTAACGAATATGTTATGTTTTTGGGAAGAAATCACTAAGCGGTTAGTCGAGGGATCGCCAATAGATATTTGACAAGATTTAACAAGATTGCCATTCAAGAGCGAGCCAGACGGCAAGTGGACAAGGCAGCCTTTGGTTTATCGAGAGTCCAACAATCGTAATCTATGTGTAATCCGCCATGCTGAGATATGTGTCAATCTTGTTTTTTAAACATATTCACGCTGCTAGCAGTTACACAATCTGTAAATATTTTCATACCCATTCAACGTCTTAGAAAAACTTCAGTTTCATATCCTCTTAACCGCCTTGTCTCTAGGATTATTAAACCACATTCTTTCAGTCGTTCTTCACAACTAATTCTCTCAGTTCTGGAATCATGTTAGTTGCTCTCGTCTGTATTCTTTCAAGCGTATCTACATCCTTCTTACGACATGGTCTCCAAATTTGTATACAATACTCTAAATAAGGCCTAACTATTGTTATATACATTAATAGCTTTTTCTCCTTGTTTGTTATATTTCTCCTAATCAACCCACGAATTTGTTTATCGTTTGAAGCTGCAATACCACACTGCTCTGAAACATTCATATCTGAACTTATTGTAACTCCAAAGATCATTTTCTTTTACAGTAGTACCCAGAATAGTATCTCCAGTGTTGTAATTTACATCCTAGTTCGCATGTCTTTTTGACATTTAAGCCCATGGTATCGTGGATGGCATAATTGACTGGATAGAACAATGGCTGACCGACTGACAGACGACAGCGTGTTGTGGTAGATGGGGAGGTTTCAAACTGGAAATCAGTTTTGAGTGAGGTACCACAAGGATTAATATTATGACCTTTATTATTCTTAATATATATCTATGACTTGGACGACAATATAACAAGCAACATACTGAAATCCGCGAATGATACAAAAGTGTTTCGAAAGGTTAACAATGATGGTGATAAACAACATTTACAAAATGATCTAGACAAATTAGTTAAATCGTCTGAAAAATGGCAGATGTTATGTCGATGCCTCTGTGACGTTGACAAATGGTATTGTCGGTAGCAGCCACCAGACCGACCAGGGCATAGGAATAAACAATGCTACACAGTATATGTCACCAGTCTTAGCACGAATTAGCACTGACTATGATCTTTGCAACACGCAGCGACACAATTTGATCGTGCTTATAACATATATGCTAATTTGTTATTATATATTGTATTCTATATTTTCACTGGTAGCATCATGGCTTGATGCAGTTGGAACTGGTGTGCTCCACCACAATCATACCTACCTACTTTGAGACATATATGAAACATGGTGATAATTATTTTTAAGGAAAATACTTATTGCTTTTGACCCTTGTCTATGCGTACAGTAACTCGATATATATATATATATATATATATATATATATATATATATATATATATATATATATATATATATATATATATATATATATATATATATATATATCGCTACATTGCAAGAACCAACACGTATGTAACATAACTAGTCACATGCTATGTTGAATAACTGTGATATCGGTTGGCGCATTGATCGTTTCCACCGTTTCATGCAAAGATATAATCAATGTTTAATATAATATGGATCTATAGTCTCTGCAGTCCGCAGTGACTATTGTCCGTACGATAAAAAGAACCCAATTACTGTTATAGACGCAGTGCTCGAGTAGCTCGGCGGCGTTTCTAGAAGTTCGCCTGAGTGTCAGCGATTCGCATGATCTAGATCTAGAGCGAGCCGTGTGAGCAGTTAGCATGAGATTTCAGACTCATCCTGCTCTGGATTTGATGCTTGACAACCGGTAAATATACATACATATTGTTAGTTTGTATGTTATTCGCGATACTTGTATTGGTATGAACTCTGAGAGGGTAGAATACGGGTGTCATGCCACGTTGACAGCGAGTGTAGCGCACACGCATTGATTGATCGGTTGTGAGGTCTTAGGCTAGATCAAATCGTATGCGTGAGCTAGGAACGTGCAGAAACATATCGTTGTTTAGAACGGTGCTTGGAAACCACGTGTATTGCCTGGGATGTGTCCACTTATGTGTGTAGATATTGACTCCACAAACGGCAGCAGTTCTGTACGCCATAGAGGTAACACCGACAACAATTTACTGACCCCCTCAGGGAACATGACACTTTATCTCAATGGACTATCTCAATGGACTAATCGGCACGATGAGCTATGTACATGCTGCTTGCGTTTTATTAAAAATATAGGGCTAGTTGACGCACCAACAATATTGCTAGTTTGTGCTTTCAAACTGTTATGATGAGTAAGGTTTTAGTTGCTTACATATCATAAAAAAGCGACTGATGTTTTGTCTGAGAAATCCAGTAGTGGTCGTATTTCAATGAGGAAGACTGTAAACCCCCTCGACAAAATGCCCCCAGATAATATCCCCCTAGGAAAAAATCTCCCTAGGATAATATCCCCGAACACTATCCCCTGTTTATAAACAATAATGACACAACAGTCAACAATAAAATATCATTTATTTTGATTAAAATCTAAATTTTTTTAATGTACAATACATTGGGTCACGGGTATGTTAAACAAATAAAAGCACGGATTGTGAGTGAGTTTATTTCTCATAACTGAGTTCACATTAGAAGTCCTGGGCTGAGGTTCAGGCGGATAGTTTTAGTTTTGAGTTTAGGGATGTGCGAAGATGAAGGAACTGGAGGTGGAGTTGGAACAGCTACGGCTGATCATTGTGGTAATGGTGGGAAGGAAACATGTGGTTCGTGCCCCTGGTTCCGGTGGGGGGGGGCAGTAGATGAGAGGCTGAGAGGAGGTAAGGTGACATGTCGTAGGGAGACAGGACGTAAGGAGAAGGCAGAGTCAGAACTAAAGGAAACGTGAAGGAAATAAACGGGTGTTGAGACAACTGGAGCGAAGGAGAGGGGAGTGGGGGAGACAGAAGCGAATGAGACGGGAGTGAAGGATACGGGAGTGAAGGCGATGAGAGTGAGGGAGACGGGAGGGAAGGTGTCAGGAGGGAAGGCGACGAGAGCGCAAGTTAACCAGGAGACGGGAGGGAAAGGTAACAGGTTGATGGATGAGAAAGATATTGATAACAGTCTGCCAGGTGACAAGGCTGCAGGACAGAATGTGACGGAAGGGATCCAACGGCAGAGCTATTCTGAGGTAGTGGTAGAGGGGGTGAGGAAGTGAGCGATGATGTTAGGAAGACCGACAGACTCTTAAACAAGGAAGATGACGTTTTGGCTTGATTGACTGTGGCCAAAATAGAGGCAATAACTGAGAGGGTAGAAAACATCATGGGTTCGGGCAAGGGTGGATCTGTTTTAGTACATGTAGGGATAAGTAACATAGAGAGGGAGGGTACAACTGCCATAGTTAGGAAATACAGGCAGTTAGTCAGAACACTAAAGCAGACGTTGGTCGAGCAGGTCATTCTATCAGGGATTTTACCAGTAATAGGTAGGAGGGGTCTGAGATATCGACATTACCGGGGGATGGCAATTAACATGCCAGTCCAAAAGCTATGTAGGGAGGAGGAAGTTGGATTTGTGGGGAAGTTTTGTTGGGAGGGCTGATATGTAGTAGATGGAGAGGTTTCAAACTGGAAATCAGTTGTGAGTGGGGTACCACAAGGATTAGTATTAGGACTTCTATTTTTCTTAATATATATATATGTCAGTGACTTGGACGACAATATAACAAGCAACATACTGAAATTTGGGGATGACGCAAACTTGTTTAGAAAAGTTAACACTGATAAACAACCTTTACAAACGATTTTAAGATATTGAATGGGCATGAAGATATTGATAAAAATATGTTATTCTCACTCAAGAAAGATAGTAAGGATAGTAGAACTAGAGAACATCGAGGTAACACTAGATCAGTGTAGATTGGATATCAGTAAGTATTCCTTCTCACAGAGGACAATACATGAATGTAACACATTGTCCATGGACTGTGTAATTGCTACCAGCTTGAATATGTTTAAAAACAAGGTTGACACATATCTCAGTAGGGTGGGTAACACGTAGACGAATATTGTTGGACTCTCGATAAGCCAATGGCTTCCTTGTCCATCTGCCATCTGTGCCTTTGGCTTGGATGGCAAATCTTGTTAAATCTTGTTAAATCAAAGTATCCATTCTTGTTATAAACATGGTTTCTTCTTATGCAATTATCCCGAAGAAAATCAATATAGCTCAATATATTTGAAAACTACATTGTGCAGTAACATTTTATTTAGATAATTATTATATTGATAACCATTACATGCATTTATTTATATATGAAAAGTAGTTTGTAGCTATGTTTGTTTGTCTGTTTATATGTATGTCTGCCTGTCTGTCTATCTATCTACCTGTCTGTCTCTCTGTCTGTCTGTATGACCGTTTGTATATATATGTATGTCTGTCTATATGTTCCCTCAAATATCGTGGCGTGCTCGGGAGCAAAAGGGGACGGTTCGTACAATTGACTTAGATTATGTAACTCGGAACAATAGGACGTCCAAGTGACGTAAACGTATTAGCAAAGCTATGCATGTGTCCTGCGATTGTTCCTAGCTACGTAATCCACGTCAGACGTTCACATGAGTTTTAGGGCATGAAGTTGTATCCATCATTGCCAGTGGTATTACCATGCTTGATTTGCAAGGAGTCATACGCTCTTGCAATTGCTGTTTTCTCAAGTGCAATGCTATGCAACTTGCCTAGTTACATATAACATATGTGCTATGTACTTTTACTTCACCGGTAGACGTCATGGCCTGGTGTTGCTGGAAACGGCGTGTATCACCACAAACAGTAAGTATCACGTGTTAATGGCAAAAGTACTATTGTAAATGTATCACTTTAAAAACATCCGTATTCGAAACAAATTCAGTAGCCAGCAACAGTGTTTCTCATAAAATAATGCAACATGCGATGTAATAATGTTGTGAGACATGGCATTTCAAGATTACGTCGACATTTCTCGGGATGTCGGAGTTTCCGGAATATAGAACAAACACTCCTAAATACCCAACAAGACTGTGCCACTAAATCGTACTCGACGATAATAAACCTAGATATATTTCACTCGCAAATCTCTGTTTTAACATTTCACTACAACGATCTTGAATCCATCACAGGTTATTAATTTTAACGGAGAGCAGAAAGTATTCTACCAATGTGAGCGAACAAATCTTACCAACGACTATAGAATGTTGACACACTTTGCTTAGCTAAGTACTAGTTATAAAAAACGATGTTCAACGAAGTTCATGCATTTTTTTGGTTGAAGAATATTTGTAAACAGTTTTTAAACAACATACACAATACGACATTTCTGTAGTTCGGGACATTCTGGAATGAAAGACTGCTTTTAGAAAATGTATACTTTAATGTTAGTTCTTCAATGCAATTTAAATTCTAATTTGCTTACTGCAGCCTGAAATCCCTCCACCAAGACCACCGTCACACAGAAAAGAGAACATATTCGCTGAAGTCGACTTCACAGAACGAGACAGGCAAACTTCCAAAGTAAGTGCGGTTAATTGTCATATGAAGTTCTATTTCACGTGACCAGTCAGACCCTGTCAATTGCACGACTTTGATTACACTTCTGTGTTCTGTCTCCGAATGTATATTCCTACTGAGCGGGTCAACGAATGCTCGTCCCAGAACAAACGATGAGTGAACGTTGTAATTTTTTCTAATATGACGTTGTTGTGTGTTGCATGCTGCTGAATAGTAAACATGTCCATTAGATGAAATGATAGATGGTAATGATGATGGTAATTATTGTGACGATGACGATTCCAGCTAATATGATGATAATTAATAAGACGATGATCGTGGTTAGTTAGACTAAAGATGATGATAATCATGTTAAGACTATTATACAAATTATGATGAAAGTTATGTTGACAGAGATTTGCAGTAACTGATAATAACAATAAGGACGACTGTAGTGATGATGATGACGATTCTTATTATCATGATTTGAAGACTGGATACGCGACATTCACGCAACGGTTATTACTGTTCCTGTTTAATAGACCCCGCTGAAACTTCTCTATGGAACTTACCCAGCTCTGGCCCGCCATCTCACGTCATCATGTCGCTCTGACGTCGCTCGTGTTCGCGCCATCTTTCACTGGATGACGTCATTCAACTACAAGGATATCGAACTTGAAGAGAAACATCCCGAGTTGAATCGACCCGTCGATGGTCTACTGGGCATTGTAGACCAGACGTACAATCACGCGTATTTCTTCAAACGCTTAGCCAGGTATGCTAGCAGAGGGATGTGTCTTTGACAAACGGGAAGGGGGAGGGAGAGAGAGAGAGAGTGGGAGGGGGGGGTGAGGAGGGAGGGAGGGAGAGTGAGGGAGGGAGGGAGGGAGATTCAATATGGATACTCGAGAAGGACGGAAACATGAGAAAGCCAAAAACGCGTAGACCAATGGGATGGACACTGCTATGAACATGTACAATAAGGGAACTGGACATGTACAATAAGAGAACTGGACATGTACAATAAGGGAACTGGACATGTACAATAAGGGAACTGGACATGTACAATAAGGGAACTGGACATGGACAATAAGGGAACTGGACATGTACAATAAGGGAACTGGACATGTACAATAAGGGAACTGGACATGGACAATACGGGAACTGGACATGGACAATAAGGGAACTGGACATGTACAATAAGGGAACTGGACATGTACAATAAGGGAACTGGACATGTACAATAAGGGAACTGGACATGTACAACAAGGGAACTGGACATGGACAATAAGGGAACTGGACATGTACAATAAGGGAACTGGACATGGACAATAAGGGAACTGGACATGTAAAATAAGGGAACTGGACATGGACAATAAGGGAACTGGACATGTACAATAAGAGAACTGGACATGTACAATAAGGGAACTGGACATGGACAATAAGGGAACTGGACATGTACAATAAGAGAACTGGACATGTACAATAAGGGAACTGGACATGTACAATATGGGAACTGGACATAGACAATAAGGGAACTGGACATGTACAATAAGGGAACTGGACATGTACAATAAGGGAACTGGACATGTACAATAAGGGAACTGGACATGTACAATAAGGGAACTGGACATGGAAAATAAGGGAACTGGACATGTACAATAAGGGAACTGGACATGGACAATAAGGGAACTGGACATGTACAATAATGGAACTGGACATGGAAAATAAGGGAACTGGACATGTACAATAAGGGAACTGGACATGTACAACAAGGGAACTGGACATGGACAATAAGGGAACTGGACATGTACAATAAGGGAACTGGACATGGAAAATAAGGGAACTGGACATGTACAATAAGGGAACTGGACATGTACAACAAGGGAACTGGACATGGACAATAAGGGAACTGGACATGTACAATAAGGGAACTGGACATGGAAAATAAGGGAACTGGACATGTACAATAAGGGAACTGGACATGTACAATAAGGGAACTGGACATGGACAATAAGGGAACTGGACATGTACAATAAGGGAACTGGACATGTACAATAAGGGAACTGGACATGGACAATAAGGGAACTGGACATGTACAATAATGGAACTGGACATGGAAAATAAGGGAACTGGACATGTACAATAAGGGAACTGGACATGTACAACAAGGGAACTGGACATGGACAATAAGGGAACTGGACATGTACAATAAGGGAACTGGACATGTACAATAAGGGAACTGGACATGTACAATAAGGGAACTGGACATGTACAACAAGGGAAATGGACATGGACAATAAGGGAACTGGACATGTACAATAAGGGAACTGGACATGGAAAATAAGGGAACTGGACATGGACAATAAGGGAACTGGACATGTACAATAAGGGAACTGGACATGGACAATAAGGGAACTGGACATGTACAATAAGGGAACTGGACATGTACAATAAGGGAACTGGACATGGACAATAAGGGAACTGGACATGTACAATAATGGAACTGGACATGGAAAATAAGGGAACTGGACATGTACAATAAGGGAACTGGACATGTACAACAAGGGAACTGGACATGGACAATAAGGGAACTGGACATGTACAATAAGGGAACTGGACATGTACAATAAGGGAACTGGACATGTGCAATAAGGGAACTGGACATGGACAGTTCAAATGGAAAGAACGGTGTAGAAAATAGTAAACATTTGCCGTTCGTGCGGGATTTCACAACAAATCAAAATGTTGCCCCATTGTTAATCTGAATTGTGGCAAACATATTCGTGGGGACCGCATCCAGTTAGTCGTACACGTGTCATGTGGCTGACTTCGCCAACGACAATCCCAGAAAGGTCCTATCCATACTGGCATTATATAAGCAAATATAGGTTCCGGGTATGTTGTTTAACTTTGACCCGACAATACTATTAAAACACGCACGACACGGTTTGATTGATCAATCATAACGTACTTCAATAATCTTATCTTCTTTACAGAGCTGCGGACCTTGCTTGTGTCGTCATCACCGGTGTAAACAAGAATGGCTCTTATTTGGTCGGCGAGCGACGCCTGCGTCGAAATCAGGAGAAACGCGCTCAATGGAACGCCATCCTTGTTGATAATGAATGGCGTTTGCTGGACGTGATGTGGGCGTCCTGCGCTCTCGTCAGACGTCGAGTGGCTCATTGGCCTTTGATCGACGTGCACGGGGAGACATTCGAAGATGAGGATATCGACGAAGAGCCGGGGGAAAAAGACGACAAAACCAACGAGTTCTTCTTCCTCACCGACCCCGACCGGTTCATCTGCACGCATCTGCCCGACGACCAGCACTGGCAGTTGCTTCCCCGGCCGCTGAGAACGCTGCAGTTTGAAAAGTACGTCTACGTACGGGAACGGTTCTTTGCAATGGGACTTACTCTTCTACCCGACAGCCAGCGCGACTGCGTGCTGAAAACAAGCGACGACGGTGAAGTGACCGTGGTGTTCGGCATTCCAGAACATCTCGGAAGATTCGCACAGTTTCGTTACATGCTCTTCAAGGAACTTGCTGACGGAACTATGTCCAGCAGTGACAGCGGCGAGTCGAAGATAAAGTGGAAGGGGTGCATATTCTGCCAGCAGTCAAAGAAACAACTCCGCTACGTGTGTAACATGCCTACTGTAGGCAGATTCCGTATGGATATCTTCGGGCGTCACGTGGAACGTGATCAGGACATGGATCTCATATGTTCTTACGTCATCGTGTGCGACTCGACGGCAAATCGACGTCTACCGGACATCCCGGACATCGGCTGGGGTCCGGGGGCGGAATTGGAAGAGGCGGGACTGATCGCTGAAAGCCACACCGACGCGATAATTAACGTAACCGAGTCTGTTTTGGTCATTCGCTTCAGCAAAAAGACCGACAAAGAGATGGTGTTCTGGCACTCTCTGAAGCACAACACTTTCGACGAAGAGCAACTCCAGTCGCACATCATTCTGCAGGTACGCAATGATACAGTCATTGTTGTTCTCCGACTGCCGGAGCCGGGCATGTACGCGTACAAGCTGTTCGCCGACATTCGAGCCGCAGGAGGAGACATCCCGAACGTGTGCAATTATCTGATCCTCTTCAAGTATAACGAAGGCGATCCAAGCTCACCGTTCCCACCTCTCCATTCGGGACTCGTCGGACCCGGATTACAAGCTCAGAATCTCGGCATCGTGGCGACAGAACGAGAAACTAACATCGGATACATATCTACCTCGTCACGGGAAGTAAATCTCACATTTAAATTACCTTCGTTCGACTACGAAATTTTCTACGAGACCGGATTTCTGCAAGCGGATGGCGCCCGACAGGAAATTGATGTTTCGGTGGATCCTTCTGGCAAGAAACGGCAGATTCGGTTGTTTTTGAAAGGATCCGGCGACTATGCGTTCAACATGTTTGTCCGGCGACCGTCCGATGACATCCGAATTCACCACGTCCACTCCGTTCTCATAGAGTACATCGAGCGGCCTGAGGGGGAAGAAGGAGATACTTCCAGCGATTCCCCAGAAGACGGTGGCCATCCAGAGGAGCGTGGCGTGTTCAGGGCCGACGAACCCATGGCGATACAGCAGGACTTTAGTCTTGCAGCAGGATTCAAAATGATGTTCAACTATGGTCTGGGTAATTCCACAAACCGCAGCTACGATGACGAGAAGGTGGAGGTGCCACTTGACGTCGAACCAGTAACGACCAAGCAGATTACGTGTGAACACATAAATACAGAAACACAAGAAGAGGAGTACAAAATTAAATTGTCGCCGTCCGGAGAGGACTTTCTTTTCTCTGTTCAACGCAAGGCCGCGCAGTATCCAACAAACTTCATCTGGATGGAGCGAATGGATAATGAATCTGGTGAGGATGTCTTGACTACGAGCCTTCCTCTAGAGGGTGCTTACGTCTTCGATGTGTTTGAGGTGCAGGACAACAATCGATTGGTGAACGTAACCCGCTACCATATCCATCGACTTGTAAAGGTAATGCACGATTGTAGAACTCAATATTCAAACATTATATATATATATATATATATAGATTATTTTAAAATAAAAAAGGATATATATATATATATATATATATATATATATATGTCTTTTTTATTTTCAAATAATATCTTTTCTCTCACATTTTAAATACCGTCGAGATTTTAAATGCCTTTCTTATTTTTTATTTTCTTATTTTTCATACAAGCATACACACACACACACACACACACACACACACACACACACACACACACACACACACACACACACACACACACACACACACACACACACACACACACACACACACACACACACACACACACACACACACACGCACACACACACACACACACACACACACTCACACACACACAAACACACACACACACACACACACAGACATACATACATACACACACACACACACACACACACACACACACACACACACACACACACACATATGAATATATAACACAAAAACGACATAATTAAAATCATATCAACAAGTTGTAGGAGCGACCTCTAGAATCCTCTCTCTCTGCGCCTGGCATGGCTATCCGTTTTACTTTGCGAAATGTAGTGTACGCAAGTTTGCTAGGTAATCAGGAATAACGTCTGAGCTTTTTAGTAAACATTACTCAATTTTGTGTGTGTACAAATTAGATAGATCGTCGTACACATTTGGAAACTATTTATCCTATCTACTGTAAAATAATAACATGTTTATCTCCAAGTATTATCTTTTGAATCTTATTAAACATTTTGAAGAAGTTTCCTAGCTTCCTAACATATAAGAAGCTTAACTGTCTATGCTACTTTATGCACCGGCACGACGTGTCTAAAACACATTACTTCGCAAGATAAGTAACATAAACGTGATCAAACACACAGGTCACGTCATGCTATACTGAATATACACAACTAAGAGAATAATCGCTATCAGCATTCCCTGCTTCAAAATTAATCATATATAATTATACTGAATTAATTGGGATAGATCCTGCTTTTTTCGTGCGTGTTGTATTGCCGGCTATCTATTTTCCGCCTAGACAGGTGACTAAGCGAACTGCAATGCTTTTCCTATAAGCAGTATTGAACAGCACTTTCATACATCCAACAGAAATTCCACATCCTTCCATGAAGGTTTCCACAAGTGGCCACATTCAACTGAACATTTGTGATACGCATTGTTTTATTTAGAAGCTAATTTTATTTCCTTAGCGATATGATAAATATCTTAGTAGATTATGCGTGTATTGAAGCCTACTTTATCTGTGGAGCCTGCTTAACTCCCTCTTTTGCCTGCATTAACAACAGTTGTGGAGTAACTCGGTTGCGTGGGATCGATGCTTTTGTAATTTGACGCGTCTGGATCCGTTTTAGTGGTTATATGTGGAGGGAGCGCATCGTGAAGACGATACTTTCACCCTGGTGAGGATAATACTGTGCGGGCTTCGGGAAAATGGTTGAGGTTTGACATATATCTATGAAGAAGGGCAAAGCCAAAGAAACATAGAAACTATACATATAGCTGACTTGACTTACATGACTTATACCCTTGTACTTCGTGTGGAGCATACGTCGACCACAAGCTTTCTTCACTTTGCCCAGTCTCGGGACAAAACTCCCAGCTGACCCCAGGAGTGTTCCAACGTCCGCCCTTCAGTCTCCACAGACCTTCTCCAAGTGGAGCGGGGTCTTCCTCTTTTCCGTTTCCCTTGTGGGTTCTATTTTATAGCGCGGCGTGCCACACTGGATGTTCGTTTTCCCAGCGTGTGGCCGAGCCAATCCCACTTTCGTCTCTCTCAAGCATCTCTTAGTGAAGATCTGCACTTTGTGTGTTAAGGCTTCTGTTATGCGCCAGGTTTCATACGCATAAAGAAGGATTGACTTTACGTTGGATATAGCTGACTACGACGTGGATAACTAGCCCTGACTCAGACAATAACGACTAGCAAGCAATGCATTATGCCCTTAAATAATATAATTTCCCTTATATTTAAACTAAACTTAATCTTATTATGCATTATTCATTTGCTTAATCAGGCATTATTAGTCATGGAGCTGATTCTCGAATTGCTGATAAATAGTGAATATGGGAGAAAACTTCCAACTAGAAATAAAAGAGAGTAAATATAATTAATAAGTTGTAACACGACATAAATACTTAATGTTAACATTAATACATCAGAATATCCGTGGTTGTATCATATAGGAGACATCTATAGGAGCCTATTTTGAAACAATTTTATTTGTGTAGTTTAACACACTTTAGCTGATGTATAGTATATAATCTACACACACGCTGCATATATTGAAAGACGAACAGTCGAACATAAACCATGTTGTGTCTGCCGAAAATGATATACTTGTTTTGAAAATGGTTAATGAGCACTTGTCACCCTTATACGTGGTTTTTGAAACAGACGAAAGAATCGGTTGAAACACGTTTCTTATATCAATGTAATATACTAGGGTAAATAAAATTAAGAAAAGCGACGTGTTGTTTGATAAATATATCTTGCTCCGATGTGGATATCTAAAAACTAGCTTCAACCATCTCCCTCATGAGTACCTGATCTCCGACGTAGATGCACGGTCGAACTTTCGCGTTCCAGTCTAGCTACCTCTTTTGTTTGAGTTGTTGTTCGTGGAACCGTTGCTGAACGATTTCCGTGTTGACGATTGCAGTTTGCCGCGACTGTTGTGTCGTGGGCACGATATATTAAAAAAGTCTGCTTATAAAAAGTTGCGCAGATGACTTTCCACAGTCCGAAATAAGGATGGCGCGATACTCCAGTAGAGCTATGTAGGTTTCTCGGCCGCTTGCAGTTGCTTTTACGATTATTCTGTCCGTACTGCTTTCTCGCCTTGTCCATTGGATTGCGGGTATGGGGGACTGGAGGTTGAATGCGCGAATCCCCAACTTTAGCGTGAACTATGCGTAGCAAATAGTGGTACATTGTCGGTGACAACTCTCTCTCTCTCTCTCTCTCTGGGATACCGTGCCTGGCAAAGATTCCTTTCATCTTCATGTCGACAAACGATGCTCGGGTTGAGTAGAGTCTATCTACCTCTATGTAACGGCTGCAGTAGTCCTGTAGAGACTGATAGTTCCGTCATATTCAAACAAATCAGCAGCAACACTGTGGAATGGTCGCGCTGGGATCGGATGGTTCATCACGGGCTCCTTATGTGTAGCCCACTGGTGTTCCAGGCAGACCGAGCATCCTCCGAAAAACGTCTCGATATCCGTGTTGATGCGGGGCCAACAGACGGCATCGCGGGCACGTTGATTGGCTCTCTCCACCCTGAAGTGTCCAAGGTGCAGGTGCTGCAGTATCTCATGCCGCTGATCTCGGGGTATCACGCTCCGATCACTATTGATGACGATCGCTGATATTCCCTTAGGCTGGTCTCGCCTATGATTGAGAATTTGCCTCGGATGTTCCAGTAATCTCGGACTTCCTTCGGGCAAAGTCGGAGTTCGTTGTGCCAGCCTGACTATATGGTCCTTATCCGGATCTGCATGGACTGGTCCTGTTGCATGACAGTCTTGATCTTATCCATTCGTGCGTCAGAAACAGCGGTGTGGAGGACCTCGAAGACATCGACTTCTTCACTTAGGTCACTCTGTGTCAGAATGTGCTCGAAAGCCATCTTCCCAGGCTTTTCTTAGTATCTTCGGGTCGTCTTTCGGGAAGATCCGGGACAAGTGTCTGCCATCGGAATCTGCTTCCCCGGTACGTATGTTATATGTACGCTGTATCTGTAGAGTCTCAACAGCATTCTTTCAAACCGTGGTGGTGCACAGGCTAATGGCTTGTGATCAGACTAAACAGTCGCCTCACGACCGTATGTGTTTGGTGATATCGCTCACACGCAAATTCCCCCGCGAGCAGCAGGCGACATGTGAGTCAGGCCCCCATCATACCAAAATCGTCAGCATATTACAAAATAGTCACCCCGGCGACGCCTATTACTAAACTACTTATAAAAGGCAAACCTGGTTAACATTAATGATTTCAGTCGTGTTACAACTTATTAATTATATTTACTCTATTTTATTTCTAGATGGAATCGAACGGAGAGAAAACTAGTTTTCTCCCATATTCGGATTGGTTGCCACAGATGCAACCTAATTTTCCTAACCTAATTTTCCTATCTTAAACAATAGATGTGTATATATCTTTCTTAGAATGGAACCGGAGGCATTTGTTCAGTGCAAAATATATGTAGTACAGTGCACTGACCCTTCATATGCTACAGTGCACTGAACCTTCACAAGCTACAGTGCACTGACCCTTCACATGCTACAGTGCACTGACCCTTCACATGCTACAGTGCACTGACCCTTCACATGCTACAGTGCACTGACCCTTCACATGCTACAGTGCACTGACCCTTCACATGCTACAGTGCACTGACCCTTCACATGCTATACATGCAATGTATTAAATGTATTAAATGAGCTCATCTTGTCTTGCAAGCTACATGGGATATTTGTGTTGTATTACGTTCCAGCCTGCATCCACCGAAGTACCAGAGGTCGTGGTCGAAGAAAAAGACGAAGAAGTGCCAGAAATCATAGTCGAGCAACCACCACCAAACTTAGAACGTAAGTATTGGTTATCTAACACCAACATATGGTACCGAATGACTTTGTGATGGCTGCTAAACTACGTGCGATGTGATGCAATGAAGCAACAGTAATGAAAACATTCGCATCATTCGCTCTTCATCACCTCTCCCTTGGGAAACACCTGGAATGTCAAGTATGTATTAATACCTTGGACCACTAAAACCTGCAGGGGGGATGTATAATACAGAATGTACAATACGTGCAATTGCGAATCCAGGATCAATAGCGAAGGCGGAATCATAGGATCAGAAAACAATCCAGCATTAACATCTATCAAAAAACAAACCATGCTTGTTTAATATATTACCATTTCTACACAACTCAATATGTATTAGATACCAGGTGTATCGGCTTGAACTGACGACATATTGAAAATTGCACTGGCCATTGGTGTATAATATTGCTACGTCGAGTGCACAATTGCCTATATGGATACAACATAAAACCTACATTATTGTGTATCAATTGTCTATCCCAAAATTCACATTTCCTTTACCCATACTAATGTAACTACCAATATCTAGGTTATACATTAATTAAGATATCCAGCGCCATTCTCCGCTTCATCACGAGTCCCTAAAATCCGGGGTGAGGCTGACACCGATACCTGTGACCGATTTTTGCTTCCCTTATCTTTTCCGTCACTGTTCCCGTTTCACTGCTTTCTTCGTCACCCGTCTCCACATCCCTTTTCCTCGCTGTCGTTCTCCACTCCCTTCCCACCATCGCCAAATCTCTCTACTTGCAGTTCTCCCATCTAAATCTCGGTCTTCGTCTTCTCATTCGTGTCATTACAATATTATGCATTATGTATATTATTATGAATATAATAATACTGTCTTTGGTGGAGAATCATTAATAATAAATCTTCTGCAGTGGACATTATTTGTTAAACCGATCCACATATACACCGAATGCCCAATATGATTGCGGCAGTACTAATTACGGATAACATTGTGAAAGCGACCAGTCATCATCTCTCATCTATACTAGTCACGGCAGAAGTGTCCATGACTCGACTCAGTCAGTTCGGCCTGTCATTTCTCAACAACCTATCACGAGGACACGATTGAATGAATAAGCGAACGAACGAACGAAAGAACGAACGAACGAACGAACAAACGAAAGAACGAAAGAACGAATGAATGAATGAAATAAACAATCAGTTATATTCAACATGTCCATTTTCTTCTTCCTTCGTAAGATGACCAGTGGTCAAGACATGCATGTTCTTAACAATGGGTTACGATTAGCCCAGCAATTAATCGGCACATTGACATTGCAGAAGTCAAACAGGAGCGCCTATTCCAAAAACTAACCTTGCGGCTGAAAACGGCTTTGAGGAGCGAGAACACGGAGAAGCTGTCGCGCGCCATTGACGAATTCAGAGACGCCCAAGTAACCAACGGCGAAGAACTTCTTAAGGCAGGCGAGCGACGTCTCGCCGCCCTGCAAGTGTATGGAGGTAAGTCGGAGAACGCACCGAATTTGCTCGTGTAGTATGTGGATGCTTGCAGTTGACCTTCCTGTTTATTGTTTCACACGAATGTAGGGCGTATTAAATTGCGATATGTGAATTTAAAGAATTTATACGATGTGACATAAGTGCAATTGAGCAGGCATATTCACAGGTTTGTTTGTAGAAGCTATTGGCTGTGAAATGGTGCATTTTTTGAGAGTTTAAAAGGCGGAGGGATTTATGGGAATTTTTCTGCTATGGGCCACGTGGGCGCATGAATACAAGGCTATTTTTGTCAAAATTGATGGGCATCGCACGTCGGGGCGTTTTAAAAGAGCTGGAGGTACGTGATTTTGATAAAACTTGGTCAGCATGTCAATGAGATGATGGCAGTTGCTGTGAAAACGTTTAAGAATTTTTAGTGGTCACGTTTTCTTATAATCTAACAAAACGTTAACATGGCCACCAATGCAATTTTCAACTGTGGTCTGACTCCTCGTGTAGTATGTGGATGCTTGCAACCGCCAGAGAAACGATCGTCCAATTCCCACGAGATCGCAATAACACAGCTGCTCCAGCTTCAATGTAATACAATATACCAATGTCGCTAATATACAGAGTTCGGGGTTGGGGTGTTTAATGTGAAGTACATATCTTTGTATCGACCACTCTGCTATGTTTTCTAGGATTTTTGAAAACTAATATACATTGTTTTTCGTGCCGTGTTATTTAATGTTGTTCGTGCTGAAATCGTTTTCAGCGGCGAAACATGAGCGTTTGAGATTTGGCCTTTACAGTGATATTATTGTGAGATTAATTTGAAGAGATGTGGGTGTTTTGATGGGTATGCCACGAAATAGGCGAAACTTGTACATTAATAAAAGATTGTCCGCTCAATAAATTATCATAGTTCAATGTATGTGTGTATGTATGTGTTATTTCAGGAAACACATTACATATTCAACGATGGATAAACCGAGTTGTTAACGTGTTGGAAGTTACCCCTGGTGTATGTGTGGACAAATTATCAACAAAACTACTGCGCTTATAACACCTGGTGCATGTATGGACACGTTAGCAACAAGACTACTGCGCTTATAACCCCTGGTGCATGTATGGACAAGTTAGCAACAAGACTACTGCGCTTATAACCCCTGGTGTATGTATGGACAAGTTAGCAACAAGACTACTGCTCTTATAAATCCTGGTGTATGTATGGACAAGTTAGCAACAAGACTACTGCGCTTATAAACCCTGGTGTGTGTGTGGACAAGTTAGCAACAAGACTACTGCGCTTATAACCCCTGGTGTATGTTTGGACAAGTTAGCAACAAGACTACTGCGCTTATAACATCTGGTGTATGTATGGACAAGTTAGCAACAAGACTACTGCGCTTATAACCCATGGTGTATGTGTGGACAAGTTAGCAACACGACTACTGCGCTTATAACCCCTGGTGTATGTATGGACAAGTTAGCAACAAGACTACTGCTCTTATAAACCCTGGTGTATGTGTGGACAAGTTAGCAACACGACTACTGCGTTTTGAACACCTGGTGTATGTATGGACAAGTTAGCAACAAGACTACTGCTCTTATAAACCCTGGTGTATGTGTGGACAAGTTAGCAACAAGACTACTGCTCTTATAACCCTTGGTATATGTGTGGACAAGTTAGCAACAAGACTACAGCTCTTATAAACCCTGGTGTATGTGTGGACAAGTTAGCAACAAGACTACTGCTCTTATAACCCGTGGTATATGTGTGGACAAGTTAGCAACAAGACTACAGCTCTTATAAACCCTGGTGTATGTGTGGACAAGTTAGCAACAAGACTACTGCACTTATAACCCCTGGTGTATGTATGGACAAGTTAGCAACAAGACTACTGCACTTTTAACACCTGGTGTATGTATGGACAAGTTAGCAACAAGACTACTGCTCTTATAAACCCTGGTGTATGTGTGGACAAGTTAGCAACAAGACTACTGCGCTTATAACCCCTGGTGTATGTTTGGACAAGTTAGCAACAAGACTACTGCTCTTATAACCCATGGTGTATGTATGGACAAGTTAGCAACAAGACTACTGCACTTATAAACCCTGATGTATGTGTAGACAAGTTAGTAACAAGACTACTGCTCCTATAACCCTTGGTGTATGTGTGGACAAGTTAGCAACAAGACTACTGCACTTATAACCCCTGGTGTATGTGTGGACCAGTTAGCAACAAGACTACTGCATTTAGAACCCCCTGTGTATGTGTGGACAAGTTAGCAACAAGACTACTGCTCTTATAACCCCCGGTGTATGTGTGGACAAGTTAGCAACAAGACTACTGCTCTTATAACCCCCGGTGTATGTGTGGACAAGTTAGCAACAAGACTACTGCTCTTATAACCCCCGGTGTATGTGTGGACAAGTTAGCAACAAGACTACTGCACTTATAACCCCTGGTGTATGTATGGACAAGTTAGCAACAAGACTACTGCACTTATAAACCCTGGTGTATGTATGGACAAGTTAGCAACAAGACTACTGCACTTATAAACCCTGATGTATGTATGGACAAGTTAGCAACAAGACTACTGCACTTATAAACCCTGGTGTATGTATGGACAAGTTAGCAACAAGACTACTGCACTTATAAACCCTGGTGTATGTATGGACAAGTTAGCAACAAGACTACTGCACTTATAAACCCTGATGTATGTATGGACAAGTTAGCAACAAGACTACTGCACTTATAAACCCTGGTGTATGTATGGACAAGTTAGCAACAAGACTACTGCACTTATAAACCCTGATGTATGTGTAGACAAGTTAGTAACAAGACTACTGCTCTTATAACCCTTGGTGTATGTGTGGACAAGTTAGCAACAAGACTACTGCACTTATAACCCCCGGTGTATGTGTGGACAAGTTAGCAACAAGACTACTGCTCTTATAACCCTTGGTGTATGTGTGGACAAGTTAGCAACAAGACTACTGCATTTAGAACCCCCGGTGTGTGTGTGGTCAAGTTAGCAACAAGACTACTGCTCTTATAACCCCCAGTGTATGTGTGGACAAGTTAGCAACAAGACTACTGCTCTTATAACCCCCGATGTATGTGTGGACAAGTTAGCAACAAGACTACTGCTCTTATAACCCCCGGTGTATGTGTGGACAAGCAATACTAAGGGATGAAGTTAATTATCAGTTTGAATTATTCTTCGCTGTACGTAGTAGGTGAAGCACCTCGACAAATAGTACATATTATTCGATAACTTTCTTTGTTCCCGACTCCAGCTCTCACTGAAGGAATCAAGAACAAGAGTCTACAACTGCTGCGGCGAGGGCTGAAGCGAGCTAAGATTGAAGATCTGCGCAAGGAACTTGGCCCGCTCATTGATGAAGCCCATAAGTTGTTCGTTAGACTGAAACGAATCGAGGAGATTAACCGTGAAGTCATGAATCTAGACAATGTTTGTAGTTTGAAGTTATGTAATAACAATCTCTGATATGTTTAAGAATACAATAATGCATACAACTAACGAGCAGTGAAGACGACGGTAATATTTATATTGTGGCTACGTTAACAGTTACGTTTGTGACACTGTGATTACTACGTTAAAATGTTACGTTGTCAGAACGCAACTTACATTCGTTATCAGTACATTATAGATGATGATAATAAATATTTGTGTCTGACATAATACGTTAAAAAAGCTAGTTGCTAGTTTGAAAGAGCGAACGAGAGAGAGAGAGTATGTGTGTTTGTTTGTGTGTGTGTTTGTGTGTGTGTGTGTGTGTGTGTGTGTGTGTGTGTGTGTGTGTGTGAGAGAGAGAGAGAGAGAGAGAGAGAGAGAGTGAGAGAGTGAGAGAGAGAGAGAGAGAGAGAGTGAGAGAGAGAGAGAGGGTGAGAGAGAGAGAGAGGGAAGAGGGAGAGAGAAAGAGAGATAGAGATAGAGAGTGAGAGAGAGAAAGAGAGAGAGAGAGAGAGAGAGAGAGAGAGTGAGAGAGAGAGAGAGAGAGAGAGAGAGAGAGAGTGTGAGAGAGAGCGAGAGAGAGCGAGAGAGAGAGAGAGAGAGAGAGAGAGAGAGAGAGAGAGAGAGAGAGAGAGAGAGAGAGAGAGAGAGAGAGAGAGAGAGAGAGAGAGAGAGAGAGAGAGAGAGAGAGAGAGAGAGAGAGAGAGAGAGAGAGAGCAGAATAGGGTATTGCAGACAGTTCGTAGTTCACGTTCCTACCCTGGATTGCAGAAAGCGATAGCTGAAATGAGGCGCTACAAGAAGCCACATGACGCCATAGTCAAGGTCATGCAGGGAACACTTCTTATGCTCGGAGAACCAGAGGAAATAGTCGAGGTAAGTCAATTCTTTTCAATAGTCATTTTCTTTCCAACAGGAGTTCGCAACGCAGAAAAGGAAAGCAAGTATCAAGCTGCATTTCTCATACAATATCCCAGCGGTGATATCATTGACGACAACGTTCTATTATAACGCGTTGTGTTCTGGTTTATTTTTCGACATTCTGAAAACACCACAACAGTGATATGACTGTATTTTTGTTTGCCATGTATTTGACAGGTGTGGAAGAATATCTCCGCGTTGATGGGGAAGACCGGAAGGATGAGCATTAAGCGTCGGATTAGTGAGTTTGACGTCGACAAACTACACATCGACACAGCGAGGCGGGCGAGATGCATTCTTGCTAAGTACGACATTCTGGCGCTGAAAGAATTCAGCAGAGTCGCCTTGCCGTTTTTCTGCTGGGTATGTTCTAGATCAACCTTTAATTATTTAGCGTTGAGATTCACGCATTATTTCATCACTCACCACTGCAAATATCTCCCCATGTCCAAGTATTTATTTCTTACGTTTCAGACGAAAGGAATGATCGGAGAGGCGATGACGCGGTACGTGCAGGCGGGAGGCAAGTTGGACGACGAGGAAGAGGAAGACTGGGAAGACACGGACGACACATACGACTTGAAATTCGATGACGGCGAAGAAACGCAGGAAGAGAGCCGAGTGTAGACTTATTCAAGTTAACACGGAAACTAATGAGTATCATTAATGAATAAGGTTTGTGACTGACACCAGTATTCGTTGGAGAATCAGCTTACGTATTATACAGAACACGAGTGTAAGATTTGGAGATACACGGAACACACATATGACCGATATAGAACACGTTTGACATCACATTTTATTATTACTAGTTGACGCATCCAACCATTCGTACTGAATGTGATTCCTACCCGATACGATGCATAACCATAACTATTCGTACGCACGACGATTCGCACCTTCTTTGATTCGTACCCCAGACGTTTGGTACCTGTAATATTTATTAACGGTTGTAAAGCATTTGCTATTTTTCAATTAGTTAGTTAAACGTTCGATGTGTATTAGCTACTCTGGAATGGTATTATCGTCTTGGGGTACGATGAGTTTGTGTAAGAATCGTCCCAATACCTATTTTACAATACAAGACGTACACTCCACCTACAGTTTGCATTTCATAACCAGTGCACAAACCCGATTTGTAGATCAGCAAAGACAATTTTCGTTTCGGAGAATCGCTGTCTGTGTAATTGTATTATTTGTTTGGTAAATGATGAGTAGTATACGGAGGTTTCTCAGACCTCCTTATCGCCGCAATCTAGAGATCAAAGGAAGATCAAAGGAAAGGCCCTAATATCGCCCACCCGTTGAAGAGTGCGCGCAGCCAATGAGAGAGCAGTAGAGCGCCCCCTGGCGAGCGTAGTTGATCGTAGTGCATGCTGGGTAAGGTAAGCGCCCCCTAGGGACTGGAGGAGGAACGAATATTGACCAGTAGTCATCGATGGTGGACATAGGAAAAAAGAAAATACACGTAAAGCACCCACCACCCACCACCCACCCACTCACCCACGTAGACACGTGACCGTGTGACCTGAACCCTGACCCGACGGAGTGACCAGTCCGAGTGGTTAGCTAATGTCGACTGGACATCCGAACGACTGGAGTTAAGTGTAAGCCGAGGTGTTTATCCAGCTGTGAGCCGTAGCGCTAGATCAAAGGACGCTAATCGGTACAATGTAGCAAGGGAGCCGAGCTAATCGGTGATAAACAGCAACAATGTGACAGAGACGGCTATTGATGTGTGTTATAGCGGGTTATATGGAGTGAACAAAAGACGTAATAAAAGTAAAACCGATAAACATAAGGGGAATATGTAATGGTTATTAATTAGCCGACATGCATGGCTATAAAATAACCGCTGGACGACGGAAATCGGACCGTTGGTTAAATAAAATGTAGCAGGACGAAAATGGACTATGTGTAAAATATAATGGCATTAAATAAAATGTAGCAGGACGAAAATGGACTATGTGTAAAATATAATATGCCAACAAAACGCAATACAAGACGGGAATATAAGGTGATGCAAACTTTAATACATGAAAAAGCACAATGACGGTAGTGGTTATAATCCGACAATTTACCCATAATTCTCCTATTGAATAAGAGTACAAGGACATTTTATAAAATATGTGAAAATAATGACACAATATCGGCCACAAACGTTAGACAGAGGACTCTAAAGTCTCTTGCCATACGCATAGTTTCGTTATATGTCAATATTGTTAAATAGTGCGCTCTTACACTTTACCCATAACTCCTACAGTGTACCCATAATTCCTACAATTTACCCATAATTCCTACAATTTACCCATAATTCCGACAATTTACCCATAAGTCTCCTATTGAATAAGAGTACAAGGACATTTTATTAAATATTTGAAAATAATGACAAAATATCGTCCACAAACGTTAGACAGAGGACTCTAAAGTCTCTTGCCATACGCATATTTTCGTTATATGTCAATATTGTTAAATAGTGCGCTCTTACACTTTACCCATACCTCCTACAGTTTACCCATAATTCCTACAATTTACCCATAATTCTCCTATTGAATAAGAGTACAAGGACATTTTATAAAATATGTGAAAATAATGACACAATATCGGCCACAAACGTTAGACAGAGGACTCTAAAGTCTCTTGCCATACGCATAGTTTCGTTATATGTCAATATTGTTAAATAGTGCGCTCTTACACTTTACCCATAACTCCTACAGTTTACCCATAATTCCTACAATTTACCCATAACTCCTACAGTTTACCCATAATTCCTACAATTTACCCATAATTCCTACAATTTACCCATAATTCCGACAATTTACCCATAATTCTCCTATTGAATAAGAGTACAAGGACATTTTATAAAATATGTGAAAATAATGACACAATATCGGCCACAAACGTTAGACAGAGGACTCTAAAGTCTCTTGCCATACGCATAGTTTCGTTATATGTCAATATTGTTAAATAGTGCGCTCTTACACTTTACCCATAACTCCTACAGTTTACCCATAATTCCTACAATTTACCCATAATTCCTACAATTTACCCATAATTCCGACAATTTACCCATAAGTCTCCTATTGAATAAGAGTACAAGGACATTTTATTAAATATTTGAAAATAATGACAAAATATCGTCCACAAACGTTAGACAGAGGACTCTAAAGTCTCTTGCCATACGCATATTTTCGTTATATGTCAATATTGTTAAATAGTGCGCTCTTACACTTTACCCATAACTCCTACAGTTTACCCATAATTCCGACAATGTACCCATAATTCTCCTATTGAATAAGAGTACAAGGACATTGTATTAAATATGTGAAAATAATGACACAATATCGTCCACAAACGTTAGACAGAGGACTCTAAAGTCTCTTGCCATACGCATATTTTCGTTATATGTCAATATTGTTAAATAGTGCGCTCTTACACTTTACCCATACCTCCTACAGTTTACCCATAATTCCTACAATTTACCCATAATTCCTACAATTTACCCATAATTCCGACAATTTACCCATAATTCCTACAATTTACCCAGCACACATATGTAGTGAAGTGTGTTTGTTCGTTCACCTAGCTGTAAAAAGAACGGGATTTTCTCTTGCCATACGCATATTGTCGTTATATGTCAATATTGTTAAATAGTGCGCTCTTACACTTTACCCATAACTCCTACAGTTTACCCATAATTCCTACAATTTACCCATAATTCCTACAATTTACCCATAATTCCTACAATTTACCCATAATTCCTACAATTTACCCAGCACACATATGTATCCACAGTACAGTACACAGCTAGAATATATAGTCACTATACCCAGAGTACACAACTAGAATACATAGTCACTGTACCCACAGTATGCAACTAGAATACATATTTACTGTACACAAAGTACACAACTAGAAAACATAGTCATTGTACTCACAATACACAGCAAGAATGCATAATCACTGTACCCACAGTACACAACTAAAATACATAGTCACTCAACCCACAGTACACAGCTAGAATGTATCTTCACTGTACACAGAGTACACAGTTAAATATAATAATTAGTCAATGTACGAAGAGTACACAGCTAGAGTACATAGAACTGTACCCATAGTACACGGCTAGAATACATAGTCACTGTACCCACAGTACTCTGCTACAGTACATAGTCACTGTACCAACATTACACAGCTAGAATACGTAGTCACTGTATCCAGATTACACAGCTATAATACTTAGTCACTGTACAAAGAGTACACAGCTATAATACATATTCACTGTACTCAAAGTACACAGCTAGAATACATAGTCACTGTACCCACAGTATACAGCTACAATTCAAAGTCACTCAACCCATAGTACAACGCTATAATACATATACACAGTACACAGTTAAAATACATATGCACTGTACCCACAGCAAACAACTAGAATACATAGCCACTGTACCCACAGTACACATGTAGAATACATAATAACAGTCACTGTACCCACAGTACACCACTACAATTCATAGTCACTGTACCCACATTACTCAGCTAGCATACAAAGTCACTGTACCCACAGTGCACACCTAACGTATAATATTACTGTACCCACAGTACACAGCTAGAATACATAATCACTGTATCCAGAGTACACAGCTAAATGACATAGACACTGTACCCAGAGTACACAACTAGAATACATAGTCAGTGTATATATATATATATATATATATATATATATATATATATATATATATATATATATATATATATATATATATATATATATATATATATATATATATATATATATATATATATATATATATATATATATATATATATATATATATATATATATATATAACACGCCACCAGGATAGACTCGGCGCACACCCCCGTACACGTGCTCTCGTGGTTGCGTAGATGATAAAGACGTAATAAAAGTAAAACCGATAAACATAAGGGGAATATGTAATGGTTATTAATTAGCCGACATGCATGGCTATAAAATAACCGCTGGACGACGGAAATCGGACCGTTGGTTAAATAAAATGTAGCAGGACGAAAATGGACTATTATATATATATATATATATATATATATATATATATATATATATATATATATATATATATATATATATATATATATATATATATATATATATATATATATATATATATATATATATATATATATATATATATATATATATATATATATATATATATATATATATATATATATATATATATATATATATATATATATATATATATATATATATATATATATATATATATATATATATATATATATTCACTGTATGCACAGTACAGAGCTACAGTACATAGCGACTGTATCTACAGTACACTGATAGAATATATATTCACTGCACCAACAATACACAGCTAGAAATCATAGTCACTATACCCTCAGTATATAGTACTCAGCTACAATTCGTAGTCAATGTATCCACAGTACAGAGCTAGAATACATAGTCACTATACCCAGAGTACACAACTAGAATACATAGCCACTGTACCCACAGTATGTAGTTAGAATACATATTTACAGTACACAAAGTACACAACTAGAAAACATAGTCATTGTACCCACAATACACAGCAAGAATGCATAGTCACTGTACCCATAGTATACAGCTACAATTCATAGTAACAGTAACCACAGTACACAACTAAAATACATAGTCACTCAACCCACAGTACACAGCTAGAATGTATAATAACTGTACACACAGTACACGGCTTGAATTCATAATCACTGTACCAACAGTACAAAGCTGGAATACATAATCACAGTAACCACAGTAAACGGCTAGAATATATAATCAATGTAACCACAGTACACGGCTAGAATGCATTGTCACTGGACCCTGAGTACACAGCTACAGTATAAAGTCACTGTATCGCCAGTACACATCTAGAATACATAGTCACTGTATCATCCAGAGTACACAGCTAAATTACATAGTCACTGTATCCATATTACTCAGCTAGAGTACATAGTCACTGTACCCACATTACACAGCTATAATACGTAGTCACTGTACCCAGAGTACTCAGCTACATAGTAACTATACCCACAGTACACAGCTAGCAAACATAGTCACTATATCCAGAGTACACAGCTAAAGTACATTGTTACTGTACCCACAGTACACAGCTACAGAACATTGTTGCTGAACCCATAGTACACAGCTAGAATGCATAGTTACTGTACCACAGTACACCGCTACAGTACATAGACACTTTACCCACAGTACACAGCTAGAATACATAGTCACTGTATCCAGAGTGCACAGCCGTAATACATAGTTACTATGCCCACTGTACACAGGACACAGCTAAATTTCATATTCACTGTATCCATAGTACACAGCTAGATTACATATTCACTGTACCCACAGTACACAGCTATAATATGTAGTCACTCTACCCACAGTACACAACTAGAATACATAGTCACGGTACCCACAGTGCACATTTAGAATAAATAATCACAGCAACCATAGTACACGGCTAGAAGACATAATCAATGTAACCACAGTACAGGGCTAGAATACATTGTCACTGGACCCAGAGTAAACAGCTACAGTATAGTCACTGTACCCACAGTGCATAGCTAGAATACATAGTTACTGTACCCACAGTACACGTATAAAGTCACTGTATCCCCAGAATACACATCTAGAATACATAGTCACTGTATCCAGAGTACACAGCTAAATTACATAGTCACTGTACCACAGTACTCAGCTAGAGTACATAGTCACTGTACCCGGAGTACACAGCTAGAATGCATAGTCACTGTTCCCCCAATAAACAACTAAAATACATAGTCACTGTACCCACAGTACACAGCTAGAATACATAGTCACTGTACACACAGTATACAGCTAGAATACATAGACACTGTACCCACAGTACACAGCTAGAATACATAGTCACTATCCCAGAGTACACAAGTAGAATACATATTCACTGTACCCACAGTAAACAACTAGAATACATAATAATAATAATCACTGTACCCACATTAACCCACTACAATTCATAGTCACTGTACCCACATTACTCAGCTAGCATACATAGTCACTGTACCCACAGTGCACAGCTAGAATATAATGTAACTGTACCCAGAGTACACAGCTAGAATACATAGTAACTGTTCCCACAGTACTCAACTTTAATACATATTCACTATACCCACAGTACACAAATAAAATACAGCTATAATGCATTGTCACTACATCTCCAGTACACGATTAGAATACACCGGTACAGCTCACCCAGGACGCAGCTCGAATACATGGTCCCTGCTGTATCTCCACCACACAGCTGTAAGATATAGTCACTACAACTCCAGTACACAAATAGAATACACAGTTACTGCTAGAATACATGACCAGTGCACCCTCAGTACACATCTAGAATATATAGTCAGTAAGTTGCTACGAACTCAATAATGGCGGTTGTGATGACGACACGACGATCTCAGCCGTCTTATATACCATGCTAGAAATAAGCCAGACAACTGACGTCAGCCTCGGAACAATACCACAGTAATCAGAAAACTGATAAACGCGGCAGGCAACTGTCAACTAACGACGCCGGGCATCCATCACGGAAGGAAAAAGTGGGGTTACGCGTACGCAGACAGCGGTAGAACATGCTGTATTACAGGCTGTCTTGCTGTATTACAGGCTGTCTTGCTGTATTACAGGCTGTCTTGCTGTAGTACAGGCTATCTTGCTGTATTACAGGCTGTCATGCTGTATAACAGGCTGTCGTGCTGTATTACAGGCTGTCTTGCTGTATTACAGGCTGTCTTGCTGTATTACAGGCTATCTTGCTGTATTACAGGCTGCCATGCTGTATTACAGGCTGCCCTGTTGTATTACTGGCTGTCTTGATGTATTACAGGCTGTCTTGCTGTATTACAGGCTGTCTTGCTGTATTACAGGCTGCCCTGCTATAGTACAAGCTGTCATGCTGTATAACAGGCTGCCATGCTGTATTACAGGCTGTCTTGCTGTATAACAGGCTGCCCTGCTGTATTACAGGAAAAAGGTGTATTTCGCGGAAAAAGGTGTATTAGCCCCCCGTGCGCCCCCTGGTGGTCAGATGGCTATGCTCGTCTCATTACTCTATGGTGGGGGTGGTGAGGTGTGGTAATCAGAAGGTAAAGTTGTGTGAAGTTGTGTGAAGTTGTGCGAAGTTGTGCGAAGTTGTGTGAAGTTGTGTAATGTTGATCCTGACTCCTGACACATTGCGTCCACCATACTGTCCTCTGCATTTCCTACCTCAAGCCACACCCTTCCTCCTTACACATTGCCTCCACCATACTATCCTCTGTTTATCCTACCTCCAGCCACATCCTGGCTCTTTACACATTGCGTCCATCACCTGTAATACAGCAGGGCAGCCTGTTATACAGCAAGACAGCCTGTAATACAGCATGGCAGCCTGTTATACAGCATGACAGCTTGTACTATAGCAGGGCAGCCTGTAATACAGCAAGACAGCCTGTAATACAGCAAGACAGCCTGTAATACATCAAGACAGCCAGTAATACAACAGGGCAGCCTGTAATACAGCATGGCAGCCTGTTATACAGCAAGACAGCCTGTTATACAGCATGGCAGCCTGTAATACAGCAAGATAGCCTGTAATACAGCAAGACAGCCTGTAATACAGCAAGACAGCCTGTAATACAGCACGACAGCCTGTTATACAGCATGACAGCCTGTAATACAGCAAGATAGCCTGTACTACAGCAAGACAGCCTGTAATACAGCAAGACAGCCTGTAATACAGCAAGACAGCCTGTAATACAGCATGTTCTACCGCTGTCTGCGTACGCGTAACCCCACTTTTTCCTTCCGTGATGGATGCCCGGCGTCGTTAGTTGACAGTTGCCTGCCGCGTTTATCAGTTTTCTGATTACTGTGGTATTGTTCCGAGGCTGACGTCAGTTGTCTGGCTTATTTCTAGCATGGTATATAAGACGGCTGAGATCGTCGTGTCGTCATCGCAACCGCCATTATTGAGTTCGTAGCAACTTACTGACTATATATTCTAGATGTGTACTGAGGGTGCACTGGTCATGTATTCTAGCAGTAACTGTGTATTCTATTTGTGTACTGGAGTTGTAGTGACTATATCTTACAGCTGTGTGGTGGAGATACAGCAGGGACCATGTATTCGAGCTGCGTCCTGGGTGAGCTGTACCGGTGTATTCTAATCGTGTACTGGAGATGTAGTGACAATGCATTATAGCTGTATTTTATTTGTGTACTGTGGGTATAGTGAATATGTATTAAAGTTGAGTACTGTGGGAACAGTTACTATGTATTCTAACTGTGTACTGTGGGTACAGTAACATTGTATACTAGGTGTGCACTGTGGGTACAGTGACTATGTATGCTAGCTGAGTAATGTGGGTACAGTGACTATGAATTGTAGTGGGTTAATGTGGGTACAGTGATTATTATTATTATGTATTCTAGTTGTTTACTGTGGGTACAGTGAATATGTATTCTACTTGTGTACTCTGGGATAGTGACTATGTATTCTAGCTGTGTACTGTGGGTACAGTGTCTATGTATGCTAGCTGTGTACTGTGTGTACAGTGACTATGTATTCTAGCTGTGTACTTTGGGTACAGTGAATATGTATTATAGCTGTGTACTTTGTGTACAGTGACTAAGTATTATAGCTGTGTAATGTGGGTACAGTGACTATGTACTCTAGCTGAGTACTGTGGGTACAGTGACTATGTAATTTAGCTGTGTACTCTGGATACAGTGACTATGTATTCTAGCTGTGTACTGTGGGTACAGTAACTATGTATTCTAGCTATGCACTGTGGGTACAGTGACTATACTGTAGCTGTTTACTCTGGGTCCAGTGACAATGTATTCTAGCCCTGTACTGTGGTTACATTGATTATGTCTTCTAGCCGTGTACTATGGTTGCTGTGATTATTTATTCTAAATGTGCACTGTGGGTACCGTGACTATGTATTCTAGTTGTGTACTGTGGGTAGAGTGACTACATATTATAGCTGTGTACTGTGGGTACAGTGAATATGTAATCTAGCTGTGTACTATGGATACAGTGAATATGAAATTTAGCTGTGTCCTGTGTACAGTGGGCATAGTAACTATGTATTACGGCTGTGCACTCTGGATACAGTGACTATGTATTCTAGCTGTGTACTGTGGGTAAAGTGTCTATGTACTGTAGCGGTGTACTGTGGTACAGTAACTATGCATTCTAGCTGTGTACTATGGGTTCAGCAACAATGTTCTGTAGCTGTGTACTGTGGGTACAGTAACAATGTACTTTAGCTGTGTACTCTGGATATAGTGACTATGTTTGCTAGCTGTGTACTGTGGGTATAGTTACTATGTAGCTGAGTACTCTGGGTACAGTGACTATGTACTCTAGCTGAGTAATATGGATACAGTGACTATGTAATTTAGCTGTGTACTCTGGATGATACAGTGACTATGTATTCTAGATGTGTACTGGCGATACAGTGACTTTATACTGTAGCTGTGTACTCAGGGTCCAGTGACAATGCATTCTAGCCGTGTACTGTGGTTACATTGATTATGTATTCTAGCTGTGAACTGTGGCTATTGTGATTATGTAATCTAGCTGACTACTGTGGGTACAGTGACTAAGTATTCTAGCTTTGTACTGTGTGTAAAGTGAATATACATTCTAGCTGTGTACTGTGGGTTGAGTGACTATGTATTTTAGTTGTGTACTGTGGATACAGTGACTACGAATTGTAGCTGTATACTATGGGTACAGTGACTATGCATTCTTGCTGTGTATTGTGGGTACAATGACTATGTTTTCTAGTTGTGTACTTTGTGTACTGTAAATATGTATTCTAACTACATACTGTGGGTACAGTGGCTATGTATTCTAGTTGTGTACTCTGGGTATAGTGACTATGTATTCTAGCTCTGTACTGTGGATACATTGACTACGAATTGTAGCTGAGTACTATATACTGAGGGTATAGTGACTATGATTTCTAGCTGTGTATTGTTGGTGCAGTGAATATATATTCTATCAGTGTACTGTAGATACAGTCTAGATAGCACTGTGCATACTATATATATATATATATATATATATATATATATATATATATATATATATATATATATATATATATATATTATATATATATGTATTTTCGTCCTGCTACATTTAGGTCCATTCTCGTCAGCGGTTATTTATAGCCATGCATGTATATATATATATATATATATATATATATATATATATATATATATATATATATATATATATATATATATATATATATATATATATATATATATATATATATATATATATATATATATATATATATACACTGACTATGTATTCTAGTTGTGTACTCTGGGTACAGTGTCTATGTCATTTAGCTGTGTACTCTGGATACAGTGATTATGTATTCTAGCTGTGTACTGTGGGTACAGTAATATTATACGTTAGGTGTGCACTGTGGGTACAGTGACTATGTATGCTAGCTGAGTAATGTGGGTACAGTGACTATGAATTGTAGTGGTGTACTGTGGGTACAGTGACTGTTATTATGTATTCTACATGTGTACTGTGGGTACAGTGGCTATGTATTCTAGTTGTTTGCTGTGGGTACAGTGCATATGTATTTTAACTGTGTACTGTGTATATGTATTATAGCGTTGTACTATGGGTTGAGTGACTTTGAATTGTAGCTGTATACTGTGGGTACAGTGACTATGTATTCTAGCTGTGTACTTTGAGTACAGTGAATATGTATTATAGCTGTGTACTCTTTGTACAGTGACTAAGTATTATAGCTGTGTAATCTGGATACAGTGACTACGTATTCTAGCTGTGTAATGTTGGTACAGTGACTATGTACTGTAGCAGAGTACTGTGGGTACAGTGACTATGTATTCTAGCCGTGTACTATGGGTACAGTTCTATGTACTCTAGCTGTGTACTCTTCGTACATTGACTAATTATTATATTTAACTGTGTACTCTGTGTACAGTGAAGATACATTCTAGCTGTGTACTGTGGGTTGAGTGACTATGTATTTTAGTTGTGTACTGTGGGTACAGTGATTATGCATTCTTGCTGTGT
Source organism: Lamellibrachia satsuma (assembly GCA_033239005.1). Classification (NCBI taxonomy): domain Eukaryota; kingdom Metazoa; phylum Annelida; class Polychaeta; order Sabellida; family Siboglinidae; genus Lamellibrachia; species Lamellibrachia satsuma. The sequence continues at coordinate 3,190,876 of BSQZ01000062.1, read as the reverse complement.
ATTGTGAGTACAATGACTATGTTTTCTAGTTGTGTACTTTGTGTACAGTAAATATGTATTCTAGTTGCATACTGTGGGTACAGTGACTATGTATTCTAGTTGTGTACTCTGGGTATAGTGACTATATATTCTAGCTGTGTACTGTACTGTGGATACATATGTGTGCTGGGTAAATTGTAGGAATTATGGGTAAATTGTAGGAATTATGGGTAAATTGTAGGAATTATGGGTAAATTGTAGGAATTATGGGTAAACTGTAGGAGTTATGGGTAAAGTGTAAGAGCGCACTATTTAACAATATTGACATATAACGACAATATGCGTATGGCAAGAGAAAATCCCGTTCTTTTTACAGCTAGGTGAACGAACAAACACACTTCACTACATATGTGTGCTGGGTAAATTGTAGGAATTATGGGTAAATTGTCGGAATTATGGGTAAATTGTAGGAATTATGGGTAAATTGTAGGAATTATGGGTAAACTGTAGGAGGTATGGGTAAAGTGTAAGAGCGCACTATTTAACAATATTGACATATAACGAAAATATGCGTATGGCAAGAGACTTTAGAGTCCTCTGTCTAACGTTTGTGGACGATATTGTGTCATTATTTTCACATATTTAATACAATGTCCTTGTACTCTTATTCAATAGGAGAATTATGGGTAATTGTCGGAATTATGGGTAAACTGTAGGAGTTATGGGTAAAGTGTAAGAGCGCACTATTTAACAATATTGACATATAACGAAAATATGCGTATGGCAAGAGACTTTAGAGTCCTCTGTCTAACGTTTGTGGACGATATTTTGTCATTATTTTCAAATATTTAATAAAATGTCCTTGTACTCTTATTCAATAGGAGACTTATGGGTAAATTGTCGGAATTATGGGTAAATTGTAGGAATTATGGGTAAATTGTAGGAATTATGGGTAAACTGTAGGAGTTATGGGTAAAGTGTAAGAGCGCACTATTTAACAATATTGACATATAACGAAACTATGCGTATGGCAAGAGACTTTAGAGTCCTCTGTCTAACGTTTGTGGCCGATATTGTGTCATTATTTTCACATATTTTATAAAATGTCCTTGTACTCTTATTCAATAGGAGAATTATGGGTAAATTGTCGGAATTATGGGTAAATTGTAGGAATTATGGGTAAATTGTAGGAATTATGGGTAAACTGTAGGAGTTATGGGTAAAGTGTAAGAGCGCACTATTTAACAATATTGACATATAACGAAACTATGCGTATGGCAAGAGACTTTAGAGTCCTCTGTCTAACGTTTGTGGCCGATATTGTGTCATTATTTTCACATATTTTATAAAATGTCCTTGTACTCTTATTCAATAGGAGAATTATGGGTAAATTGTAGGAATTATGGGTAAACTGTAGGAGGTATGGGTAAAGTGTAAGAGCGCACTATTTAACAATATTGACATATAACGAAAATATGCGTATGGCAAGAGACTTTAGAGTCCTCTGTCTAACGTTTGTGGACGATATTTTGTCATTATTTTCAAATATTTAATAAAATGTCCTTGTACTCTTATTCAATAGGAGACTTATGGGTAAATTGTCGGAATTATGGGTAAATTGTAGGAATTATGGGTAAATTGTAGGAATTATGGGTACACTGTAGGAGTTATGGGTAAAGTGTAAGAGCGCACTATTTAACAATATTGACATATAACGAAACTATGCGTATGGCAAGAGACTTTAGAGTCCTCTGTCTAACGTTTGTGGCCGATATTGTGTCATTATTTTCACATATTTTATAAAATGTCCTTGTACTCTTATTCAATAGGAGAATTATGGGTAAATTGTCGGATTATAACCACTACCGTCATTGTGCTTTTTCATGTATTAAAGTTTGCATCACCTTATATTCCCGTCTTGTATTGCGTTTTGTTGGCATATTATATTTTACACATAGTCCATTTTCGTCCTGCTACATTTTATTTAATGCCATTATATTTTACACATAGTCCATTTTCGTCCTGCTACATTTTATTTAACCAACGGTCCGATTTCCGTCGTCCAGCGGTTATTTTATAACCATGCATGTCGGCTAATTAATAACCATTACATATTCCCCTTATGTTTATCGGTTTTACTTTTATTACGTCTTTTGTTCACTCCATATAACCCGCTATAACACACATCAATAGCCGTCTCTGTCACATTGTTGCTGTTTATCACCGATTAGCTCGGCTCCCTTGCTACATTGTACCGATTAGCGTCCTTTGATCTAGCGCTACGGCTCACAGCTGGATAAACACCTCGGCTTACACTTAACTCCAGTCGTTCGGATGTCCAGTCGACATTAGCTAACCACTCGGACTGGTCACTCCGTCGGGTCAGGGTTCAGGTCACACGGTCACGTGTCTACGTGGGTGAGTGGGTGGGTGGTGGGTGGTGGGTGCTTTACGTGTATTTTCTTTTTTCCTATGTCCACCATCGATGACTACTGGTCAATATTCGTTCCTCCTCCAGTCCCTAGGGGGCGCTTACCTTACCCAGCATGCACTACGATCAACTACGCTCGCCAGGGGGCGCTCTACTGCTCTCTCATTGGCTGCGCGCACTCTTCAACGGGTGGGCGATATTAGGGCCTTTCCTTTGATCTTCCTTTGATCTCTAGATTGCGGCGATAAGGAGGTCTGAGAAACCTCCGTATACTACTATGATGCGTTGCGTATAACTTGGGCACCAATTGCATTAATTACATTAAAACAGTCTAACAACACTTGTGTGTTGTCATTTATCCAGGCGGAATATGCCACGTTAACTTCAATAAGCAACAATTACCTTAACATTTGGTGACGTCACACAAAATGAAAAAACATTTTGTAGTCAGCTGGCCTTATTGTAATTACGCTGTTCTACTACTATTTCGTCTAACTCACCTCCCCCACTTCAAGGAATTCGCCACTAACTCAAGATTATATCTACTAAGGATCAGCAATCACTTGCATCACTGTGCGAGTCATTGAAGTAGAAATGAATAGACTAACTTACTGTTTCTCACGCAGAAGTCAAAAGTCCGGCTATTTTCATAGCAAACACTTTTTGTTCTCGCGTAGTTATATTACCATTCAGCCGTACCATACAATCTTCTTCTCTTCCTTCCTCTCTCTCTCTCTCTCTCTCTCTCTCTGTCTCTCTCTCTCTCTGTCTGTCTCTCTCTCTCTCTCTCTCTCTCTCTCTCTCTTCTAGTCCCCCCCCCGTCTCCTTCCTTGTCTTTCTAGTTTCCCCTACTTGTATCCTCAAACACGTCCTACGCAAATTACCCCACCCAGCCTGGGCTGAGCCAGTCTCTCCATCCATCACGACCGACCGGGGAGAACCCACGTAGATATCCTATAATTCAACTTCCGACCTCTTGAGGTCAAGGCGGGCCGGGGCAGTCAACCCATTTACTATGTCCAAGGCTGGGAGAGTTCGATCTCTCAACAGACACACCAATTTATCTTATGGTTCAGTGACCCCTCGGGTACATGTCCCGGCACACCAACGTGTTGTTACATTTTCTCAATCTACCCACACTTCCAGCCCTTCTTTCCATAACTTTTATACCTAAAGTGTCACAAACGAAGAAGTCAGAAAGATAATCAATCGAAACATCAGACAACACGAATACATCCTGACCACAGTTAGAAGACTCAAACTAAGATGGTATGGACACGTCACAATATCTACTGGCCTGGCAAAAACCATCCTGTAAGGCACAGTGAGAGGGAAAAGAAGGAGAGGCAGAAAGAAAAAGAACAGGAAAACAAAACAAGAGAATGGACAGGGCTCGACTTCTACGAATAACAAATGGCAACAAAAGACCGGCAAAGATGGAAACAGATTGTGCGATTATCATCAAAGGCCACTTACGGTGACGGGATAGGTCAAGGTCAAAGTCAATTAATAAGGCGCCATCGCAATAGTCATTGATCGTGGCGCCGTATGTAGTGTTCTAAAAACACTGGGAAATGATGCCACCCAGAGCAGAGCTGTCAAAACTGTAGCTATGTCAGAGGCTATCTTTGAGCACGATGATAACCATCCAACCATTAGTCCAAAGTAAACTGGTTGGCGCACTCACATTATCCGGCCGTATCCACCACGAGGATGGATGCATCAACTCTACCCAACAGCATGCCTCTTCTTCCTCGTGTAGCGCGAAGAGCCACCAGGGTGCCAACATCTCACCACACAGCTGCCGTGGCAACATCTCACCACACAGCTGCCGTGCCAACATCTCACCACACAGCTGCCGTGGCAACATCTCACCACACAGCTGCCGTGCCAACATCTCACTATGCAGCTGCCGTGCCAACGTCTCACCACACAGCTGCCGTGCCAACATCTCACCACACAGCTGTCGAGGCAACATCTCACCACACAGCTGCCGTGCCAACATCTCACCACACAGCTGCCGTGGCAATTCCAACTTCAAATACAGCTCGCCACAAAAGGACATTTCGTGTCGCTTTTATCGCGGTTGATTTTCTAGCTGGCTAGATTGCGTACTTCCTATTTACATGTAGGGTACAGACAAAAACTGGCATATATACATACAAAGAATATGACTGACTGAATGAAGGACAGGCTCAGATGTTAAGAACATTTGTGGACTTAGTTTCGAAAAAATACATTCACAGCTCTCTTTGGATGTTTGGCTGAATCTTAAATTTACGTGTTGTCGAATTACGCAGGTCAGGAATAAGATTGAGTAGAAATCGTTGTTTTGGACCCTGGCGTGCGACCTCGTAAACATATAAAACGTGCGCATGTGAGGAAAGGAGTCACTTCAGCGACGAGACGGCGCAAGAGACAGACGCCCAAGAAACGTGAGGCCGATATATTCGACAACGATGGCTTTCGTACATAGACAGTCGTGCGAAGGGGTCAAGACCGAGCTGGATCTCTTTACCGTACCCCCTACTCAGAACAGCATCGTCGACAGCCATGTGGTGGAATATCAACCCATGGCCTCCCTGGACTCGGGTGGACCGATAGAATTCCTGATACCTGGATCGGGAGACGATTACCTGGATCTCGCCAACACGATGCTACACGTGCGTGTGAAGGTGACACGAGCCAATGGGGACAATCTCGACTTGGCCGATCCCGTGGGTCCAGTCAATAACTGGCTGCATTCGCTGTTCAGTCAAGTCGACGTCTACCTGAACGGTACGCTCGTGACCCCTTCGACCAACACGTATGCGTATCGCGCCTACACAGAGACGCTGCTGAGCTACGGTACCGCTGCCAAGGTCACGCAACTGACGAGTCAGCTGTGGCACAAGGACACGGTCACTCACATGGATGCCGTCGAGATAGTCGACGGACCCGCGGCTAATGAAGGCGAGCGAACATCGTAAGGAGTCGCATGGTCGCCCTGATGGCCCGTCTCCACGTGGATCTCTTTCTGCAGGATAAATTCCTGATCAACGGCGTCGATGTCAAGATACGACTGGTATGCAGTAAATCAGCTTTTGCACTGATGGCTGGTGGGAACAACATCGTCAATGCCACCTTGTTTGCAAAGAAGGCCAACCCTAAATCCGACCGTGCAGATGGCGCAAGTCGAGGCTCTAGAGAAGAACACCGTCAAGTATCCGATGCGGTCCGTCGAATGCAAGGTGTATTCCATTCCCGCAGGCGCTCGGTCGCACACGCACGAGAACCTGTTCCTCGGCACTCTGCCGAAACGTCTGGTGCTGTGCTGCATCGATAGCGATGCATACAACGGTATGTACACCAAAAATCCGTTTCACGCGAAGAACAACGCCATCACCTTCCACGCAGTGTACGTGGACGGGCGACAGATACCCTCCAAACCTTTCCAGCCGAATTTCGAAGACGACCTCTTCGTCAGGAGCTACATGAGTATGTTCTCCTCGACCGGCAAGATGTGGCAGGACGGGGGGAACGGACTGACTCGAAACGACTACCGACACGGCTACACCTTCGTCGGTTTTGATCTGACCCCCGACCAGTGCGATGGTCCCTGCTGCTGGTACAAAAGGGCAACCTGCGCATAGAGCTGCATTTCCATGACGCGCTGCCGAACACCGTGAACGTCGTCGCCTACGCCGAGTTCGAGTCCGTGTTGGAAATAGACAAGAGCCGCAACGTCATCTACGACTACTGAGATGGACACCCTGCAGATCGCTAGACTACTGGCGAGGGACCCGCGCACCAAATCGATCTTTCGCGGCGTCGTACCCAAAGACGGACTGCCTACGACGATAGACGCTCTGCCTGCGGCCTTCGTGTGCAACACCGACGACGGCGACGAACCGGGCGAACATTGGATAGCGCTGTATCTGGACGCCGACGGACGCGGCGATTACTTCTGCTCGTACGGTCTGCCGCCACGACACGTGGCGTTCCGCACCTTCATGAAAGAACATTGTTCAGAGTGGACTCATTATAGCAAGAGACTTCAGAATCCTCTGTCTAACGTTTGCGCACAATATTGTGTTGCTTATGTATTGCTTCGTTATAACGGCTTTCAGATGAGAACATTTATCAACATATTCGGCACCGATTTAATAGCTAATGACTGCCGCGTATTTGATTGGCTTAAACAGCTGCGACAAGGTACACCGTACATCGATTGAGCCTCTGGCGAGGTGGACGCACCACCCCTAAGCTCGCGACCTGTGACGTGATGGTCAACATCCGCCTCGAGCCTCTGGCGAGGTGGAGACACACATAAGCTCGCGACCTCTGGCGTGATGGTTAACATCCGCAAGTCACGTCATCATCGTCATCATCATCATATCAGTCGTAGTAGTCGTAGTGATATTACACGCTACCCTTGTTGTATCATCATGCTACTTGTGTTGTTCACTAAAATACGTGTGCACTCGTACCATACCGTGTTGCGTTGGTTTCTCGTTTCCTCATTAGTCCCTTTGATCGTTGATATTGACCGTATTAATAACCGCTGCGTAGGGGTCACTCTGTTAAGGTCAGGGTCAGGGTCAGGGTTCACCGCAGATGACAAAAAGTTAGGGTTACACAGACGTCAACAGGTTGGGGTTACAGTTAGGATTAGCACCAGTCGCCAGGGGTTAGGGTTAGCTCCAGTCGCCAGGGGGCGGGTTAGGGTTGCGGATAGGGTTAGGGTTCACCGCTAGGGGGCGATCAGGCTACCCAGATAGCTGTGCGCATGCGCGCGCAACCGGAAACGGAAGTCAATCATGGACTGGCACTATATTTGCTTGGTCAAAAGAGCACTATAACTGCTCACATCCCTGGATTGAGTATTGATGAGTGGTCGCCCCGATAGTATTATTATATGTACTAGCAAAATGCCCTTTCCCAGGAAGGGATAACTTGGTAGTTCAAGCGTGACAGTCATGATAGCAATGTTTACCAAATAGGTGATTGCTTTTATGAATATGGCTAGACGAAGTAGTTGCCGCGCGCGCTCGTGGTTTCTGCGATTGTTGGAAGTTAACGTTTTACGTAGCGAACATTTGATTTACCATAAAAACCCCTAAGAACTTTTGATATACGGGGTATTTCGAAAACATAAAGGCGTTACGTCTCATTCGTGGGGTCTTAGATTAATCCCTGAAAGTTTGGCGCCCGAGGTGCAAGCCGTCTAGGAGGAAAACGTTAACATAACCACATACAAACATATGCTAGCTCGATTAAAGTTAGATAATAATATACATAATGCATAATATTGTACCGATATGCTCATGATGAAGCGGAGAATCACGCGTCATATTATTAATTAACCTATGAGTTTGTTACTCTGTAAAATGGGTGTTAACAATGGATGTTTGTTGAAATAATAATAATAATAGTATATTCGAAATAAAAATACATATAACCAGATTACACCCGAATGACCGGTTGTTGTATAGGGAATATGTCACGGATTGGCGGGGTTTCCGCTCACTAAATTGGCTCAGGACTAGTTGGGACGCCTCATTTCTATAATTCAACGCTCGTGAATGGTGGTTGCACAAATGAACAAGACAACAAAGACAAGTGAAAGAAAAATAAACACTTAATATAAGATAGTTACTCAATAATTTACAAGAAAACACGTCTGGGTCTATGTAATTGTTAAGAGCAAATAACTCTGATTCTGTAGTAATTGGCCAGGGAATCATTCACCCTGAAAATTACTACTGATATGGTCTAACATGACCCATCGCTATCCAAACATCAACCCAAAATAAACTATATCGTTATACTCATCATGACTAAAGATAAAACACAGTTGTGTTTGCTTACGTACATCGACATGTCTTACTATCACACATCCCTGCTCTAAGAGCTTCAAAGTAATTTCCGACGCATCCATGTTTCAGTCCCTTCTCTACGTTATCACGAACCGTTCATTCCATTCCAGGCGCACGGTGGCAGGTCGCGGAACACTCACGTTTCTCCCTCTGACGTGGCTGTCCACGGTCATCCTGCCGCGAACGTCGTGCAGAGACGATTCGGTTGTCTGCTGTCGTTCTGTCGTATCGCTACTGCCATCGTGCATCGAACGTTGCTCAGAGACGAATCTATTGTCTGCCGTCGTTCTAGCAAAAGGATCCGGCTGTCGTGCCGCAAACGTAGTGCAGAGACGATTCTGCGCTCTGCCGTCGTTCTCTCCTTCTGGCTTACTACTTCGGCCGTAGTGCTACGCACATTGCGTAGAGACGATTCTGCGCTCTGTCGTCGTTCTCTCCTTCTGGCTTACTGCTTCGGCCGTAGTGCTACGCACATTGCGCAGAGACGATTCTGCGCCCTGCCGTCGTTCTCTCCTTCTGGCTTACTGCTTCGGCCGTAGTGCTACGCACATTGCGCAGAGACGATTCTGCGCCCTGCCGTCGTTCTCTCCTTCTGGCTTACTGCTTCGGCCGTAGTGCTACGCACATTGCGCAGAGACGATTCTGCGCCCTGCCGTCGTTCTCTGCTTCTGGCTTACTGCCTCGGCCGTAGTGCTACGCACATTGCGCAGAGACGATTCTGCGCCCTGCCGTCGTTCTCTCCTTCTGGCTTACTGCCTCGGCCGTAGTGCTACGCACATTGCGCAGAGACGATTCTGCGCCCTGCCGTCGTTCTCTCCTTCTGGCTTACTGCCTCGGCCGTAGTGCTACGCACATTGCGCAGAGACGATGCTGCGCCCTGCCGTCGTTCTCTCCTTCTGGCTTACTGCCTCGGCCGTAGTGCTACGCACATTGCGCAGAGACGATTCTGCGCCCTGCCGTCGTTCTCTCCTTCTGGCTTACTGCCTCGGCCGTAGTGCTACGCACATTGCGCAGAGACGATTCTGCGCCCTGCCGTCGTTCTCTCCTTCTGGCTTACTGCCTCGGCCGTAGTGCTACGCACATTGCGCAGAGACGATGCTGCGCCCTGCCGTCGTTCTCTCCTTCTGGCTTACTGCCTCGGCCGTAGTGCTTCTCACATTGCGCAGAGTGGATGCTGCGCCCTGCCGTCGTTCTCTCCTTCTGGCTTACTGCCTCGGCCGTAGTGCTACGCACATTGCGCAGAGACGATGCTGCGCCCTGCCGTCGTTCTCTCCTTCTGGCTTACTGCCTCGGCCGTAGTGCTACGCACATTGCGCAGAGACGATGCTGCGCCCTGCCGTCGTTCTCTCCTTCTGGCTTACTGCCTCGGCCGTAGTGGTACGCACATTGCGCAGAGACGATGCTGCGCCCTGCCGTCGTTCTCTCCTTCTGGCTTACTGCCTCGGCCGTAGTGCTACGCACATTGCGCAGAGACGATGCTGCGCCCCTGCCGTCGTTCTCTCCTTCTGGCTTACTGCCTCGGCCGTAGTGCTACGCACATTGCGCAGAGACGATGCTGCGCCCTGCCGTCGTTCTCTCCTTCTGGCTTACTGCCTCGGCCGTAGTGCTACGCACATTGCGCAGAGACGATGCTGCGCCCTGCCGTCGTTCTCTCCTTCTGGCTTACTGCCTCGGCCGTAGTGCTACGCACATTGCGCAGAGACGATGCTGCGCCCTGCCGTCGTTCTCTCCTTCTGGCTTACTGCCTCGGCCGTAGTGCTACGCACATTGCGCAGAGACGATTCTGCGCCCTGCCGTCGTTCTCTCCTTCTGGCTTACTGCCTCGGCCGTAGTGCTACGCACATTGCGCAGAGACGATTCTGCGCCCTGCCGTCGTTCTCTCCTTCTGGCTTACTGCCTCGGCCGTAGTGCTACGCACATTGCGCAGAGACGATTCTGCGCCCTGCCGTCGTTCTCTCCTTCTGGCTTACTGCCTCGGCCGTAGTGCTACGCACATTGCGCAGAGACGATGCTGCGCCCTGCCGTCGTTCTCTCCTTCTGGCTTACTGCCTCGGCCGTAGTGCTACGCACATTGCGCAGAGACGATGCTGCGCCCTGCCGTCGTTCTCTCCTTCTGGCTTACTGCCTCGGCCGTAGTGCTACGCACATTGCGCAGAGACGATGCTGCGCCCTGCCGTCGTTCTCTCCTTCTGGCTTACTGCCTCGGCCGTAGTGCTACGCACATTGCGCAGAGACGATGCTGCGCCCTGCCGTCGTTCTCTCCTTCTGGCTTACTGCCTCGGCCGTAGTGCTACGCACATTGCGCAGAGACGATGCTGCGCCCTGCCGTCGTTCTCTCCTTCTGGCTTACTGCCTCGGCCGTAGTGCTACGCACATTGCGCAGAGACGATGCTGCGCCCTGCCGTCGTTCTCTCCTTCTGGCTTACTGCCTCGGCCGTAGTGCTACGCACATTGCGCAGAGACGATGCTGCGCCCTGCCGTCGTTCTCTCCTTCTGGCTTACTGCCTCGGCCGTAGTGCTACGCACATTGCGCAGAGACGATGCTGCGCCCTGCCGTCGTTCTCTCCTTCTGGCTTACTGCCTCGGCCGTAGTGCTACGCACATTGCGCAGAGACGATGCTGCGCCCTGCCGTCGTTCTCTCCTTCTGGCTTACTGCCTCGGCCGTAGTGCTACGCACATTGCGCAGAGACGATGCTGCGCCCTGCCGTCGTTCTCTCCTTCTGGCTTACTGCCTCGGCCGTAGTGCTACGCACATTGCGCAGAGACGATGCTGCGCCCTGCCGTCGTTCTCTCCTTCTGGCTTACTGCCTCGGCCGTAGTGCTACGCACATTGCGCAGAGACGATGCTGCGCCCTGCCGTCGTTCTCTCCTTCTGGCTTACTGCCTCGGCCGTAGTGCTACGCACATTGCGCAGAGACGATTCTGCGCCCTGCCGTCGTTCTCTGCTTCTGGCTTACTGCCTCGGCCGTAGTGCTACGCACATTGCGCAGAGACGATTCTGCGCCCTGCCGTCGTTCTCTCCTTCTGGCTTACTGCCTCGGCCGTAGTGCTACGCACATTGCGCAGAGACGATTCTGCGCCCTGCCGTCGTTCTCTCCTTCTGGCTTACTGCCTCGGCCGTAGTGCTACGCACATTGCGCAGAGACGATGCTGCGCCCTGCCGTCGTTCTCTCCTTCTGGCTTACTGCCTCGGCCGTAGTGCTACGCACATTGCGCAGAGACGATGCTGCGCCCTGCCGTCGTTCTCTCCTTCTGGCTTACTGCCTCGGCCGTAGTGCTACGCACATTGCGCAGAGACGATGCTGCGCCCTGCCGTCGTTCTCTCCTTCTGGCTTACTGCCTCGGCCGTAGTGCTACGCACATTGCGCAGAGACGATTCTGCGCCCTGCCGTCGTTCTCTCCTTCTGGCTTACTGCCTCGGCCGTAGTGCTACGCACATTGCGCAGAGACGATGCTGCGCCCTGCCGTCGTTCTCTCCTTCTGGCTTACTGCCTCGGCCGTAGTGCTACGCACATTGCGCAGAGACGATGCTGCGCCCTGCCGTCGTTCTCTCCTTCTGGCTTACTGCCTCGGCCGTAGTGCTACGCACATTGCGCAGAGACGATGCTGCGCCCTGCCGTCGTTCTCTCCTTCTGGCTTACTGCCTCGGCCGTAGTGCTACGCACATTGCGCAGAGACGATGCTGCGCCCTGCCGTCGTTCTCTCCTTCTGGCTTACTGCCTCGGCCGTAGTGCTACGCACATTGCGCAGAGACGATGCTGCGCCCTGCCGTCGTTCTCTCCTTCTGGCTTACTGCCTCGGCCGTAGTGCTACGCACATTGCGCAGAGACGATTCTGCGCCCTGCCGTCGTTCTCTCCTTCTGGCTTACTGCCTCGGCCGTAGTGCTACGCACATTGCGCAGAGACGATGCTGCGCCCTGCCGTCGTTCTCTCCTTCTGGCTTACTGCCTCGGCCGTAGTGCTACGCACATTGCGCAGAGACGATGCTGCGCCCTGCCGTCGTTCTCTCCTTCTGGCTTACTGCCTCGGCCGGAGTGCTACGCACATTGCGCAGAGACGATGCTGCGCCCTGCCGTCGTTCTCTCCTTCTGGCTTACTGCCTCGGCCGTAGTGCTACGCACATTGCGCAGAGACGATGCTGCGCCCTGCCGTCGTTCTCTCCTTCTGGCTTACTGCCTCGGCCGTAGTGCTACGCACATTGCGCAGAGACGATGCTGCGCCCTGCCGTCGTTCTCTCCTTCTGGCTTACTGCCTCGGCCGTAGTGCTACGCACATTGCGCAGAGACGATGCTGCGCCCTGCCGTCGTTCTCTCCTTCTGGCTTACTGCCTCGGCCGTAGTGCTACGCACATTGCGCAGAGACGATGCTGCGCCCTGCCGTCGTTCTCTCCTTCTGGCTTACTGCCTCGGCCGTAGTGCTACGCACATTGCGCAGAGACGATGCTGCGCCCTGCCGTCGTTCTCTCCTTCTGGCTTACTGCCTCGGCCGTAGTGCTACGCACATTGCGCAGAGACGATGCTGCGCCCTGCCGTCGTTCTCTCCTTCTGGCTTACTGCCTCGGCCGTAGTGCTACGCACATTGCGCAGAGACGATGCTGCGCCCTGCCGTCGTTCTCTCCTTCTGGCTTACTGCCTCGGCCGTAGTGCTACGCACATTGCGCAGAGACGATGCTGCGCCCTGCCGTCGTTCTCTCCTTCTGGCTTACTGCCTCGGCCGTAGTGCTACGCACATTGCGCAGAGACGATTCTGCGCCCTGCCGTCGTTCTCTCCTTCTGGCTTACTGCCTCGGCCGTAGTGCTACGCACATTGCGCAGAGACGATGCTGCGCCCTGCCGTCGTTCTCTCCTTCTGGCTTACTGCCTCGGCCGTTGTGCTACGCACATTTTGCAGAGACGATGCTGCGCCCTGCCGTCGTTCTCTCCTTCTGGCTTACTGCCTCGGCCGTAGTGCTACGCACATTGCGCAGAGACGATTCTGCGCCCTGCCGTCGTTCTCTCCTTCTGGCTTACTGCCTCGGCCGTAGTGCTACGCACATTGCGCAGAGACGATTCTGCGCCCTGCCGTCGTTCTCTCCTTCTGGCTTACTGCCTCGGCCGTAGTGCTACGCACATTGCGCAGAGACGATTCTGCGCCCTGCCGTCGTTCTCTCCTTCTGGCTTACTGCCTCGGCCGTAGTGCTACGCACATTGCGCAGAGACGATGCGGCGCCCTGCCGTCGTTCTCTCCTTCTGGCTTACTGCCTCGGCCGTAGTGCTACGCACATTGCGCAGAGACGATTCTGCGCCCTGCCGTCGTTCTCTCCTTCTGGCTTACTGCCTCGGCCGTAGTGCTACGCACATTGCGCAGAGACGATTCTGCGCCCTGCCGTCGTTCTCTCCTTCTGGCTTACTGCCTCGGCCGTAGTGCTACGCACATTGCGCAGAGACGATTCTGCGCCCTGCCGTCGTTCTCTCCTTCTGGCTTACTGCCTCGGCCGTAGTGCTACGCACATTGCGCAGAGACGATTCTGCGCCCTGCCGTCGTTCTCTCCTTCTGGCTTACTGCCTCGGCCGTAGTGCTACGCACATTGCGCAGAGACGATGCTGCGCCCTGCCGTCGTTCTCTCCTTCTGGCTTACTGCCTCGGCCGTAGTGCTACGCACATTGCGCAGAGACGATGCTGCGCCCTGCCGTCGTTCTCTCCTTCTGGCTTACTGCCTCGGCCGTAGTGCTACGCACATTGCGCAGAGACGATTCTGCGCCCTGCCGTCGTTCTCTCCTTCTGGCTTACTGCCTCGGCCGTAGTGCTACGCACATTGCGCAGAGACGATGCTGCGCCCTGCCGTCGTTCTCTCCTTCTGGCTTACTGCCTCGGCCGTAGTGCTACGCACATTGCGCAGAGACGATTCTGCGCCCTGACGTCGTTCTCTCCTTCTGGCTTACTGCCTCGGCCGTAGTGCTACGCACATTGCGCAGAGACGATTCTGCGCCCTGCCGTCGTTCTGGCTACCGCTGCGGTCATTGCGACCGTCTGTCTTCGCAACCGGGCTGTCGTCTCGTTAGTGGCGTATTGGCTTCGTCTCGTCGCTTCGATACTCGCTGCGCATCTCGGCTGTTTGTTCGGTCAGCTTCTCACCTTTCATAAGTTACTTCTTAGCTTTAGGGGAGCGTAGACACTTCTACCTCCTTGCTCAAAGTCATGCCTTACACGTGGTTGACTCACACGTGTCCTTCGTCTGACATCCGGGCACCCACTTTGGGCTATGCGTCCCTTCACTGTCCACTCTACTTTCGCCCTGGCCGCGATGCCTCACACGTGTATTCAGTGTCTTTTTACACTCTTTGTTTCTGAGATAACACATGACATTAGTTCACCGATCACCGTCTCCTGGCCTAGTCCACCAAGAAAGCACTCCTTAAATATTTAGTGTAAATAACCTAAATACGCTTAAATCGGGTAATACCCCGGTCATTGCTTACTTAGCAATCATTATCTAAGATAAACAAACCCACGCCGTATATACGGACATGGGCATGCTTGAGCAAACAGGTTGCCTTTCTTCATTCCTTCATACTCGAAAGGTTCAAATAATAAATAAAGAAAGAGGAAATGGTATTCTGATAACATAACAAAAAAAAAAGAACTGCTACATAATAATACACTGTTGTTGGCACGAGAATGTTACCAGTCAAATGATGTTCTATGGCTGGTGACATTCGAGTGACATAAGCAAACAGTATGTTCTATGGCTGGTAACACTCGAGTGACATAAACAAACAGTATGTTCTATAGCTGGTGACACTCGAGTGACATAAGCCAACAGTATGTTCTATGGCTGGTGACACTCGAGTGACATAAGCAAACAGTATGTTCTATGGCTGGTGACACTCGAGTGATATAAACAAACAGTTGTTATTCCCGTTGCATAACGGGAATTAGCAAATTGGGCATATTTATTTCACTTCCTACATTTGTAAATACGTTGCTGGGCCGGCTTCACGAAACATTTCGTACCGTACGAAGGAACAGATGCGGCGTTTGACGCAGATTACAGAAAACATTGTTATTATTATTAATATTTTTATTCTAAAACATAACAACAAATGCAACGTTTTCCTGTTGCTATGTTTCAACACGCACATCACGGTCCGGCTGTATTATCCAGCTGACACGTGGCGTGTCTTGTTGAGCTAAAATTGTCTGCACACGAGACATACATTACTACTTTGCAAACAACTACACTTATACAACATAATTAGTCACATGCTATGTTAAATAGCTGTGATACCGGTTGGCGTATTGATACTTTTCACCGCTTTTTGCAAAGGTTTGATAAACAGATACGATGGATCTATAGTCGCTGCATAAGAATGTTGTCCGTGCGGAAAAAAAACCAATTATAGTCATAGACACAACGCTAATTTAGTCTACGCCTGGCTCGTCGGCGAGTCTAGAGGTTCGCCGGAGTGCGATGCGGCTGATCTAAGTTCTGTTAATTTTAATCGGAGCGAGCCACGTTAGCCGTTCGCCTGATATTGCGTCGTCTTCCTGATCTTGAACTAGTTCTCCACAGCAGGTAAATATACATTTGGTGCCGTTGTGTTTCTAAATGTCATCGTACTATTGTGGGACCAGGTAGCTAAGTGATCAGAGCGCCGTATTGTCAATCGAGAGGACCGGGTTTATATTCCACCTATATTGATGTTTAAAAACTTGAACAATAGTGTTCACCCCACCTGTTTCTTTTGGAAGATCCACAGAAAACGTGTGGTCCCTTCTACCTGGTGTCTATGCCAGGGGAATAACATATTGCACACGGGGTAAATGTGTAACCTGCCCTTACTCTTTCTCTCAACCACATGAGTCAAGACAGAAGCGTCGATGTCGCGGTTCGGTTAATTTTACCTTATACCTGGCACGAGCACACGATTGAAAAAAATAGGCCAAGATATATATAATTACTACTTTATTATGTATTTGTTGTTAGCAACTATTGCATTGCTAGAAAAATACCTAAAATTACAATGTACGCGTTCTTACTCGATATTCCGTTTCCGAGTTGTTGTATAAATAAGCCTACAATATATGATAATATTGTTAGTGTATATGTTATTCGCCTTATTTGTATTGATGTTATACGTTCCCATGCAACGATGAGAGGCTAGGATATGGACGGCACGTTGACAGCGAGTATACTGTACACACATTGGTAAAATTGCATGTGTGAGCTATGAACGTGCAGATAAATATGGTTGCAACTAACCACGGAGAGGCGAAGATGCGACCAACTCAACTAAGGTATGAAGTTAGAACGACGCTTAGAAACCATAGGTATTGCCTGGGACGTTTCCGTTTAGGTGTGGAGATATTGACTCCACAAACGGCGGCGGTTCTATACGCCATAGACGTACACAGACTACAATTTGCTGATACATTCAGAAAGGGGAGCATATCACCTTATCTCAAAGAATTAGTCAATTGTCTCTGCATTTTGTAAACCCAGAAATCAAAGAGCTATGCCAAGAACCATGATATAAATCAAACCGTCACAAACAACTCATGTAAAACAACAATAATTTAAAGCAACACACCAAACGCTTCAGTGTATACGTTGTGTAATACTATTTCCCTGGTTAAAGTGGGGAACCAGGCCTACCGGACACCGTCTTTCAGAAGATTGTCCGCTATCACAATGCTACATAAATGTCTAATCGCATAATCACCCGTCTTGATCACGCTAGTTATATAACTACACATTTATTGAGCGACCGTGTTTCCTTCATACTCGTTGGTGGTGGTGGAACAGCGGCCAACGGTGTTAAATATAATATGTACATACTATTTATCTAGCAACGGCTTTTGCCACGTGAGCTGTCAACCTGATTCTAGGGCATGTAGTCTCGCTCATCGAAGTAAAACCACAACAAATAAAAACGAGGAATAATGACAACGGCACCAACAATATTGCTAGTTTGTACTTTCAGGCTGTTATGATGAGTAAGGTATTAGTTGTTTACATATCATGAACAAACGACTGATCTTTTGTCTGAGAAATCCAGTAGTGGTCGTATTTCAATGAGGAAGACTGTAAACCCCTGAACAAAATGGCCCCAGACAGTCTCCCCCCAAAATGTCCCCCGAACACTATCCCCTGTTCATAAACAAGAACAACACCACAGTCAACAATAAAACAACATTTATACTTATTATAATATCTACAGTTTTTAATGTTGTAATACACTGGGTCACGGGTAGGTTCAGAAAATCAAAGAAGAAGGAATTGTGAGTGAGTTTATGTTTCAATGTATAATAGTAGTAATAATAATAATAATAATACTATTGATAATAATAATAATAATAATCATCATCATGCAAAATGTTATTAACATGCATATTATTATGTATGACAAACAGCAGCCAGAGCGGCATCTATACAAGGTCTTTCACCCGCGTTATGAGTGGTGATTGAACGCTCTGGTGCTCCTACTTTGATACATACGCCGTTTTACAAAGTTGTTGCGCAGTGCGATCTGATATGAATTGTTAATTAGCGTAAAGAGGAAGTGTCGTCGTATTTTACCACCTATTGATTGGCTGCAAGCACGAATGACTTAATGCCTACATATACAAATACACACAGACATACACACATATACACATACACATACATACACATACATACACATACATACCTACACACATATACACATACACATAGATATACACACACATACCCATACACATACATATATACACACATATACACATAGACATACACATACACATACCCATACACATACATACACACATATACACATAGACATACACATACACATACATACACACATATACACATAGACATACACATACACATACATACACACATATACACATATACATATATATTTATATATATATATATATATATATATATATATATATATATATATATATATATATATATACGTGTTCGGGGAGTGCTGTCTTGAGTACGGCGTGCTCGGTGAGTGCTGTCTTGCGTACGGCGTGCTCGGTGAGTGCTGTCTTGCGTACGGCGTGCTCGTGAGTGTTGTCTTGAGTACGGCGTGCTCGGTGAGTGCTGTCTTGCGTACGGCGTGCTCGGTGAGTGCTGTCATGCGTACGGCGTGCTCGGTGAGTGTTGTCTTGAGTACGGGGTGCTCGGTGAGTGTTGTCTTGCGTACGGCGTGCTCGGCGAGTGTTGTCTTGGGTACGGCGTGCTCGGCGAGTGCTGTCTTGCGTACGGCGTGCTCGTGAGTGTTGTCTTGAGTACGGCGTGCTCGGTGAGTGCTGTCTTGCGTACGGCGTGCTCGGTGAGTGTTGTCTTGAGTACGGCGTGCTCGGTGAGTGTTGTCTTGCGTAAGGCGTGCTCGGCGAGTGCTGTCTTGAGTACGGCGTGCTCGGCGAGTGTTGTCTTGCGTTACGGTGTGCTCGGCGAGTGTTGTCTTGCGTACGGCGTGCTCGGCGAGTGTTGTCTTTCGTTACGGCGTGCTCGGCGAGTGCTGTCTTGAGTACGGCGTGCTCGGCGAGTGCTGTCTTGAGTACGGCGTGCTCGGCGAGTGCTGTCTTAAGTACGGCGTGCTCGGCGAGTGTTGTCTTGAGTACGGCGTGCTCGATGAGTGTTGTCTTGAGTACGGTGTGCTCGGCGAGTGTTGTCTTGAGTACGGCGTGCTCGGCGAGTGTTGTCTTGAGTACGGCGTGCTCGGCGAGTGCTGTCTTGGGTACGGCGTGCTCGGCGAGTGTTGTCTTGCGTTACGGCGTGCTTGGCGAGTGTTGTCTTGAGTACGGCGTGCTCGGCGAGTGCTGTCTTGAGTACGGCGTGCTCGGCGAGTGTTGTCTTGAGTACGGCGGGCTAGGCGAGTGTTGTCTTGCGTACGGCGGGCTAGACGAGTGTTGTCTTGCGTACGGCGGGCTAGGCGAGTACTGTTTTGCATACGGCGGGCTAGGCGAGTACTGTTTTGCATACGGCGTGTTCACTGAGTGCCGACTTGCGTACGGCGTGTTCAGCTAGTGCTGTCTTGCGTACGGCGTGCTCGGCGAGTTATGTCGGTAGTGGCAGCTGGCAGTGCGGCTGTCAACGGCAAGTTGGTAGCGGCTAACGAGGGTGAACGGCGGCGGAAGTTAGCGTCTATGGCTCAGCGACTGTTTGCCGCCGGTGCGTCGCATCCTCCAACGTCCGCGAACCGTTGGGCGAGTAGGGTTATTCCGAGAAGAACCATGTACGTCCTTAGATGTTATCTGCAACCTGACTGTCACATGGCTGGAGTTCCTCTGCTGTTTCGACGCCCGTAACTATTTTATACTTCCACTATCACCAATCGCAGTCGTCGTCACACATTAACCAATCATGTTGGTGCTCACAAGATCCCGTAGACCACAAAAAGGCTTGGTTGCCTATACAGATTACAAGTTAACTGGTGAATAGCAATGCAATGTTTCTGCTAAAATACCCCAGTATCAACCATTCAAATAACATGATATCGTACACAAAATGTATGTCATGGGAATCTGTATAATACACACATTACGATGGTACGCATCAAAAGGCATATGCTGCCAGATTTACAATAACCACTTTAAGCATTCCTTTAACTCCCTGTATTATTCAAAGGTGTGAAAGTAGAGATGTTTACCTGGCCCTGTGCTATCAACAACACAAAACAACAACCTCGACTCTTTCTCAAATTATTCGTTCTTCACCATAATTAGGTTGTAAAACAATGATTAGTAATATCTGTAGACAATAATTTTCCAACGATTCCAAACATGGTAACATTTCGTTGATCTGTTAATCAGTTGGAAACAAATAAATTTCCGATCTCTAGATTAGTCATCGGTCGTTATTCGGCGTCACTAGCGCTAGGAGACTAAAGTAAACAAGCTAATTATATACAACCTCATACGTTCTCCGATCTGTGACATATATATATCTACTATCTACTCACATATTTAACTAAATATGATCTAAAAATGCAAAAAAACCCTTACGAATAATCATAGACAGTTAACACGAACAACAATGGCAGCTGTTGCAACGCGTTTTCAAAATACATGGTTAATAGCGACATTGCAAGAACGTACACTTATGCAACAGAACTAGCCACGAGCTTTGTCGACTAACAGTGGCATCGGTTGGCGTATTGATTGTTTCCAGGTATAACCAATGTCTAAGATAAGATAAACGTATAGTCGCTGCAGTCCGCAGTGACTATTGCCCGTGCGATCAAAAGAACCTATTACTGTTATAGACACAATGCCCATTTAGCTCGTTGACGTATCTAGAAGTTCGCCTGAGTGTCTGCGATTCGCGTAATTTAGGTTTTTATTTTAGCTGGAGCGAGTCAGTCACGCGAGCAGTCTTACATTGCAGCCTCGTCCTAATCTGGATTTGATGCTCGACAGCGAAATATACCTTTGTTGTTATCGTTGTTTTGTTTTAAAACTAATATTTTGAAAACAAATATTACGTGTTTACGCCTGACAAACTTTCTATTTGTGTAGCCACAAATAACACTTTTGCGTCTTGTCAGCATGCTGTCGTGGGGCGCGGTGGCTCGGCGGTGTGTGTGTGTGTGTGTGTGTGTGTGTGTGTGTGTGTGTGTGTGTGTGTGTGTGTGTGTGTGTGTGTGTGTGTGTGTGTGTGTGTGTGTGTGTGTGTGTGTGTGTGTGTGTGTGTGTGTGTGTGTGTGTGTGTGTGTGTGTGTGTGTGTGTGTGTGTGTGTGTGTGTGTGTGTGTGTGTGTGTGTGTGTGTGTCACACACACACACACACACACACACACACACACTCACACACACACACACACACACACACACACACACACACACACACTATAATGAACATGTTCTAAATGTGTTGTTAGTAACTATGACATTGTTAGACAAATATATATATATATATATAAAATGGCAATGCACGCATTCTTGCTCAATATTCCGTTTCTGAGTTGTTACATAACTAAGCACTACATATATTATATTAGTATTGTTAGTGTATATATATTATTCGCGTTATTTGTATTTGTATATTTGTATATGCAACTCTGAGAGGGTAGGATATGGATGACACTTTGACAGCTTGCATTTTGCACATACATTTAGCGGAAGATTATATCTAGTATAAACTTAATGAGGGCCTTATGCGTGGGGTAATAGGGTAACCACATGATGCGTAAGCCTTTAGTTGCTTGCATATCATCAAAAGTTGACTCATCATTTGATATTTTGACAGAGCAAATAGTGGTCGTATTTCAATGAGGAATACTGTTACCGCCCTCGACAAAATGTCCCCAGACAATATCCTCCTAGGACAAAATCTCCCCAGGACAATATCCCCCGAACACTAGCCCATGTTCATAAGCAACAATAATCCAACAGTCAACAATAACATTACATTTACATTTATTAAAACCAAAAGTAAAATAAAAAAGAAGGAATTGTGAATTTTTTTCCAAACTTTTCACATCCATTCTTCTAAAACATGGTCACCTATTATGCAATTATCCTAAAAAATAAAACATGCTCAGTATATTGTTAAACAGCATGATAATAATAATATTTATGTAGATAATTATATAATGATATGGTTAAAGAAAGAAAATTCATAAGCTCAGTATACTATAAAAGTACATTATGCAGGAATATTTTATGTTGACAATTACAAAATTGATTGCTATGATATGCATTTATTTATTTATTGAATAATGTGTGGCTATGTTTGTTTGTCTGTCTCTCTATACATCTGTCTTTCTATTTCTTCCCTCATATCTTCGTCAGTTTCCCATGTATGGGGCAAACATGTTTTAGGAGTGCCCAATGAGATGGTTTGACCAATAAATAATTCGAAATTCCCCCGAGGTGGGGATATTACGAAGAAACGTATGCGGGCGGTTGAAGTAGATTACGTAACTCGGAACAATAGGAGGTCGAAGTTACGTACAATTATTAGCGTGTTTTCTAAGATTGTTCCTAGTTAGGTGATCTACATCTTACATATGTTTTGGGGCATGAAGTTGTATACATCATTGCCACTGGCATTGCCCTGCCAAAACTTGAGTTGCAAGAAGTCCGCTCTTGCAATGACTGCCTTTTCTCCCGTGCAATAACTTACATAGTTACATATAATATATATGCTAATATATGCTATGTATGTTTTACTTCACCGGTAGACGTCATGGCTTGGTGCTGCTGGAATCATCGTGTATCGCCACATCCAACAGTAAGTATCACGTGTTAATGGCTGAAGAGTTATTGTAAACTTTATGGACTACCGCTATGGATTACCGCGTTCCGTATTCGAAATAAATTCAGTACCGAGCAGCAGTGTTTTTCACCAAGTAATGCAACATGTGACTTAATAATGTTATGAGACATTTCAATTCAAGATGTATCTGACATTTCTTTGGATTTCGCAGAATCGTTGTTTCGTCGAGTTTCCGGAATATAGAAAAAGCACAACTAAATATCCAACAAGACTGTGCCACTAAATTGTTCTCTACGATAATAAACCTAGATATATTTAATTCGCAAATTGTTATGTTAACAATTCACAACAACCATCTCGAATCAATCATAGGTAATTATTTTTAGCGGAGAGCAGAATATATTCTAATGTCAAAGAACAAATCTGGCCAACGACTATAGAATGTTGACACACTTTGCTTAACAAGGTACTATTTTAAAACACTATGATTGTAATGTCAGTTGTCAAATAAACTCGTTTATGTTTTATATAGATCATGCACTTTTCTTGTTGAAGAATATTTGTAAACAGTGTTCAAATAACCTTCTAACATTCGTTATAGAATGCGACATTTCTGTACTTTTCTACATTCTTGAATGAAAGATAACATTTTCATTAATTTTAATATTAGTTCTTAGATGCAATTTAAATTCTAATTTGTTTTACTGCAGCCTCAAATCCCACCACCGAGTCCACCATCAACCAGGAAAGAGAACATATTCGCTGAAATCGACTTTGCCCAACGAGACAAGCAAACTTTCAAAGTAAGTGCGGTTAAAACTAAGATGAAATCAAATTACATTTGACGTAGACGCAGTCAAGTTGCACAGCTTAGATGATACAACTGACTGTCTGCTGTCTCCTAATGTGTATTCCTGCTGAGCGGGTCAACGAGTGCTCGCCCCATAACGTCCATACGATGACTGAACATTGTAGACAATACTAACATGATGCTGTTGTGCATTGCATGCTGCTGATTATTAAACATAACCAGGTGAAATGATAGATGCCAACATTATGATGATGGTGCACTTTGTTGATGAATGTCGTCATTATAGCAACATCACGATGATGATATTGATGATAATAATTGTGACTATGACTATTCCAGCTAATACGATGACAATTACTAAGACGATGATCGTGGTTAGTGAAACTAAAGATGATGGTAATTATGTTAAGGTTGATGATGATAATGATATCGTTGTTGACTATGATCACCATGACTATTATATAAATTGCGATAAAAGTTATGTTGACAGAGATTTGCAGTGACTGATAATTAATAAGGACGACTGTAGTGGTGATGATGACGATCCTTATTATTATGATTATGAAGACAGCATACGCGATATTCACGCAACGGTTATTACTTTTCCTATTTAATAGACCCCGCTGAAACTTCTAAATAAAAGTTACGCAGCTCTGGCCCGCCATCTGACGTCATCATGTCGCTCTGACGTCGCTCGTGTTCGCGCCATATTTCACTGGATGACGTCATTCAACTACAAGGAGATCGAACTTGAAAAGAAACGTCCAGAATTGAATCGACCCGTCGATGGTCTACTGGGAATACTAGACCAGACGAACAACCACGCGTGTTTCTTCAAACGCTTGGCCAGGTATGCTAGCAGAGGGATGCGTCTTTAACCATTGGGAATGTTGTGTCAAAGGAAAAGCATCGCGTTTCTTGATATAATCAAAATGTGCAATCCATATGATACGTCAACAGTTTCTTAACACCATTCGTTGGAGGCATGGAATAACGAACGCGGTATTACTGTGAATATTGAGCTTACATAACGTTAACCAAAATTAACCATGTATATGTCAAATATATCTTGATGCAGTAGATGGAAGTCTCGGGTTAAAGACGAAATGTTGGGACAGTTGGAAGACAAGCGACGTTACTTTGAACACATACGTCAATAATGGTTCAAATATTTATTGATATTTGTTAATTTTTATTGATATTTGCTGACGTTGTGAATGGATTGCAGCGAAACCTGTGAAGTTGTGTAGACAGGGTACAGCTGACTGTTACAAGACGAGAAATAATATAGAAAATAAGTGGTGGAAGGACGGGAGGGAGGGGAAGAGGGAGGACAGGGACGAGGGAGCGAGTTGAGGAATGGAGAGAGAGAGAAGGTGGGAGGGAGGGGAGGAGGGGGAAGGAAGAGGGAAGAAGGGGAGGAGGGATGGGAGGAGGGAGATGAAGAGGGAAGGGCAGGGAGGGGAGGAGGGAGGGGGAAGAAGGGAGGGATGAGGGAGGGAGGATGGGGAGGAGTTAGGGAGGGAGGGGAGGAATTAGACTCAATATAGCTGAAAGCACGAGAAGGATTAAGACACGACAACAATGGAAACACAAGAAGGACTGAGAAACCAAAAGGATTGATACATGAGAAGGATTGAAACACGAGAAAGCGGGAAACGCGCAGAAGATGGGACGAACCCTGCATAATATGTACTATGAAGGAACTGGACATTACATGACAGTTCAAATGTAAAGAACAGTGTTTAAAGTAGTGAAAAGTAGAAGTGTAAAAGGCAGATGCCATGCGTGAAAGATTTCACAACAAATCAAAAACTTATCCAATTGTTGTTTTGAATCGTGGCAAACACATTTACAAGCACATTCGTGGGGACCGCATCCAGTTTGTCGCATACGTTTCATGTGGCTGACTTCGCTAACGACAATCCCACAAAGGTTATATCCATGCTGGCATTATTTAACTCAAATACTATTACCCAGTATATTACTTAAGTTTGACGAGATAATAATATTAAACACGCGTAACATGATTTTATTAATAAGTCATAACGTATTTCAATTATATTACCTTCCTCACAGAGAGGCGGACATTCCTTGTGTCGTTATCAGCGGAGTAAACAAGAATGTTTCCTACTTGGTCGGCGAGCGACATTTGCATCGAAAACAGGAGAAACGCGCGCAGTGGAACGCCGTTCTAGTTGACAAGGAATGGCGTTTGCTGGACGTGATGTGGGCGTCCTGCGCTCTCATCAGACGTCGAGTGGCACATTGGTCTTTGATCGACGTGCACGGGGAGACACTCGAAGAAGAGGACGTTGACGAAGACCCGGGGAAAAAAGACGACAAAACCAACGAGTTTTTCTTCCTCACGGACCCCGACCGATTCATTAGCACCCACTTTCCCGACGACCCAGACTGGCAGTTGTTGCCGCGGACGCTGAGTACGCTGCAGTTTGAAAAGTACGTCTACGTACGGGAACGGTTCTTTGCGATGGGACTGACTCTTCTACCCGACAGCCAGCGCTATTGCGTGCTGAAGACAAGCGACGACGGTGAAGTGACCATGAAGTTCGGAATTCCAGAAAATCTCGGAAGATCCGCACAGTTTCGTTATTTGATCTTCAAAGAACTTGCTAACGGATCTACGTCCAACAGCGACAGCGGCGAGTCGAAGTTAAACTGGAAGGGTTGCGTCTTCTACCAGCAGTCAAAGGAACAACTCTGCTATGTGTGTAACATGCCTACTGTTGGCAGATTCCGCATGGATGTCTTCGGGCGTCATGTGCAACGTGATAGGGACCTGGATCTCGTATGTTCTTACGTCATCGTGTGCGACTCGACGGCAAACCGCCGTCTACCGGACGACCCGGACATCGGCTGGGGTCCGGTGACGGAATTGGAAGAGGCGGGACTGATCGCTGAAAGCCACACCGATGCGATGATTGACGTAACCGACCCTGTTGTGGTAATTCGATTCAGCAAAAAGACCGACAAAGAAATGGTTTTCTGGCACTCTCTGAAGCACAACACTTTCGTGGAAGAGCAACTCCATTCGTGCATCTTTCTGCAGGTAAGCAATGATAAGGTCATTGTTGTTCTCCGACTGCCGGAACCGGGCATGTACGCGTACAAGCTGTTCGCCGACATTCGTGCCGTTGGAGGAGACATCCCGAACGTGTGCAATTATCTGATCCGCTTCAAGTATAACGAAGGCGATCCAAGCTCGCCGTTCCCACCTCTCCGTTGGGGACTTGTCGGACCCGGTATACAGGCTCGGAATCTCGGCATCGTTGCGACCGATCGAGAAGCTAACATCGGGTACATCTCACCCTCGTCACCAGACGTGAATCTCACACTGAAATTGCCTTCGTCAGACTACGACATTTTCTACGAGACCGGATTTCTGCAAAGGGAAGGTGCCCGACAGGCAGTTGGTGTTACGGTAGATACCCAGGGCAAGAAAGCGAAGATTCGGCTGACTTTGAAGGGATTCGGCGAGTATGCATTCAACATGTTTGTCCGGCGACCGTCCGATGACATCCGAATTCACCACGTCCACTCCGTTCTCATAGACTACAGCGAGCCGCTTGATGTGGAAGGAGAAGATAGTTCCAACGATGCACCAGAAGGCGATGGCCATCCAGATGAGCGCGGCGTGTCCAGGACCGACGAACAGGTGGCGACACAGCAGGTCTTTAGTCTTACGACAGGATTCAAGATGATGTTAAATTTTGGTCTGGGTGATTCCACAAATCGAGGCAACGACGACGAGACGGTGGAGGTGCCACTTGACGACGAAGCAGTACCGACCGAACAGTTTACGTGCGAGCACAAGTGCATGGAAACATATGAGGAGAAGTACAGTATTATGTTGCCGATGTCCGGACATGACTTTCTGTTCTCCGTTGAACGCAAGGCAGCGAAATATCCAGCAGACTTCATCAGGATGGAGCGACAGGTGGGTGATGATGTCTTGACCACGAGCCTTCCGCTAGAGGGCACCTACGTCGTAGATGTGTTCGCGGTGCTTGACGACAAACGATTGGTGAAAGTCAACCGCTACCACATCCATCGACTTGTAAAGGTAACGCACAATTGTACAACTCAAAATAAAAAAAATTAATAGACAATACGTACACACAGTAATACATATATACGCACACACAGTAATATATATATATATATATATATATATATATATATATATATATATATATATATATATATATATATATATATATATATATATATATATATATATATATATATATATATATATATATATAAACATTGTCCTGACACACAGGCTAGCGCACACGCACTCACACACACGCACACACGCGCGCACGCACGCACACCATATGTATTTGTTTAAGTTTAGTCCACTTGTTCATTGTTCTTTGTGTTTGTCCGTTGCCTTGAGTCATCCAGCCACACAAACTGTGTTGTCTTTGTATGGGTCATTACTGAAGTGCACTGACCCTTCACCTTCACCAATGTATCAAATGATAAACTACATGGGATGTTTGTATCGCGTTTCAGCCTGAGTCCACAGAGGTACCAGAAATCATAGTCGAGCAACCACAACCAAACCTAGAACGTAAGCATTGATTGTCTAAAACCAATGGAATACCGTATGAACGTGTGATGACTGCTAAACTACGTGCGCTGTGATGCAATGAAACAACACTGAAGAAAGCATTCGCTTCATTCGCTGTTCATTCCCTCTCTCTTTAAAACACCTGGAATGTAAAATATGTTTTACCAACGTGGGCCACTAATAAAACCTGCCGGGTGGGATATACAATACAGAATTTACAATATGTGTAAACGTGGATCCAAAGCTAACAGTCAAGGAGGAAGCATCGGGTCAGAAGACAATCCAGCTAATTATACCATCAAACAGCGTCAACACTTATCGAACAACAAACCGTACTGAATATATATATTAGATATAATATGTCTCGGCTTGAACTGACGCCATGTCACTTGTCATTAGTGTATACATTTTTTACGTCGAGTGCACAACTGCCTATATGGATACAACGAAAAACCTACATTATTGTGTATCAATTATCTATCCCCAAATTCCTATTTGCCTTTGTCCATATCCCTGTAACTAATGAAACACAACAACCGGCCATCTAGGTTACACATTAATTAACAATATCCTTCGCTGTCGTTCTCCACTCTTCTCCACACTTCTAACTCCCACCAAATCTCTCTTCACACAGTTCTCTTATCTAAGTCTCGCTCTTCGCATTCTCATTGATGTCATTACAATCAGGCTGTCACCGATACCGGTGATCGATTTTTGCTTCCCTTATCTTTTCCGTCGCTGTTCCCATTTCACTGCCTTCTTCGTTACTCGTCTCCACTTCCCTTTTCCCTCGCTGTCGTTCTCCACTCCCTTCCCACCATCGCCAAATCTCTCTTCACACAGTTCTCCCTTCTTAATCTCGGTCTTCGTCTTCTCATTCGTGTCATTACAATATTATGCATTATGTATATTATTATGAATATAATAATACTATCTTTGGTGAACAATCATTAATAATAAATCTTGGGCAGTTTACATTATTTGTTACATTAATCCCAGATACGCCGAACACCCAATGTGTTTGGGCAAAATTAATCACGGGTAGAATTGTGATAGATTCTAGCGAGAACAGCAACCGATCTGCATTCATATTATTCTCCGCAGAAGGGTCAATTGCTCGACTCAATCAGTTCGGCTTGTCATTTCTCAACAACCTAGCATGAGGACACGATTGAATGGAATGAATGAATGTAGGAAAGAATGAATGAACTGTGAATGAATTAAACAACCAGTCAGTCGTTTCCACCATGTGTACGTTCTTATTTCGAAGATATCCAATGGTCACGACATGCATGTCCTTAACACCGTACTTGTCAAGGGGTTGTCGTTAGCCCCGCAATGAGTCGGCACATTGACATTGCAGAAATCAAGCAGGATCGCCTATTCCAAAAACGAACATTGCGGCTGATGGAAGCTGTGAGGGGCAAGAACTTGGAGAAACTGTCGCGCGCCATTGAAGAATTCAGAGACGCCCAAGTACCTGACGGTGAAGAACTGTTACAGGCAAGCGAGCGACGTCTCGCCTTCCTGCAGGTGTCCGAAGGTAAGTCGGAGAACGCACCGAATATGCTCGTGTAGTATGTGGATGCCTGCAACCGCCAGAGAAACGATCGTCCAATTCCTTCCTAGGAGACCACACTTACAAAGCCGCTCCAACTTCAGTTCAATGCAATATACGAACGTCGTTAATATGCCTAGTTAAAGGTGGGATGTCTTATGTGAAGTACACATCTTTCATTGGGTCATTCTGCTGTATTTTGTAGGATTGTTAACAACTGATGCTATATACGCGTAACAAATGTCGTTTTTGTGTACCGTGTGTTTTAATGTTGTTCGTGTAGAATCGGCGGCGAAACAGCAGCGATTGATACACAGTGGTATTATTATGAGATTAATTTGAAGAGACGTGGGTGTTTTGCTGGTTATGCCTCGAAATAGGAGAAGCCGGTATATTAATAAGATATTTCCGCTCCACAAATTATCATGGTCCAATGTATACATATATATAATTTCAGGAAATACAATAACAAGTTCAACAATGGATAAACAGTAATAATAATGTTATAATAATATTAGTTTTATTAGGCTTTACAGCCATAAAGGATGAATAGTACATGTGTAGTACATGGTAAATATAATTATATACATTAAATTATAGAGCATTAAATTGCATATAAATAAATATAGCATAAATCAATATTAAACTATGAACATTAAATTGCATGTAAATAATAAAAAAAAATTAATTAAATTTAGAGCATTAAATTGCATATAAATAAGTTAAAATGGAGTATTAAATGTAGGGTATTGAATTGCATGCACATCAGTAACTAAGATAAAAAAATAGGTTTGTGTTACTTACAAGTAAAAGTAGAATATTATAAATTAAAATAAAGTCTTGATTAGGTCTACTTCAACAGTGGTGCTAACGTGTTCGAAGTTAGCAACAAGATTACTGCACTTGCACAGCGTGGTGTATGCGTGGTCAAGCAATTCAAAAGGATGAAATTAATCGTTTTGAATTGTCTTTCAATGTACCTGGCAAATAGTGCCTAGTATTTCATAAGTTTCAGCAATAAAGCAAACATATTAAATGTCTTAAAAAATTATTTCTTCGGAGTATTTACTTATGTGAATCATCGTCGAATATAAATATATCGATCTTCTATGTTTAATCCTTTCTTTGTTCCTGACTTCAGATCTCACTGAAGGAATCAAAAACAAGCGTTTACAACTGTTGTACCGAGGTCTGAAGCGGGCAAAGAAAGAAGATCTGCGCGAGGAGTTGCACAAGCTCTTTGATCAAGCCAACAAGTTGTTCATTTGGCTGAAACGAATTGAGAAGATTAATCGCAAAGTCATGAAACTAGACAATGTGTGTAGTTTTAGTTACATAATAGCAATCTCTGACATTTGTTTAAGAATACATTACATACAACTAACGAAGAGTGAATATGGTGGTAGTAGTTATGTGTTGGTTACATTAAAAGCTACGTTATGAAGTTATTACATTCCAGTGTTTACGAAGTCATAAAAAACATTACATTCACTAACAGTGCACACACACACATATATATATATATATATATATATATATATATATATATATATATATATATATATATATATATATATATATATATATATATATATATATATATATATATATATATATATATATATATATATATATATATATATATATATTATTGAGAGAGAGAGAGAGAGAGAGAGAGAGAGAGAGAGAGAGAGAGAGAGAGAGAGAGAGAGAGAGAGAGAGAGAGAGAGAGAGAGAGAGAGAGAGAGAGAGTAGAATTCCGAAGTAAAACAGAAGAGGGTATTACAGACTATGCAACGTGTCTGTGTAGTTCACATTCATCTCCTGGATTGCAGAGAGCGATAGCTGAAATGAGGCGCTACAAGAGTCCACCGGACCCCATACGCGATGTCATGAAGGGAACACTACTTGTGCTCGGAGAACCAGAAAAAATAGTCGAGGTAAGACAGATCAGAGTCAATTATTTTCAAAAGTAATTTTTTGGCAGGATATGTACTAAAGCTTGTACTAATAGTGCATTATGCATTATTCATGCCTTTTATAAGTATATGCGTGGTGAATGGTTCCTGTTTCGTATGTTCAATATCCTAACAGGAAGAACGACTCAGTGATGCTATGTTGTGTGAAACGTAAACGGATTGACATTTTTGGCTACATCGCAGTTATACCTTCCTGAACGGAGAATCAATCTCAAAATTTAATTCATTACAAGACATCGCATAATGCACACATAATGCACGCATAATGCACACATAATGCACTCATAATGCACACATAATATACACAATCTCGACAGGAGATCGCTGTCTGAGTATATCTTTGCGATTTGAGTTCGCAACACGGGATTTCCAACGCAGAAAAGGAAACCATGTATCTAGCTACATTCTTGATACAAAATCCCAGCGGTGATATCATTGACCGACAACGTCCTACTATAACGCGTTACGTTCTGGTTTTTATTTCGACATTCTAAAACCACCACAACGGCAATATTACGGAATTTTGACTAGCCATGTAATTGACAGGAATGGAAGGAGATCTCCGCGTTGATGGGGAAGACCGGAAGGATGAGCATTAAACGTCGGATTAAGGAGTTTGACGTCGACACGCTTCACATCGACACAGCGAGGCGGGCGAGATGCATTCTTGCCAACTACGACATTTTGACGATGAAAGAATTCAGCAAAGTCGCCTTGCCGTTTTTCTGCTGGGTATGTTCTAGATCAACCTTTAATTATTTAGATTTAGCTTAAAGTGAGATTCGCGCATTGTTTTACCACTCACCACCGCAATATTTCTCCATGTCCACGCTCGTGGTCACCATCGGTGCTACCGACAACGTCCCCAGCAGCGTCAACGTATTTATTTGTTGCGTTTCAGACGAACGGAATGATGAGGCAGGCGAAGACGCGGTTTGTTCAGGCGGGGGGCAGGTTGGACGACGAGGAGGCCTGGGAAGACATAGACTACATCTTGGATTCCGATGACGAAGAGGAAGCACAGGGAGAGAGCCAAGTGTAGACATATTATAATATAACACGTAAACAGATGAGCATCATCAACGAACGAGGTTTCTGAATGATACTTGTATCCGTTGGAGAATCAGTATCAGAGTGTCAGAACAGGAACATATTATAGAGAACACGAGTGTAAGATTTGAAGATACACGGAACACACATGTGACCGATATAGAACACGTATGGCATCACATTTTATTATTAATAGTTGACGCATCCAACCATTCGTACTAAAGATGATTCCTACCCGATACGACACGTAACCATGACTATTCGTAACCAAGACGAGTCTTGATTACGAAGATTCGTACCCATGAGGATTCGTATTCTATGTGTATAATACCTGTAATATTGATTAACGGTTGTAAAATATTTCTTAATTCTCAATTAGTTAAATGCTAAGTGTGTTGTAGCTACTCTGGAGTGGTACAATGTTAATGGGGTACGCTCCATTTGTGTAAAAATCGTCCCAATACCTATTCTACAATGCAATATGTACACTGCACCTACAGTTTGCGTTTCAGAGCCACTGCACGAAGCCGATTTGTAGATCAGCAAATATAGTTTTCGTTTAAAAGAATTGCTGTCGCGGTAAGTAATATAGGTAATTGTATTATGTTTTTGGTAAATTGTGCGTTGCGTACAACAAGGGAACCAATGAACCAATTATTGACATTAAAACATTTTAGAAACATTTGAGTATTGTCATTTATCCAGGCGGAATATGCCACCTTAACTTCCAAATAAGCAACCATTACCTTAACGTTTGGTGACTTCACACAAGGGTGAAAGAAGCACGTTGGAATCAACGAATTTCAACGATACTGGCGTTGTCCCTCTGACAATACTGACTCCGGTTTTCCATTATGTT
The DNA here is from genome assembly GCA_033239005.1 of Lamellibrachia satsuma. Classification (NCBI taxonomy): domain Eukaryota; kingdom Metazoa; phylum Annelida; class Polychaeta; order Sabellida; family Siboglinidae; genus Lamellibrachia; species Lamellibrachia satsuma. The sequence continues at coordinate 3,157,551 of BSQZ01000062.1, read as the reverse complement.
TTTCTAGTCGAATACCAGCGATATTATCCTTTATCCTTTATCCTTTGTGTGTGTGTGTGTGTGTGTGTGTGTGTGTGTGTGTGTGTGTGTGTGTGTGTGTGTGTGTGCGCGCGCGCGCGCGCGCCAATTCATTGTTGAGTACTGAAAAGTAGGTACCGACAGTTGGTTGTAGAATCCATAATATGGTTATTGATATGAGGATAGACTGTAATGGAGAAATCTAAGTCGCCGTGTTTAAAACATTGAAACAATTCATCAAGTAATATATTGGGCATACAAACACGCGCGCCGTATAAATGCACACAGGCGCACGCACGCACGCACACACGCACGCACGCACGCACACTCACTCGTATCTGAAGACCTATTGACAACTACAGTAATCTCAACAAACATGCTTTAAGTATTACTCTTCGTGGTGAATAAGATACAACTAATTGAATTACTAGCATGACCGATATCATATTAAATAGGTTCACATTACGACCACATTATGACTAAGTTTGCTGTTATATCACATAGCAAACAACAGTCATACTCGTTGACGATGGAGAAATGACGTACTACACTTCTGTCGCCCTTGAAATACCGTCCTTTTATAACCATTGTCCACGTTATGTGGATGCACTGAAGATACACCATGTTTTGTTGTGGGGATTGCTGTAACTTGTCAATGTACGACTCACCATATGGTCTTTAATTAACATTTCTAATAATTTACAAATCACTGATGTTAAACTCACTGGTCTGTAATTCTCTGACTTATTTCTCGAACCCTTTTTAAATAATGGTATGATGTTTGCTTCTTTCCATTCAAACGGAACAACTCCCTCTTTTAATGACAAGTTGAATACTCTTGCAAGTGGTATACTGATTTGTTCTACTGTTTCCATTAGTAATTTTGGAGGAATCCCATCCACTCCCGGTGATTTGTTATCCTTCATTGCCTTTAGGTTTGAGAAACATGGCTTATATAGAAATATTAAAATCACTAAAACTACCCACATTAGCATATAGACGTCTACGAGGTGATATGATTTTTTGAAAATAATACACAGTTTATACGACATTGAATCTTCACCTATATATAGGTTATAGTAACTTTCCAAATTCCCATGACGCTTCAGTGCCCATATTCACAAATAAGGTCACCTCGCTATTAAGATAACTTTTGCCTTGAATTACAGTAAACTCGCATATATTATTACATTATTTTTATATCAATGCGAAATCCTGGGTCTGTTCTTCACAACTACAACCAACTTTATGTGCCTTAGCAACTTTCCCATAAGATTTACGCTTTTGGACGACTCTACACGTGTCGGCAATTTTCGGCACCTTTCGGTCTTCCTTAACGGTCACGCCCACGGGCAACTGAATCAGCTTGAGCCCCTGTAACTGATATATATATATAAGGGTATGCAACTAGGAATGACCCCACTCACCTTTCAACATCCGTATCTCGGCGTTGCGATGCGTAATCCGAATACTGTGACCTTACACAAACGTCCCAATGAATAAACTTTCACTATACCTACTTGTCATTAAAAACATATATGGATTTCTTATGAAAAGCGGTACGTTAACGACTGTACGCACAGAATCCTAACCCACATGCATACAGTAACATAACAATGTTACCGGAAGTGAGGTGCATGTTGGGTAGTGATGTGTGCAAAATCCTTTGTTAGGCAAATAATCTACACAACAAAAGGAGCCAATTATTAGTCTGACACATTCTACAGCAGGTGACAGGTGTGCGTCGACAATCCTCTTGCAAAGGTCAAACACGTGGCGTTTGCCTAACAAAGGATTTTGCACACCTCACTGTCACCTGCTGTAGAATGTGTCAGACTAATAATTGGCTCCTTTTGTTGTGTAGATTATTTGCCTAACAAAGGATTTTGCACACATCACTACCCAACATGCACCTCACTTCCGGTAACATTGTTATGTTACTGTATGCATGTGGGTTAGGATTCTGTGCGTACAGTCGTTAACGTACCGCTTTTCATAAGAAATCCATATATGTTTTTAATGACAAGTAGGTATAGTGAAAGTTTATTCATTGGGACGTTTGTGTAAGGTCACAGTATTCGGATTACGCATCGCAACGCCGAGATACGGATGTTGAAAGGTGAGTGGGGTCATTCCTAGTTGCATACCCTTATATATATATATCAGTTACAGGGGCTCAAGCTGATTCAGTTGCCCGTGGTCACGCCTAGCAGTTTGGCAATGTTTTTCTTGTTGTTATTGTAAACTTATTCTTAAATAACAACACTGTTTTTCTACATTTGTGCCATTTTGCTACAACCGATGTTCAAATGTAATTAAGGTACTGCCTTTCGTTCATTACACATTAGTAAGGAGCCGGTAATGCGTGAAGGAATGTCTTGTTCATGCATGGATGGATATGGTGGGCGATAATAGAAGCGGGGTCGTGACCGTTTTCACGATGTTGTTCTCAACCTATTCTCCAGGAGGCACGCCGGTTGTAATCAAATGTCCGTCGTACGACGGTTAAAAGCACATTAAGTTGGTTGTAATTGTGAGGAACGAATCCTGGATTTCGCATTGATATATGCAAGTTTACTGTGATTGAAGACATTGAGAGTAGTCATCGAATAATTTGGGGACACACATGTATGCGTGTGTGGGGGGGTGCGTGCGTGCGCGCGCGCGCGCGCGTGTAACAGAAGCGGGGTCATGACCGTCTTCTTCAAGTCTTCAAGTATATACTGTTAAAATGTAATAATTTACTATCCTGCAGTTTGTAACGTCATCTCCCAAGGTGGGGAGATCTAGAAACGTTTGAAAGTACAATACATGTGTGCAGTTGATGGTTAAAGTGGACTTCTACAATAACTTAATAACTTCGAGGGTGGCTTTTTGAAATGCTTCTTCCACTGGTGCCGTGACTGCTTTTGAAAGCTACAATGTCATTGGAAAGGAATTGATCTAAAGCGACACCTAAATAAGTGACGCTTGATTTTGATTCCTTGTCATTTCCACTGCATATAACATTTAGTTTGTCACATTTGTACACGTTTCTCTTCATGCCAAACAAAATGGATTCAGTTTTACCTAAATGAAGTGACAATCTATTTTCGGTTAACCATTCACTGACGGACGTTATACAACTTTAGCTGTTCTACTCTATATTCAACAGGTAATAATCCAACAGACATGGAACCTCAGTGTCAGGGCTGCGTCCAATTATGTAATTGTAATTGATTACAGCAAAATTGTGTAATTGTAATTGATTATGGTTTCAAAATGTTGCTGTAATTGTTATAGTTTGTATAATTGAAAATTTATTTCAATTACAATCAATTACAGTACGTTTCATATCACAAACTACCTGAATGAATTGTCAATAAAAATATAATTTAAGTCTCACATGAGTTGAAAATCAAGACTAATAATAACACCTGCATATATATTTATATTTAAGTCTCAGTATTCCCTATCTGGTGGGTACTGGTCTGTGGTACTAGTGGTGGGTAGCCTTAGCATTTAGACTTTTCAGTAAGTTGGTAACAGCCAGGAAGCAATAAACAATGCACATACATTGTCAGACAAAGGCTAAGCTGGTATTCAAACAACATGGAAAGACCTGTAGCCTGATACTGCTTCAGAAAATATCAGCTCAGTGAAACATTGCAGAGTTAGCAAGCCAATTACACCCCTTGTGTTGTGGTGCGTTGGAGACAGATCAGGTGGCAATGACCATTTATATGGCCTCTCTTCCCATTCCCAACTCACACAAAACAAAGGGCAGACCAATTAAGAATGTTAGCTTAGAGCAGGAGCTACAACCTTAAAGTAAACACACCATACCCTATTATTAGTATTTTCCAAAGAAAAATTTAAGAAATGCGCACGGATAAATGTCTACATTGGAATATGTCCTGTAGGATTATGTCTGGATATTGCATTGTATTTTTATATAATAAAAATATGTTTTAAACAGCTATCTTTTTATTTAGTATAATTCAAAGTCACAATTCAACAAAATGTACAAACGTTACCTTATATTTGTTTATCAATTGTGTACAAAATATTTAAATTCAGCAAAACGTGCAAAATACATAATTAACAAATGCTGAATATATTTGGTTCCGCATAATGTAATTGTAATTGAAATTGAAACAGTGTAATTGTAATTGATTTGGAAAATTATGACTGTAATTGTAATTGAAATAAAAAATTGTATGTAATTGTAATTGATATAATGTTGTGTAATTGGACCCAGCCCTGCTCGGTGTGGCATTTGCATTCTACATTTCATCATCTTCGACAGTCCGCTATACCAAGCTGAACATGTGTAATTAAAATGACACTGAAACAAAGCAGAGATTAAAGTTTTTTTTGTCAGGTTAAAGTTTCTGGCATTCCTGTATAAAACATTAAGTTTATTTGAACTTTTAGTAAAGATTTTGGAAGCTACAATGTCAATGTAAAGTGACACCAAAATAATTGATGCTTTATTTTGATTCAGTGTCACTTCCACTGCATATAACATTAAATAATCTGATTTGAACAAGTTACTCTTCGTATTGAACAAGATGGATTCAGTTTTACCTAAATGAAGAGACAGCTCCGAACTTAAAGTTGCCCCCATACTTGCTTTTTGCTTTCCTGAGACAAGCAAGACGTCAGCATACAACAAAAGCTTGCATGTTACTGCAGCTGACAGGTCCTCAATCTATTCACCAGGGGGCTGGCCGGTTCTAATCACATGTCAGTCGTACGGTGGTTAAATTCTGGCAGGTGTTTTAACTTTGAAACTTAACTAATATGCTCAGTTCTAACTGCAATTAAACTCTCCGTTGCAGACTAGAACCAGAAGTGCAGTTTGTGCAGCAGTCCTCAGTGAGAAATAGAAAACATTTTCTAGGTAAGTAAAATCAGTGTTGCTAACTAGACAAGAGTAATTAACAGCAGGTTACAGTTATGTATATTCGTGTTGATTATATATAAAGTGCGGCTGAAAAAATCAGCAGCAGGTTCACTAATAACAGACATTGTGTGGCCTCACAGAAACAAGGAGTATTTATTTCATAACAAAATGATAATATTTACAATGTGTATTTAACAGTATTGTGTTATTTATTGCTGTTGAGGTAGCTGTTACTATGTCATATATTTTATAAAATATATTTCATAAATTATATAAAATAATGAATGTTATCAATTTTGTTATGCACATTTGACATGTTATGTTTGATATAATCTGAACATATGAAATTGTAATATTCCTACAAGTTTTATATTTTCACCTGCTGTGACTGATTATGCACAGTATTTTGCTACTTTTGCTGATGACGTAGCTGTTACGATATTGTACGTCATATATTTCACAAAACGTGTTTTGACTGTTGAGCTTTTGGGGACAAATGGACTTCAAAAAACCTCCAAGACCTAAGGTTTCATTACTTTGATTTCAGGGTTGGCGGCTAACTTAATGTAAATGCACAGTGTGTTATGTTTCAGACGTCAGCCTCGGCGCCGATGTGACGTCCACGGTAAGCTGCTCACAGTGGAAGTGGTCGGGAGTGTGAACAGCTCAACACAAACCTCGGGTGAACCCTATGGACCACATACTGTGTGTAGTTCAGGAAGGTGTGCACCCACAGAGAGAGAACACATACACGTGTGAAACATTTGAAATACAACATATTCGCAACAGCCATTTATACAAGGAGGAAACCTTAACAATAACCATTTGCCCGGAACGGTAACTTGACGAAACGACATACACTCACGTTGAAGACATTTCTGTGATAGCAATGACAAACAGTGGTAAAGCTAAGATGAATGGACAGAGTCGCGTCAGTGAGAAACACTTCAAATGTGACATATGTAGTAAAGTGTTTGCACATATTGGTAGCCTAACGAAACACAAGGCCTGTCACTCTGAGGAGAAACACTATATTTGTAATACATGTGGAGCCAAATTTGTAAAGAACGGCAATTTACATATACATATGCGCACTCACTCTGGGAAAAAACCCGACACATGTGATACCAGGGTAAAGCTGGCAAACGTTAAACGTTTAAAGAGTCATGGGCAGTCTGTTTCTGGGGAAAAACCCTTACCTAAGCATACGCTAACGCACAGTGGGAAGAAACCATACACATGTTGTACATGTGGCAAGGTGTTTGCACGTATTAGTAATTTTAAAATACATATGCGCTCTCACACTGGTGAGAAGCCGTACACGTGTGATACCTGTGGGGCCCAGTTTGCACATAGTGCGTCATTGAAGAAACACGTACGAACTCATACTGGCGAAAAACCTTTCAAATGTAACATATGTGATGCAACGTTTGCAAGCCAGGGTTACTTCAGAAGTCACCAGCGCAATCACACTAGTGAGAAACTACACAAATGTGAGACGTGTGGAGCATATTTTGCACATAGTACGGCTCTAAAGGTGCACATCCTAGTTCATACTGGAGAGAAACCCTTCAAATGTGAGACGTGTGGAGCAAAGTTTAGACAGATTAGCCATTTACAAATCCACAAGCGCACCCACACTGGGGAGAGACCCTTCAAATGTGAAACATGTGGGTCACGATTTACCCAGAGTTGTCATTTAAGGACGCATATGTTGATTCACAAAGAAGAGAGAAACTACAAATGCGTCACATGTGGCGCAGATTTTAAACAACGTTCCGCTTTAACGAAACATATGCGCTCTCATACTGGGGAGAGACCCCACAACTGTGACATATGTGGCGCCCAGTTTGCGCGAAATGGCCATTTAAAAACACATTTGCAGACTCACACTGGGGAGAAGCCGTACAAATGTGAGACCTGCGGAAAAGAGTTTGCTCAGACCAGTCATTTAAGCGCGCACATCTTGACTCACACTGGAGAGAGACGCCACAAATGTGACGTGTGCGGGGCAAAATTCTCATCACGCTGTTCCTTAAAGAGTCACAAATACATTCACAGTACGGAGAAACCTTACAAATGTGACATCTGCGGAGCACGGTTTGTACGTGTTCAGTATTTAAGAAATCATCGGAAAACTCACGCTGATGAGAAACCGCACAAATGTGGCACTTGTGGAGCACAATATTCGCATATCGGTAGTTTACGGACTCACATGAAGAAACACAATACAGAGAAACCTTTCAAATGTGACACGTGTGAAGCAGCGTTTACTGCGAGCAGTGAATTGGTGAGACACCTACGCGCTCACTCTGGTGAGAAACCTTACAAATGCAGTGATTGTGAGGTAATGTGCAGCACGAGTAGTCTCTTAAAGGCCCACATGCGCGTTCACACTGGAGAGAAACCCTACGTGTGTCATACTTGTGGAGTACGTTTCGCATGGAGTAGTCGGAGAAACATTCACATGCGCATTCACACTGGTGTGAAACCTTTCAAATGTGACATGTGTGGGGAGCAGTTTACGGAAAATCGTTACTTACAAAGGCATGCTCTGACGCACGACAGGAGTAAACTCTAAACACATAACAAAGCTTTGTGGGTGTTTGTGCTGTTGCTACACACATACGAAACCATACAAATGTTGTGTTTTGTTAGGTTCAGTTTGCCGCCTCAAACGTGTATGTGCACAGTCTGAAAATATACTTCCTGTGCATTGCATTGAAAGAAAACGCCAATTTAGTGAAGCAACGGCGCCACAAAGTGTCTACACGTGAAGAGACGTCATATAGACAGCGTTAGCTGCCTGCACGTTTCGTACGGCTCGCTTCTTAATAGCTATTTGAAGGATAACAATAATCCTCGTTAATCTACTGTGAACGATAGATCTCCATGGTAGTAGTAATACTAATAGTAATTTATGTCTTGCAATCATGCGATTGAATAAAAGTACAGGTACAAATATGCATTTGCTAAAATTATATACGTACGTTTTAGATTAGAACATAGTTTGTTGAGTATCAAACATGTCGAATAGTTGCATTGGGGTTCTGTGACAAATGCTTTCCTTGATGCCAGGGAATAATTACACTATGTTTAGACCAGGACTATGTTAGCAAATTAACCTGTAGCCATAGGGCAAACTATGTTTTTTATGTATAACTATTATTATTATATGACCTCTTAAAATGTGTTTGGAAAACGTATTTTGGTTACACGAAAAGGCATGTTATTAATAGTGTTACCAGCCTGTTGGCATTGTACAATTTCAGGAAAATATCTAAGTGGATTGTAAAAAATACGATAGATGACGCAGGCGTGTGTTTGGTAAATTAATTTTTGTTATGTGCGAATCACAGGTCTTGAATCTTTTTGAATGAAGTGCTCCATTAATCACTTCGAATCAGCGAGCCACATGTACATTGTTTATACGATCGTTAGCGTAGCATGCCTATTGTTGTATTGTTAATGTTTGCACATATCTTATATGTATGCCATTTAACTAGGATATTACGCAACTGCACTAGTAATGTAATGCTTCTGTTAATACTATCGCCGAATAATCATGACCAACTGTAGCCATGTTTAGATAATTATGCATCATACCAATTTACAAAACACATGTAGCAGCTGCGGCGACTTCTGTAGTGTGCAAATAAAGCTTTGTCTAATGCCCACGAATATGATTTGTTGTTGTTATTATTAAATGTTTGGATGCAGACATGTCCTCATAATCCTCACGGCGCATCGCAACGGTTCAACTCCAACTGATGTTTAGTGGTAACTGAGTTTTTGGTAGAAAGGTCTCGACGACGTTGATGCGCCGTCAGCAGGTGCTGACCGGCGCTGCCACACTGCCAGTGGCGATATCATGCAGAAAACAAAACGAACACAGTGGTAAAGGGAAGCAAAAGTCATGGTTTTGGGCCTATGCACCCATAAGAGTTTCCAAAACCTAAACATTTGCAACTACAGTTAAGAATATCATACCATAGGTTTACTAGGAACACCTTGTTGAGTATATATAACATCATAATGTCACGGGTAGCACCATATTATTTGATAACCCTACGTCACGAGAGTCATTGTCTAATAACATTCGCTCGTCAAATGAAAATATATTTGTATGTACCTATTCCAAAAAAACTTGCCAATGGGATGTGGCCATGCTGTTTGTGTCAAAACCACAGAGTTTCATCATTAATCATTCCCCTTTAGACTAGAGCGATAAGCCAGCTAGCTGCCAGGAAGCAGGCGTGAACCACTGGCCAACATCTCATTGTTCGGCAGAAACAGTTGCATCCACTGGCATGACACATAGAGTAGTACTGTTTATAGTGTGAACATAGCATAATACAAATATTTGTCTAATATAAGTAAGATAAGTAAATAAGTAAGTAAGTAAACTGTCTTTCCTCCTCATCATCATGTACAATATAAGACAAGACCTAAATAAAGATGAGGTGGCTACCAGAGAAGTATAAACTTATCGGGCTTATAGCAAGTGACAATGGAACCAGGAACCAGTAAATTGAAGATTTGTCATTGTCAGTTGTTGTTAAAAGGTCACGAGTAGTTAGGCGGTTAATTATGTGGGACGCTGGAGGTTGGAGAAGCACGGAGCTACATCTTGGTGCTTGATATCATACGGTGGCACCACCTTGTGGAGAATAGTAGCTAGGTGTGGTAAAGTGCATATACTTTGCGGTGTATGCTTAGCTAAAACTGGTATATGCACAGCTAAATGCGACACAATTAGTGAAGGAAGGCGACTTTACTTCGGAACTGCTATTATATTTGAGTGGATATTCATACTATCGAATAACTATCGCTTCCGAAAGCATTAGTAATGTGCTGTGGCGTCGTTTTGCAAAACCATTCAAATAAGCGTAGCAATTTTGTATGATGGCGTCTTATCTCAAAACATGTTTTCGTCATTCGATAATCGTAACTATTTCATTCATAAACAGCTTTCGAACATTTTTGTGCACTTACATGATGAAATAATTGTTAATGACTTCAAATATAAATGCTTTGCGCAACGTTTCTTTTTAAACTGGCTTTATTCCTGTGAGTAGAGTAAAAATGTCCCCAATGTCAAAACGTTCAAGTAGAAACATGACAGAAAGTCGCCACTGACGCAGCACTGACACATAGTACGCTAATTTACTTTTATTTCTTACACGTTCACAGCTTGTCGTCATCCTATGTGTTGTACCGGAAATGGTTCCGGGTTCCTCATGCCACGTGGAGTGACGTCATTGGCTCCGGATGCCGCCAGGCCCCGTACTACCCGCTAGATGACGTCATAGGAAAAGGTCTGCAATATAACCAGTATCCACCACGGAGAAATTCCGGAAGTGTCAGTCAGGGGGTGGGGCTTCGTCGTGTCTGGTAGAGGCGATCTCAGTACACGACGCCACAGCACATTACTAATGCTTTCGGAAGCGATAGTTATTCGATAGTATGACTATCCACTCAAATATAATAGCAGTTCCGAAGTAAAGTCGCCTTCCTTCATTAATTGTGTCGCATTTAGCTGTGCATATACAAGTTTTAGCTAAGCATACACCGCAAAGTATATGCACTTTACCACACCTAGCTACTATTATCCACAAGGTGGTGCCACCGTATGATATCAAGCACCTGGATGTAGCTCCGTGCTCCTCCAACCTCCAGCGTCCCACATAATTAACCGCCTAACTACTCGTGACCTTTTAACAACAACTGACAATGACAAATCTTCAATTTACTGGTTCCTGGTTCCATTGTCACTTGCAATAAGCCCGATAAGTTTATACTTCTCTGGTAGCCACCTCATCTTTATTTAGGTTTTGTCTTATATTGTACATGATGAGGAGGAGGAAAGACAGTTTACTTACTTACTTACTTACTTACTTATTTACTTATCTTACTTATATTAGACAACTATTTGTATCATGCTATGTTCACACTATAAAAATAGTACTACTCTATGTGTCATGCCAGTGGATGCAACTGTTTCTGCCGTACAATGAGATGTTGGCCAGTGGTTCACGCCTGCTTCCTGGCAGCTAGCTGGCTTATCGCTCTAGTCTAAAGGGGAATGATTAATGATGAAACTCTGTGGTTTTGACACAAACAGCATGGCCACATCCCATTGGCAAGTTTTTTGGAATAGGTACATACAAATATATTTTCATTTGACGAGCGAATGTTATTAGACAATGACTCTCGTGACGTAGGGTTATCAAATAATATGGTGCTACCCGTGACATTATGATGCTATATATATTCAACAAGGTTTTCCTAGTAAACCTATGGTATGATATTCTTAACTGTAGTTGTAAATGTTTAGGTTTTGGAAACTCTTATGGGTGCATAGGCCCAAAACCATGACTTTTGCTTCCCTTTACCACTGTGTTCGTTTTGTTTTCTGCATGATATCGCCACTGGCAGTGTGGCAGCGCCGGTCAGCACCTGCTGACGGCGCATCAACGTCGTCGAGACCTTTCTTCCAAAAACTCAGTTACCACTAAACATCAATTGGAGTTGAACCGTTGCGATGCGCCGTGAGGATTATGAGGACATGTCTGCATCCAAACATTTAATAATAACAACAACAAATCATATTCGTGGGCATTAGACAAAGCTTTATTTGCACACTACAGTCGCCGCAGCTGCTACATGTGTTTTGTAAATTGGTATGATGCATAATTATCTTAACATGGCTACAGTTGGTCATGATTATTCAGCGATAGTATTAACAGAAGCATTACATTACTAGTGCAGTTGCCTAATATCCTAGTTAAATGGCATACATATAAGATATGTGCAAACATTAACAATACAACAATAGGCATGCTACGCTAACGATCGTATAAACAATGTACATATGGCTCGCTGATTCGAAGTGATTAATGGAGCACTTCATTCAAAAAGATTCAAGACCTGTGATTCGCACATAACAAACAATTCATTTACCAAACACACAAATGCGTCATCTATCGTATTTTTTACAATCCACTTAGATATTTTCCTGAAATTGTACAATGCCAACAGGCTGGTAACACTATTAATAGCATGCCTTGTAACCAAAATATGTTTTCCAAACAAATTTTAAGCGGACATATAATAATAATAGTTATACATAAAAACCATAGTTTGCCCTATGGCTACAGGTTAATTTGCTAACATAGTCCTGGTTTAAACATAGTGTAATTATTCCCTGGCATCAAGGAAAGCATTTGTCACAGAAACCCAATGGAATTATTCGACATGTTTGATCCTCAACAAACTATGTTCTAATCTAAAACGTACGTGTATAATTTTAGCAAATGCATATTTGTACCTGCACTTTTATTCAACCGCATGATTGCAAGACATAAATTACTATTAGTATTACTACTACCATGGAGATCTATCGTTGACAGTACATTAACGAGGATTATGGTTATCCTTCAAACAGCTATTAAGAAGCGAGCCGTACGAAACGTGCAGGCAGCTAACGCTGTCTATATGACGTCTCTTCACGTGTAGACACTTTGTGGCGCCGTTGCTTCACTAAATTGGCGTTTTCTTTCAACGCAATGCACAGGAAGTATATTTTCAGACTGTGCACATACACGTTTGAGGCGGCAAACTGAACCTAACAAAACACAACATTTGTATGGTTTCGTATGTGTGTAGCAACAGCACAAACACCCACAAAGCTTTGTTATGTGTTTAGAGTTTACTCCTGTCGTGCGTCAGAGCATGCCTTTGTAAGTAACGATTTTCCGTAAACTGCTCCCCACACATGTCACATTTGAAAGGTTTCACACCAGTGTGAATGCGCATGTGAATGTTTCTCCGACTACTCCATGCGAAACGTACTCCACAAGTATGACACACGTAGGGTTTCTCTCCAGTGTGAACGCGCATGTGGGCCTTTAAGAGACTACTCGTGCTGCACGTTACCTCACAATTACTGCATTTGTAAGGTTTCTCACCAGAATGAGCGCGTAGGTGTCTCACCAATTCACTGCTCGCGGTAAACGCTGCTTCACACGTGTCACATTTGAAAGGTTTCTCTGTATTGTGTTTCTTCATGTGAGTCCGTAAACTACCGATATGCGAATATTGTGCTCCACAAGTGCCACATTTGTGCGGTTTCTCATCAGCGTGAGTTTTCTGATGATTTCTTAAATACTTAACACGTACAAACCGTGCTCCGCAGATGTCACATTTGTAAGGTTTCTCCGTACTGTGAATGTAATTGTGACTTTTTAAGGAACAGCGTGATGAGAATTTTGCCCCGCACACGTCACATTTGTGGCGTCTCTCTCCAGTGTGAGTCAGCACGTGCGCGCTTAAATGACTGGTCTGAGCAAACTCTTTTCCGCAGGTCTCACATTTGTACGGCTTCTCCCCAGTGTGAGTCTGCAAATGTGTTTTTAAATGGCCATTTCGCGCAAACTGGGCGCCACATATGTCACAGTTGTGGGGTCTCTCCCCAGTATGAGAGCGCATATGTTTCGTTAAAGCGGAACGTTGTTTAAAATCTGCACCACATGTGTCGCATTTGTAGTTTCTCTCCTCTTTGTGAATCAACATATGCGTCCTTAAATGACAACTCTGGGTAAATCGTGACCCACATGTTTCACATTTGAAGGGTCTCTCCCCAGTGTGGGTGCGCTTGTGGATTTGTAAATGGCTAATCTGTCTAAACTCTGCTCCACACGTCTCACATTTGAAGGGTTTCTCTCCAGTATGAATTAGGATGTGCACCTTTAGAGCCGTACTATGTGCAAAATATGCTCCACACGTCTCACATTTGTGTGGTTTCTCACTAGTGTGATTGAGCTGGTGACTTTTGAAGTAACCCTGGCTTGCAAACGTTGCATCACATATGTTACATTTGAACGGTTTTTCGCCAGTATGAGTTCGTACGTGTTTCTTCAATGACGCACTATGTGCAAACTGGGCCCCACAGGTATCACACGTGTACGGCTTCTCACCAGTGTGAGAGCGCATATGTATTTTAAAATTACTAATACGTGCAAACACCTTGCCACATGTACAACATGTGTATGGTTTCTTCCCACTATGCGTTAGCGTATGCTTAGGTAAGGGGTTTTCCCCAGAAACAGACTGCCCATGACTCTTTAAACGTTTAACTTTTGCCAGCTTTACCCTGGTATCACATGTGTCGGGTTTTTTCCCAGAGTGAGTGCGCATATGTATATGTAAATTGCCGTTCTTTACAAATTTGGCTCCACATGTATTACAAATATAGTGTTTCTCCTCAGAGTGACAGGCCTTGTGTTTCGTTAGGCTACCAATATGTGCAAACACTTTACTACATATGTCACATTTGAAATGTTTCTCACTGACGCGACTCTGTCCATTCATCTTAGCTTTACCACTGTTTGTCATTGCTATCACAGAAATGTCTTCAACGTGAATGTATGTCGTTTCGTCAAGTTACCGTTCCGGGCAAATGGTTATTGTTAAGGTTTCCTCCTTGTATAAATGGCTATTGCGAATATGTTGTATTTCAAATGTTTCACACGTGTATGTGTTCTCTCTCTGTGGGTGCACACCTTCCTGAACTACACACAATATGTGGTTCATGTGGGTCACCCGAGGTTTGTGTTGAGCTGTTCACATTAACGACCATTTCCACTGTGAGCAGCTCACCGTGGACGTCACATCGGCGTCTGAAACATAACACACTGTGCATTTACATTAAGTTAGCCGCCAACCCTGAAATCAAAGTAATGTCTGTTATTAGTGAATCCGCTGCTGATTTTTTCAGTCGCACTTTACAAATAATCAACACGAATATACATAACTATAGCCTGTTGTTAATTACTCTTGTCTAGTTAGCAAAACTGATTTTACTTACCTAGAAAATGTGTTATATTTCTCACTGAGGACTGCTGCACAAACTGCACTTCTGGTTCTAGTCTGCAACGGAGAGTTTAATTGCAGTTAGAACTGAGCATATTAGTTAAGTTTCAAAGCTAAAACACCTGCCAGAATTTAACCGCCGTACGACTGACATGTGATTAGAACCGGCGAGCCCCCTGGTGAATAGATTGAGGACCTGTCAGCTGCAGTAACATGCAAGCTTTTGTTGTATGCTGACGTCTTGCTTGTCTCAGGAAAACAAAAAGCAAGTATGGGGGCAACTTTAAGTTCGGAGCTGTCTCTTCATTTAGGTAAAACTTAATCCATCTTGTTCAATACGAAGAGAAACTTGTACAAATGAGATTATTTAATGTTATATGCAGTGGAAGTGACATCAAATGAATCAAAATAAAGCGTCAATTATTTTGGTGTCACTTTGCATTGACATTGTAGCTTCCAAAATCTTTACTAAAAGTTTAAATAAACATAATGTTTTATACAGGAATGCCAGAAACTTTAACCTGACAAAAAGAACGTTTAATCTGTGCTTTGTTTCAGTGTCATTTTTATTACACATGTTCAGCTTGGTATAGCGGACTGTCGAAGATGATGAAATGTAGAATGCAAATGCCACACCGAGCAGGGCTGGGTCCAATTACACAAAATTATATCAATTACTTTAATTTTTTTATTTCAATTACAATTACAGTCATAATTTTCCAAATCAATTAAAATTACAATTACACTGTTTCAATTTCAATTACAATTATATTATGCGGAACCAAATATATTCAGCATTTGTTAATTATGTATTTTTGCGCGTTTTGCTGAATTTAAATATTTTGTACACAATTGATCAACAAATATAATGGTAATGTTTGAACATTTTGTTGAATTGTGACTTTGAATTATACTAAATAAAAAGATAGCCGTTTAAAACATATTTTTATTATATAAAAATGCAATGCAATATCCAGACATAATCCTACAGGACATATTCCAACGTAGACATTTATCCGTGCGCATTTCTTATATTTTTCTTTGGAAAATACTAATAATAGGGTATGATGTGTTTACTTTGAGGTTGTAGCGCCTGCTCTAAGCTAACATTCTTAATTGGTCTGCCCTTTGCTTTGTGCAAGTTGGGAATGGGAAGAGAGGCCATATAAACGGTCCTTGCCACCTGACCTGTCTCCAACCCACCACAACACAAGGGGTGTAATTGGCTTGCTAACTCTGCAATGCTTCACTGAGCTGATATTTTCTGAAGCAGTATCAGGCGTTGGGTTTCTTGTTCACAAAGACATTGTGAACACTGTCATGGGTTGTCGCCCTATCTCCAGCAGGCTCATCACCATCCGCCTGAAGGCAACTCCCTTCAACATGACAGTCATACAAGTTTATGCCCCAACGTCTGATTATGACGACAGTGAGGTGGAAGATTTCTATGGCCAGCTGCAAGAAGTCATAGAGGAAACGCCAAAGAAAGACAGTCTTATTGTACTAGGAGACTGGAATGCAAAAGTGGGAAAGGATGCGCAGACCAACTGGCAAGACACTTGCGGACCTTTCTGCAACGCGGAAACAAATGAGAGAGGTCACAGGCTCCTCGAATTTGCAATGTACAATGAGCTGATGCTGGCTAACACATTTGGCCCACACAAAACATCTAGAAGATGGACCTGGCACAGCCCAGATGGAAAACATCACAATCAGATCGACTACATCTTGGTGAAACGGCGCTTTCACACAGGAGTGAACATTGCCAGGACACGAAGCTTTCCAGGAGCAGATATCGGAAGTGATCACGACTTGCTGATGACAACCTTCCACATTCGCCTGAAGAGGATCAGCAAACCAAAGCCAACAAGAATAAAATTTGACATCGAGAAACTTAAGGATCCTGATGTAGCAGAAGCATTCAAAGCAATGATAGGTGGGAAATTTGCACCACTTATCATACTGGATGACAAATATACCGACGTGAACTTGCTGACCAACACCTTCAACAAAATAGTGACCGACACAGCCAGCGAGATCCTTGGAAAACACCGTCGGACAAAGAAACCATGGGTCACAGAAGACATCCTAGATCTTTGTGACAAAAGAAGGGATTTGAAAAGGAGAAAATTTGAGCCTGAAGGTGCAGCAAAATACAGAGAAGTCAACAAGAAGATCAAACAAGATATGAGAAGAGCAAAAGATAACTAGATAGCAGAACAGTGCTGTGAAATGGAAGACAACTTGAGCAAGAACAACAGCAAGAAGGCTTATCAAATAGTGAAAGACCTGACATCAGTGAAGAAAGGGAGAATTACTACTATCCAAGACAAATCAGGGAAATGCCTGACAGAAGAACAGCAGATCCTCAATCGATGGACAGAATACTGCTCAGAACTGTACAGCCACAACACCAACGGAGACCCAGTAGTACTAAACTGTCCACAGACTACTGAAGAGGACGACTACCCCATTCTTCGTGAGGAAGTAGAGGCTGCAGTAAAGTCTCTGAAAAAAGGAAAGTCAGCTGGAATTGATAACATACCAGCAGAACTGGTTCAAGCTGGGGGAGAAGCCTTGATTACCACACTTACAACAATCTGCAACAAGATCTGGCAGACAGGAGAATGGCCCACCCCATGGACTCAGTCACTGATCATCACACTTCCCAAGAAAGGTAACCTACAGATGTGCCAAAACTACAGAACAATCAGCCTCATCAGCCACCCGAGCAAAGTCATGTTGAAGATACTACTCAACAGACTCAAACCCCAGGCAGAAGAGATTATCGCTGAAGAACAAGCGGGTTTTCGAGCAGGACGGAGCACCATTGAACAGATCTTCAACCTTAGAATCCTTTGCGAGAAACACCTTCAACATCAGCAAAGCCTGTATCATGTCTTTATAGATTTCAAGAAGGCCTTTGATAAGGTGTGGCATGCGGCCCTATGGGCAACCATGAGGAAGTACAACATTGGCTCCAAGCTTGTCCGAACCATTGAACACCTATATGACAATGCCACAAGTGCAGTAACCTTCAACAGCAGCATAGGAGACTGGTTTCGAACAACTGTTGGAGTTCGACAAGGATGCCTACTATCACCAACGCTCTTCAACATTTTTCTGGAAAGGATAATGACTGATGCTTTAGAAAACCATCAAGGCACTGTCAGCATTGGAGGCAGGACAATCACCAACCTTCGTTTTGCTGACGACATCGACGGCCTAGCAGGAGATGAACAAGAACTAGTCAATTTAGTGGAGCGCCTTGAGAAAACATCTTCATCATACGGCATGGAGATCAGTGCCGAAAAGACCAAACTGATGACAAACAGCACACAAGGCATCAGCACAGAGGTCAAAGTTAATGGACAGAGACTTGAGGCAGTAACAAGCTTCAGGTACTTGGGATCAATTATCACAGATGAGGGTTCCAAACCGGAGATACTTGCCAGGATTGCACAGACAACAGCAGCACTAACAAGGTTGAAACCCTTATGGAACGACAGAAACATCACGGTCAGTTCGAAAATAAGGCTGATGCGCTCCCTTGTCATGTCCATCTTTCTGTACGCTTGTGAAACATGGACCCTTTCAGCAGATCTACAGAAGAGGATACAAGCCATGGAAATGAGATGCTTCCGGAAGATCTTGCACATATCATACAAAGACCATGTTACTAACGATGCTGTCCGTAACAAGATCAAACAAGCCATCGGACCATATGACGACCTTCTTACAACAGTTAAGAAGCGTAAACTGAAGTGGTACGGTCATGTATCACGATCATCTGGCCTTGCAAAGATTATCTTGCAAGGTACCGTAAGAGGGGGGAGACGAAGAGGTAGACAGAAGAAGAGGTGGGAAGACAACATCAAAGAGTGGACAGGAATGGAGTTCGCTGACTCCCAGAGGGCTGTAGAGAACAGGGAAACGTGGAGAGAGCTGGTTAGAAAGTCATCAATGGTGCCCCAACGATCCTTACGGGTTATGGGAAAGTGAAGTGATCAGGCTACAGGTCTTTCCATGTTGTTTGAATACCAGCTTAGCCTTTGTCTGACAATGTCTGTGCATTGTTTATTGATTCCTGGCCGTTACCAACTTACTGAAAAGGCTAATTGCTAAAGCTAACCACCACTAGCACCACAGACCAGTACCCACCAGACAGTGAATACTAAGACTTAAATATAAATATATACGCAGGTGTTATTATTAGTCTTGATTTTCAACTCATGTGAGACTTAAATTATATTTTTATTGACAATTCGTTCAGGTAGTTTGTGATATGAAACGTACTGTAATTGATTGTAATTGAAATAAATTTTCAATTATACAAAATATAACAATTACAATTACAGCAACATTTTGAAACCATAATCAATTACAATTACACAATTTTGCTGTAATCAATTACAATTACATAATTGGACCCAGCTATGACACCGAGGTTCCATGTCTGTTGGATTATTACCTGTTGAATATAGAGTAGAACAGCTAAAGTTGTATAATGTCCGTCAGTGAATGTTTAACCGAAAATAGATTGTCTCTTCATTTAGGTAAAACTTAATCCATCTTGTTTGTCACGAAGAGACACGTGTACAAATGTGACAAACTTAATGTTATATGCAGTGGAAATGACAATGAATCAAAATTAAGCGTCAATTATTTAGGTGTCGCTTTAGATCAATTCCTTTCCAGTGATATTGTAGCTTTCAAAATCCTTACTAAAATGTCAAATAAACTTAAATTTGTATAGAGGAATGCTAGAAATTTTAACCTGACAACAACAAAAACCGTTTAATGTCAACGTCATTTTTTATTACACATGTTCAGTTTGGTATAGCGAACTGTCGAAGGAAATGAAATGTAGAATGCAAATGCTCCTCCGAGGTTTCATGTCTGTTGGTTTATTACCTGTTGAACATCGAGTAGAACAGCTAAAGTTGGGTCACGTAAACATCATCAATGGTAAAGCACCAGATTATTTGAGAGCAGATATTGATATGGTTCGGAAGCAAAATTTATACAGTACAAGACCAAGTGAAGTTCATTTCTACATACAGGCATATGCCTGTGAAACAACGTACTACTAGCAACCAAACAATGTCGCTCTAAAAATGAAGTCAAGTCCGTTTTATTTAGCTGTTTAGTTGCTCAGTATCAAAATAGTTATGTTACGTCATGACATCATGAAACTTAGTATCTTAACTATGTTAATTATATTGATGTGTATGTGAATACCTTTGTCTAAGTCATTTACAAATTTTAGTCGAGTAATCACCTTTTTATGTCGTCATGCCATCTTTTTATTTATTTATTGTATTGTATTATTTTTTTTACATGAGGACCACATTGGAAATAAGTGTACTGTTGTGTGCTTTTGTGTGTTATCCTCAGTATTATTGGATTTATGTGACAATGTTTCTTAACTGCTACTCAATCCAGGAAGCAGTCACGGCACCAATGGAAGAAGCATTTCAAAAAGCCGCCCTCGAAGTTATTAAGTTATTGTAGAAGTCCACTTTAACCCTGAACTGCACACATGTATTGTACTTTCAAACGTTTCTAGATCTCCCCACCTTGGGAGATGACGTTACAAACTGCAGGATAGTAAATTATTACATGTTAACAGTATATACTTGAAGACTTGAAGAAGACGGTCATGACCACGCTTCTGTTACACGCACGCACGCGCGCACGCATGCACGCACACACACACAGGCACACATGCATACATATGTGTCCCCAAATTATTCGATGACTATTCTCAATGTCTTCAATTACAGTAAACTTGCATATATCAATGCGAAATCCAGGATTCGTTCCTCACAATTACAACCAACTTAATGTGCTTTTAACCGTCGTACGACGGACATTTGATTACAACCGGCGTGCTTCCTGGAGAATAGGTTGAGAACAACATCGTGAAAACGGTCACGACCGCTTCTATTATCGCTGACCATATTCATCCATGCATGAACAAGACATTCCTTCACGTATTACCGGCTCCTTACTAATGTGTAATGAACGAAAGGCAGTACCTTAATTACATTTGAACATTGGTTGTAGCAAAATGGCACAAATGTAGAAAAACAGTGTTGTTATTTACGAAAAAGTTTACAATAACAACAAGAATAACTTTGCCGAACTGCGAGGCGTGACCGTTAAGGAAGACCGAAAGGTGCCAAAAAGTGCCGACACGTGTAGAGTCGTCCAAAAGCGTAAATCTTATGGGAAAGTTGCTAAGGCACATAAAGTTGGTTGTAGTTGTGAAGAACGGACCCAGGATTTCGCATTGATATAATGATAATGTAATAATATATGCGAGTTTACTGTAATTCAAGGCAAAAGTTATCTTAATAGCGAGGCGACCTTAATTGTGAATATGGGCACTGACGCGTCATGGGAATTTGGAAAGTTACTATAACCTATATATAGGTGAAGATTCAATGTCGTATTAACTGTGTATTATTTTTTAAAAATCATATCACCTCGTAGACGTCTATATGCTAATGTGGGTAGTTTGAGTTATTTTAATATTTCTATATAAGCCAGGTTTCTCAAAACTGATAATACTTCCGTTGCTCTTCTTTGGACGTTTTCTATTGTAATAATATTGTAATAATATTTGTTTACCATACTGCTGTGGTGTAGTCAAGTTGCGTTCTTGCCATTGGTTTATTTAATGGCAAGAACGCATCTTTGTCAAGAAATTATTACTGTTAATGTGGTCATCAACAGATAGCTTTGTTGTAATAACCTAAGACGTTTTGCTTTTCACAAGTATCGAGGGGTTCTATGGAGTTGTTAAATGTCAGAATATTTGATTTACCCAACTTTATTTGTTCCAGTAGTCATGTGTTTGCATTTGTTTGGATGACATTTGAGTAACCATTGTGTTACTCCATTACTAGTAATGGTCCTAAAACTGAGCACTGTGGTATCCCAGAAGACACATTAATTGTGCCATTTTTATTCTTTTCCATTTAGAGCCACCTTTTGTTTTCTACCTGTGAGAAATGCTTCAAACCAATTTATTATTTCCTCCCTGATCTTGAAGCTATCAAATTTATTTATTTGCCTCTTATGTGGTATAGTGTAAAAGCTTTTAGGACGTCCATATAAATAAGTTGGAGAACTGTTGAACGCTCTGATATAAACCATATTGGTTTGGGTTAAATATACCATTTTCCTTCATATATTCAATAATATGGTTTCTAATAATACTTTCCATGCATTAGCATGGAATATGTGTAATGCTAACTGGGTGATAGTTGCTTGTCAACGTCTTGTTTCCTTTTTTTAATAGCTGACATTTCCCCTTCTTTCCAATCGTTCGGAATACTCGTTGTTTGCTTTGACGTTTCAATTAGTGTACGTGAAAGATTGATTTCGAAAGTTCTTCCAGTAGCCTGGCTCCTATTTCATCTGGACCAGGGAATTTACTTATGTTTAGGCTTTTTAACGCAAACAATATTTTACTTTCAGCTATTATTAACTCTTCCGTCATTGTATTGTTCTTAAGTCTAGGCATAGTTGGTATTCCCCCTGGTTCTTCTATTGTAAATACGCTAGCGAATTAGGATGCAAGAATGTTTTTTTCCATCATATGTTGTAGTATTGGATTTGGGATTGGTTGGATCTAGATTGAATTTACCAATTCCTGGTTTGATTGTAGTTTGGATTTATAATATTGCCAGAAGGTTTTTGGGTTATTTTTTGTTTGATTAACTAAATTTCTTTATGTTAAGGCTCTGGCTTTGTTTATAATGTTGCAGTACTCTAAATATTTATTCCCATCTCTTGTTTCTACATATCTTGTCCATAATCTAGTTTTACGTCTAATCAGTTTTCTAATGTAAGCATTCAGGGGAAAGTTTCCCTTACTATAGTTAGAGATTTCGTTTTGTGGTAAGTATTTTTCTTCTAATAATTTTAATTATGTCTTAAGAATTTTCCATTGTTTACTTACATTATTGTCAGAATCCTTAACTTTGGTTTCCCAATCTATTTTTTAAAACTCAATCCTCATGCTATCAAAATCTGTCTTTTTGTAATACCTTCTTGTTTTAATATATTTATTTAGTTTGATTGTAATTTATTGATGAACACCACGCCAGATGCACACACGATGCTCATAAATCACACTGCGTGCATGGTCTTTATTTACTGGTTCATTTGGTGAAAAAGAAAAACTACAGACTTTCTTAAAGGAGCCAAAATTGCACTATGACGAAAGATTGGTCGACCAAATAAAATGTTAACGATAAAAGATTCTGGAAACACACTACACACTTTACCAAATCATCGTCAACAATTGGTTGTCGTAATTTGAAGGGAAACACTTCACAGACGATCAAACTAAAGCAAACATATTAAACAATTATTTAATATTATGTTCTTGCAAATTATCCATAATTACTGCACTCTCTACCAACTTTAGATACCGATGTAAAACATACACTGTACAATTTAGAAATTTTACCAACCAAAGAAAGGACGAAGTTAACAAAACTGAAACCAGACAAAGCTAGTGGTCCAGACCTACTAAACGTAAATGTTCTATGAAATTGCTTAGATTTTGATATTTCTCTAGCCTATATATTTAATAAATCCATACAAACAAGCCAAACACCAAAGGATTGGAGGGATGCGTCTCGTTGTACTGTAGCCTCGGGCACCATTTTGAAAACAACTTCGTCCTTTGGTTGATAAACTGATGTTTATTGTGTAACATCGTTAACACTGGTGAAAAAACAGACCATTATTGCTTGGTAACACAAATAAAACTATGCATGAATCAAGCAACTCCTGTAACTAATACAGGGGCCCGCAGAGTTTCCGTAGAGTGGGTAATTCACCTCCCATGACCTGTAAAATCCCAAACACAGGCTGTCTACACTAATGGGTATCAGGGTTGCCCTAGTTACTGGCTCTCTGTGACAGCACTGAGTGATGTGCTCACTAGACTGAGAGTGAATCCGCTGTTGCGTTCACTGTCATTTACATTGTTCCGAGTTACATAATGTAAGTCAATTGTACGAACCATCCTCATGGGCTCCCGACCACTGCACGAGATGTAAACAACATGGAGGGAACACATAACAGACAGAGGGGCAGGCAGGCAGGCTGGCAGGCAGGCAGGCAGGCAGGCAGGCAGGCAGGCAGGCAGGCAGGCAGGCAGGCAGGCAGGCAGGCAGGCAGGCAGATAAACAGTTAGACATACATAAAGGGAGAGAGAGAGAGAGAGAGAGAGAGGGGGAGAGAGAGACAGACAGACAGACAGACAGACGGAGAGACAGGCAGGCATGCACGCATTTAGACAAGCAGGCAGGAAGAGAGACAGGGAGGCAGGTAAGCAAGCAAGCATACAAACAGACAAGCAGGCAGACAGGCAGACAGACAGACATACATACAGACCGTCAGGCATACAGGCAGACTGTTCAACATACACAGTGTTTCCTGAAATAATATATATATTGAATCACGATGATTTATGGAAAGAAAAAATGTGTTGTTGATTTATTGGCTTCGCCTGTTTCACGACAATACGCACTAGACGTGTCAAACATGATGGATGTAAGGAAATTAGAGGTGTTGTGCGTCCAAGAGACCAAGTGGAAGGGAGACAGAGCGAGGGCACTGGCGGTGGGTATAAGATGCTGCACGAAGTTGATATATAAGATGGACAACAAGGATGTAAAAAGTGGAACAGTAATGAAAGACAAGATTGGGAAGCTAGTCATTGACAGGAAAGGTGTATACAAGGTCTGGGAGGAGTATTTCAAGGAGCTCCTGAACCAAAGTGAAAACAGCGAATTATAAATACCAAGTGCAGTAGAAGGACAAGTGAAGCTGGATGAGATTGGGGATGCAGAGGTAGAGAGAGCAGTGAAGAATACGAAGAGAGGACGAGCGACCGGTATTGGTGAAGTGCGTTGGGGTTAGATGGACAAGGCAATTGTTAAATACCTGCATGAGAGAGGGGAAGATCCCAGAGGAGTGGTGGTCGGGTGTTGATAGTCCCTCTATGGAAAAGAAAGGGAGGGGTTCACGACCCAGGAAAATACCGAGGTATCACGTTGCTGAGCCATGACCTGAAGGTGTTAAAAAGGATTCTGGATAGAAGGATAAGGAGGATAGTGGAGTGCGAAATGGGAGAAGAACAACACTATGAGACAACTGGTGGAAAAGAAACTTGAGAAACAGGAAAATATAGCCCTGGGATTACTAGACCTTGAAAATGCATACGACACAGTTCCGAGAGATATGGCCATGGCCACATTGAGATGGATGGGTGTCCCAGAAGCGGAGGTGAAGATGGTCAAAGGCACACATGAAGAGACAAAAGGTAGAGTAGTGTACGGACCGGGACTATCGGAGGAATTCAGGGTGGACGTCGACCTGAGGCAGGGGAGTGCCCTAAGTCCATTGTTATAAATTGCAGTATTGGAGGTGATCAGCAGGAAAGCGACTACAGAGGACATTCTCCGCAAACAGCTATACGCCGATGACCTGGCAATAGTAGCGCACAGTGATACAGACCTTCAAGTGTGGTTGGTAGATTGGAAGGCAATCTTTGGCAAACATGGACTAAGAGTAAGTCTTGAAGGTGCTTTGGGTCGGGCAGCAGAAAAACGATATTGACATAAGACTGGATGGGAAGAAACTGAACCAACGAGACAGCTTTGTTTATCTGGGTGGAGCGGTTTGCGGGGACGACAGCACGGCGACGGAAATTCGCAGGAGAGTACAAACTGGAGCAAGTGCGTTGAGGAAAGTGGAAGGGATGATGGGAGATAGACACATGTCTCGAAAGCTAAAATGAAAGGTTCTTAACTCATGTATAACACCAGCATATGGCCTAGAGACCATGGCGATGACAAAAACACAAAAAGAGAGACTGCAAGTTTGCGAGAATAACTGGGTGAGAAGAATTGCGGGAGTGATAAGAATCGACAAGCGAAGAATGGAGGAGCAGAGGGAGGAAGTTGGTGTGAAAGAGAGTCTCACAAGGAAGCTGTTGAGGAGCCGGCTAAGGTGGGCTGGACATGTCGAAAAAATGGAAGGGGTACGATTGACGAAGACAGCGGATGTGCTTGGAGTGAAGGGTAAAAGGAGAAAAGGAAGATCGAGACTGAGATGGGAGGACTGCGTGAAGAGATATTTAGTGTGAGTGGGGGATGGAGAATGAGGGCGAGGGACAGAGGGGAGTGGAGACGATTGGTGGAGACGATTGGTGGAGACGATTGGTGGAGATGATTGGTGGAGACGGTAGTCAAACGAGACTAGTTATGAAGAAGAAAGGGAAACCCGTCTTGACCACGTTAAATATATCATTATACATTTATTGAGCGATTCCAATTCCTCAATACGCATTAGTGGTGGTGGAAAATGTACAATACAACCTGTATGTAATAATTATGTAGCAACGGCCTTGTGACGTGAGCTGTCAAACTGATTCCAGGACACACAGTCTTCTCATTGAAGTAAGACCACCACACGTACACGTACACGTACACGTACGTCTATCGATGAATTTTTTACATGTTGCATGGGTTTTCATTCAAAACACAGGGTTAGTTGATTCCCCAGCAATATTTCTAGTTTGTGCTTGCAAGCTGTTATGATGAGTAAGCTCTTAGTTGCTTTTATATCATAAAAAGCCGACTCATCATCTATCTGAGAAACTCAGTCGTGGTCCCATTTCAATGAGGACTGCCATCCCCAGGACAAAATGCCCCTAGACAATATTCCCCAAGGACAAAATATCCCTAAGACAATACCCCCAAACACTATCCCCTGTTCATAAACAGCAATGATACAACAGTCAGCAATAAAATAAAATTTTTATTTATTATAATCTCTACTCCTTTTAATGTGTAATAAACTGCGTCACTGGGAGGTTCAGAATATCAAAGATAAAGAATTGTGAGTGAATATTGTTAAAGAAAGAAAATTAATAAATCTCAGTGTGTTGTAAAACTACATTACGCAGTAACATTTGATGTAGATTATTAAAAATATTTATAAATATTATATGCATTTATATATTTATAAAAGTGGTTTATGCCTGTGTTTGTTTGTCTGTATGTCTGTGTGTCTGTCTGCCTGTCTATCTGTTCCCTCGTGTGCTAGTTTCGCATTAATTGGGCTGACATTTTGTAGGCGTGCTCGGTAGCCGGGGATGGTTCGTTCAATAAAACAATCGAAAATTCCCCCGGGGTGGGGATATTGCGAAGGAACGCATGTAGACAATTGGTGTAGATTTTTTTAACTCGGAAAAAGTGGAGTTCGAAGTTATGTACAGTTATAGCAAAGCTATGCGTGTTTTCTACGATTGTTATAAGTTACGTGATCTACGTAAGACCTTCATATACGTTTTGAGGCATGAAATAGTATCCATCATTGCCATTGGCATTGCCCTACCAAAACCTGACTGATAAGTAGACAAACGTTCTTGCAATGGCAGCCTTTTTCTCCCGTTCAACTTGCCTAGTTACATAGAATAGATATGCTATATTACTGTATTTTTTCTTCACCGGTAGACGTCATTGCTTTGTGTTGCTGGAAAAGGCGTGTATCACCACAAACAGTAAGTATCACTGGTTAATGGCAGAACTGGTATTGTAAACTTATCAAACTTAACCGTTATAGACTACCACGTTCCTTATTCAAAATATAATAATGTTGTAAGACATGGCATTTCAAGATTACGTCGATAATTCTCGGGATATCGGAGTTTCCGGAATATAGAACAAACACACCTAAATACCCAACAAGACTGTGCAAATAAATCGTACTCGACGATAATAAACCTAGATATATTTCACTCGCAAAACTCTTTGTTAGCATTTCGCTACAACGATCTTGAATCAATCATAGGTTATTATTTTTTAATGGAGAGCAGAACGTTTTCTACCAATGTCAAAGAACAAATATTACCAACGACTATATAATGTCGACACACTGCTTAATAAGATACTACTATACTTAATAGTATCATTTGCCAACTTACCACGAACATGTTTTATATAGTTGATATATTTTTATGATTGAAGAATATTTGTAAACACTGTTTAAATAACATTCTTCTTGTTATGAAATAGAATAAAAATCTACTTTTAAAATTTTTTAAAGTTTATGTTAGTTCCTAAATGTTAATTTAAATTCTAATTTGCTTACTGCAGCCTGACATCCGTCCACCAAGACCACCGTCACACAGAAAAGAGAACATATTCGCTGAAGTCGACTTCACGGAACGAGACAGGCAAACTTCCAAAGTAAGTGCGGTTAAAAGTCATGTGAAATAAAGTTTAATTTCACGAGGCCGATCAGGCCCAGTCATGTTGCACGGTCTTCAGTGTCCGAATGTATAGTCCTACTGAGCGGTTCAACGAGAGCTCGCCCTTTAACTGACCATTGTGGACAATGCTAACATGATGTTGCTTTGCACTGCATGCTGCTGAATAGTAAACATTGTCATTATGTGATAGATGTTAACTTGATGATGATGCTCACTTTGTAGATAAAGGTCGTTATTGTGGCAACATCAAGACTGGTAGTGATGATAATAATGATTGTGGTAACATCAGGACTGATGTTACATGTAACATCAGATCAGATGACACAAGAAAAAAAAACTGCAGCAGGAATACCAGGAAAGAAACAAAACAGTTAAAAAGAAGACAAAGAGGGACAAGAAAACATATGTCGAAAAACTAGCAAACGAGGCTGAGATCGCAGCTAGGCAAAACAACTCCAGAGAGTTATACAAGATCACCAGACAGCTAGCAGGGAAGAACAAGAGCACTAGTCGCCCCATCAGGGACAAACAGGGAAACCTTCTCACTAAGGAATCTTTACAGTTACAACGCTGGAAAGAATATTTCCAAGATATCTTGAATAGGCCTCCACCAGATTCAATCCCAGACATTGAGGAAACAAATGAAGACCTTAACATTAATTGTGGTAGGATATCCAAAGAGGAGATCAAGAGAGCCATCAAAAAGCTGAAGCTAGGCAAAGCACCTGGAATTGACAATATACCATCTGATGTCTTAAAAGTTGATATTGGGGCCACCACAAACGTTTTATACAGCGTGCTAAATGAGATCTGGAATAAAGAGGAAATATCAACTGAATGGAAGACAGGTATGCTAGTTACACTCCCCAAGAAAGGGAACCTCAGTAAATGTAAGAACTGGAGAGGGATCATGCTTCTATCAGTGCCCAGTAAAATTCTCTGCCGTATCATCCTGGATAGGATACAAGAAACAGTTGACAAGAAGCTAAGAAAGGAACAAGGTGGCTTTAGAAAGGATAAATCCTGCACAGATCACATTGCTACACTCAGGATTATCGTTGAACAATGCATTGAATGGCAGAGCTCCCTTTACATAAACTTTGTGGACTTCGAAAAAGCATTTGATAGTATAGGACAGTTCTGTGGAAGCTCCTGAGGCATTATGGTTTACCTTCAAAATTTGTAACCCTAATAAAGAACATGTACGAAGGTTTCACTGGTCATGTTATCTTTAATGGATAAGTTTCAGAAGGCTTCCAGATTGGAACTGGAGTACGACAGGGCTGCTTGCTATCTCCACTGCTCTTTCTGATAGTCATAGACTGGACAATGAAAAGATCCACAGAACACCATCGTACTGGGATCCAGTGGAACTTGTTCTCACAACTAGAAGACTTGGATTTTGCAGATGATCTAGCACTACTCTCAGAAACCCATAAACACATTCAACAAAAAACAGAAAGGCTTCAAGAAAAAAGCAGCCAACTGGGTCTTAAGATCAATGTGGGAAAGACAAAGGTGATGAAAGTCAACAGCAGATTCTCCGAACCCATCTCACTAGAAAGTGGTATTGTTGAGGAAGTACAAGACTTCATCTACCTCGGGAGCAACATCAGTACAAATGGTGGAGCTGACAAAGATGTGGAGCTACGCATCAATAAAGCTCGCCATGCCTTCAGAACCCTACGCCCTGTATGGCTCTCTTCCCAACTATCCATAAACACTAAGATCCGCATTTTCAACACCAACGTTAAACCAGTTCTTCTCTATGGCTGTGAAACGTGGAAAACTACTCAGTCTCTCAACAACAAACTCCAAGTCTTCATCAACAGTCGCCTCCGATACATCCTTAAGGTATGGTGGCCTAACAAAATATCAAATAAAGAGCTCTGGAAGAAAACCAAACAGGAAGAAATAAGCACTACAATCAAGAGGAGAAAATGGAGCTGGATTGGCCACACACTCAGAAAAGATCCAACAAATACAACCAAACAAGCACTGGACTATAACCCACAAGGAAAGAGAAGACAAGGAAGGCCAAAAATCAACTGGAGACGCTCAACACTACAAGATCTTGAAAAAGTGGGGGTCACCTGGCAAGAGGCCAAAGCTATAGCCCAGAAGAGAGTGAGGTGGAGAAACATGGTTGACGCCCTATGCTCCTGAAGGGGCCAAGAGGATTAAGTAAGTAAGTAACATCAAGACTGGTGATGATAATAATTATTATAACGATGACGATTCCAGCTAATATGATTATAATTACTAAGACGATGATCGTGGTTAGTGAGAGTAGAGATGATAGTAATTATGATAAGGATTGGGATGATAATGATAGTTATGTCTTCTTGATAACAATTATAAAAATTATGATAACAGTGATGTTGACAGAGATTTGCAGTAATTGATAGCAATAATGACTACTGTAGTGGTGATGATGACGATTATTATTATCATGATTTGAAAACTGCATACGCGACATTCACGCAACAGTTATTACTGTTCCTGTTTAATAGACCCCGCTGAAACTTCCCTATGAAAGTTACTCAGCTCTGGCCCGCCATCTCACGTCATCATGTCGCTCTGACGTCGCTCGTGTTCGCGCCATCTTTCACTGGATGACGTCATTCAACTACAAGGATATCGATCTTAAAGAGAAAGATCCTTAGTTGAATCGACCCGTCGATGGTCTACTGGGCACAGTAGACCAGACGTACAACCACGCGCGTTTCTTCAAACATTTGGCCAGGTATGCTAGCAGTGGGATGCGTCGGGAATGTTGTATCAAACGGGAATGTGTAATCAAAGGAAAAGCGTTTCGCGTTTCTTGATTTAATAAAGATGTAAAATCCATATGATATGTAGGCCCTACATCGTTTCTTACCATAACTCGTCGGAGGCACGAAATAAAGAACGCGGTATTACTGCTAATACTTAGCTTACACAACAATTTCTTAATATAGTCAAAGTGTACTTGATATATGTCAAGTGTACCTTGACATAGTACATGGAGGTCATGAGTTAACGACGAACTGCTGGGACAGATGGAAGACACGCGACGTTACTTTGAACACATGCCTCATATTGATTGATATTAGATGATGTTGAGGAGAAGTGGTGAATGGATTGCCGCGAAACTTGTGACGTTGTGTAGACAGGGTACAGCTGACTGTTAGAAGACGAGAAATAACACAGAAACTAAGTGGAGGAAGGGCGGG
The DNA here is from genome assembly GCA_033239005.1 of Lamellibrachia satsuma. Classification (NCBI taxonomy): domain Eukaryota; kingdom Metazoa; phylum Annelida; class Polychaeta; order Sabellida; family Siboglinidae; genus Lamellibrachia; species Lamellibrachia satsuma. Next base: position 3,126,251 of record BSQZ01000062.1, on the reverse strand, counting down.
AGGGAGGGGAAGAGGGTAGGGAGTGGAAGAGGGAGTGAGGTAGGGGAGGAGGGAAGGAAGTAGGGGAGAAGGGAGGGGGAGGGAGAGGAGTAGCGGGATTTCACAACAAATCACAACATTTGCCCCACTGTTGATTTGATTCGATACAAACACATTTACAAACACATTCGTGGTGTCACATCCAGTTTGTCGTATACGTTTTATGTGTATGTGTTTGGTAAATGATGCGTTGCGCACAACATGGACACAAATTGTATTAATTACATTAAAACAGTCTAAAAACATTTGTGTATTTTCATTTATTCAGGCGGAATATGCCACGTTGACTTCAATAAGCAACAATTAACAATCTTAACGCTTGGTGACGTCATACAAAGAAGGAAAACACGTTAGAATCAACGAATTTCAACACCAATGGCGTTGTCACTCCAGTCGAATACCACCGATATTATCCTGTTAAAAAAAATCTTGAAATTAATAAGGTGCCATTCCTATAGTCGTTGCTCGTGGCGCCGTTTGTTGTGTTCTAAAAACATTGCCGATAAAGAAGTAGTCACCGACAGTTGGTTGTAGTTTTGCGGGACGGATCCAGGATTTCATATTGATGTGACAGTCGACTGTATTGGAGTAAATCTACGTCGTCGCATTTAATACATTGAGACAATTAATCTAGTAATGTATTGGGCATACACACACACACGCACACACGCACACACGCACGCACTCCCACGCACGCACACACACGCTTCTGATGAAATATTGACAACTGCAGTAATCTAAACAAACATATTTTATGTATTATTCTTCGTGGTGAATGAGGTACAACTAATTAAATTATTAGCATGACTGATATCACACGAAATAATGGTTATGTTCCACGTTACGACCACATTATGACTAAGTGTGTAGTTATATCACATAGGAAACAACAGTCGTACTCGATGTCGATGGAGAAACGACGTACTATATTTCTATCGTCCGAAGTACTGTCCTTTTCTAACACTGATCCACGTTAGGTGGATTCACTGCAGATAAACAATGTTTTGCAGTGACTGCTGCAACTTGTCAATGCATGGCTTACTGTGGTGCACATCTAGTGAGTTGTGCTACATTCCGTGTTTAATACGAAGTGTTAATCGCAGGTAGCATGTCTTTTGTTTACATCTCAGTGTCTTGTAGTTTGTTAGTGTCGTCTTTTTCTCTCGCTGTCTTGCGTTGCTGAAGGTGTGTTCCTCCATTTGCATCTTCGTCCGCCTCCTCCTTATCATCTTGGTTTGGTTTCGTTAACGTACTCAGTGGAATGTGTTCCGATGCGGTAGGACTACGACTGTTGTTACTGAGTAACGTCGTCCCGTCAGCCTGATCCGGACTCGACTTTTGTTGCTGCGACTGCTGGCGATCCAGCTGCGGTGTATTCGGCTGCTGACTATCGAGCTGTTGTGAATCCAGTTGTTGTTGATCTGGATCATGTTGATCCGGCTCCGGCAAATCTGGAATCACTTGTTCTCCGTCCTCTCCCACTTGGTATTGCTTCGTCGGCTCCTCTATCATTGCGATCACCTCGAGGGTCTGAAAAACATGGAACACGATAAAAAACGGCCGCGGTGGCGACAAGTTTCCTAGCGGTGACCACAACTAAAGAGTATAATGATATTATTCGTTTGGGAACTTAACATTCGTCTGGGAAGGGCCTCCTCTTTGTTCGGGCGTTTATCGGAGCATGTCTACCAAATGTAGAGAATACGAAGATTGTGTACTTAGTGCACTGCGCTACAACAGTGAGACCTGGCCGACATACACCCTACATGAAAGTAGCACTTTCCACATGCGATGCATCGAAACAATCCTATGTATTCGGTGGCTGGACAACATGACAAATGAAATTTAGGAAAGAACATATCTCCGTCCACTTATCAGTATTCTATGTCATCACCGAATACGCTGGGCTGGACACATATGCAGAATGGAAAACAACAGGCTACTAAAATGAGTATCCTTTGGCGAGCTGCAGGAAAGAAAGAGATCACTAGGTAGATTACATCTTGGCTACAAAAACGTGACCTGATTATTCCCTATCCGACCTGAAAATGGACATAGGCTGCCATAGACTGGCCACACTGGTGGGGCATGCGTCGCACATTAAACTAGCTTGACTACGTAACACTGACCAGTAGAAGACATCATCTCCAGAGACAGAAGTCAGACAGAGAGGGAAGCATAAATATATGGGGAGTATTTTGATGGTGTCATAAGTATAACGAGCCGGTTAGACTCGGTGGCTTATGCTTACCCATCTGTGAAACGGTACGGCAACAGCACTGACATCTGTGATAGCCAACTCGTTGTACATGCCGATTAGTTCCTTTCCTCGATGTGCCGCGGATATCTGCACTCTTTCGACGTTACAATCTGCAATCCGTTCTTGAAGAGTCTTTTGCTTACTTGTAGGTAGCAGATGCGGCGCAATGTCACGCCACACCTGTCAAATTCAAAAACAATTTTAATATATTTAAAATCCCACGGAAGTTGTTTTATGTTAAAAGGTTGTACACTAATGGAGGATTTTTAATTACGAATCTTTTCCTTATTCGCCTAATAAAATTTCGGTATAATTGTGCCTATTTTACCACTGAAAGTGCAAGGTAGCAATTATTATTCCGCATATGCTTTACCTGCAATCGGTCTTCGTGTTCACCGAGAAGAAGTAGCGTGGCCTTCAAGACATCGGTTATGACAGGTGGTGGACTAATATAGCCTCTAAGCTCCAGTATCGCCTTCTGCACGACACAATACAAATATCTTTCAAGAAAAGATTGCCGTCTCGAGCATAGCACAATTGTACAAACTTTCAAAATATGTTTGGAAACAATTACAGTAATATCGCGCTGCAAATGTGCGAATGTGATTATACAAAAACAAAAAGACGATGCTAGCAATATTACACTTAGCTAGTCAATACATACTGTTTCACATGCACAAACTAACAAGCGGGAACCTTTTAAATTGTTCCCTTTGTTTTCATCACCATCTTCACACAGGATGGATAGTGGTCTCCAGTGTGTCGTTGTATGACGTGCCTTTTAAGAAAGTTTCCAATGCGATGTGTCCAAACCAACTTTAGTTCTTAGAGGGTAAGGGGCCCGACCCCTACTGCTACGAAGAACGAAAGAGAATACAACTGGACGGATAAACGGAAAACTGACTTAAAACATGATAATGATTTCAGAAAGTGTAACTGTGGCTGAAAGATATGAAGGATCTGGAAACACACGACTCTGACATGTTGACCGCCACAGGTGAACTAGGATTAAGGGATAAGCACCTCCTTTACCTAATTTGTATACCTCCAGATAACAGAATTGAATGGCATCCACTCGTGTAATGTGAACAACTTCAGAACTCAAACAAGTGCATATGCAACAGTTTTCGGTCATAACACAGAGTCGCTGGAGAGTAGACAAAACAATCAGCCAGGCATAGAATCGCTTACTATATGCACTACCTGCGGGCTGGCATCACTTGTAAAAGGCCACACCTACGGAATAGAGTGACATTATCATGAGTGGTAGTCCAAGCATAAGTTCACAAGACAGCATATGATCCCAAGTTAGCACTGAATAACATCTGATCACTACCTACTGACAACCATACTAGATGTCTCCCTAAAGATGAGACATGAGTCTCCACCCACAGTAAGGGAAAACAGGGATGCCGAAAGGGTGGATTAGGCAGAACACACTGGAATGACATTTAAAAAACAGAAGACCCACCAGACGGAGATATCAAGAAGAGGAATCATATTCCCAGACGCACTATCAGAACCTACACAAGAAAGTCCGAAATGATACTATGCAGTTGTGATTTTATATTCTTTACTTCAACCGACAAAACTGACCGCTGAGATATCAGGTATACCCGGAGAATAAACAAAACGTCAATCTCCCAGTGAATACGAAGACAAGCCCTATCTGGGGAGGATAGAATTGAGACCAAAGAAAATGACAAAATACTACAATACTAGCTCGGCAGCGAGAAGTCAAACGGAGCAGGCTCAATCCCAGTCAGACACACGAAGCAAGCTGCACAGTGCCATTGACCAGCAACAAGAAACAAGACTGTTATGCCTTGAATTCAGCGAAAAATGTGATATGATGTGGCATAAAGGCTTGACGGCCATGAAGACTGAAACCTGCTATCCTGGCTAAATGACCACCCGGACAGAGTTCGAAAAGTCACCATCACTAAAAATGAATATTATGTTGTGGTTCCAAGTCCGCCAACGCATGGATTCCTCAATGATCTTTCATAGGACCCCCGTAAGCAATAATCTTCATTGACGATGTGCAAAAAAAATACAGAATCCAGTCATTATAAACACTGATGACTGTGCAGTTCACATCATATATGAGGACACACAACCTCGGGCAACTTTAGTTTGCCCACTTATTGCAGCACTTATCCAGATGCAAACTTGGACAAGCAACTAACATAAATGCAATATTCGGTGCAGCCAAAGGCAAGAGCCTAACTATGTCATGAATGAAAGTAACCCGTCACTAACATTTATGTCAGAGGTGGAACAACCAGGTATATCAGAAGTGGAACACCCAGGTATGTTAGAGGTGGAAAACCCAGGTATGTCAGTGGTGGAACACCCAGGTATCTCTAGACTAGACTAGTCCTGGTCATATATATTAGACAAGATGGCCAACATGCAGAAAAGTGCAATGCCTACAAAACAAATGTGGCACCATTATTGACCCCAAACAAGTGGGCTATAATCTACAATAACATGTTGAGATCCAAGATGGAATATGTCCCATCTGATCGTATGAGACTGGTGGCAGCTTCGTAAACATTTTTACGCGGAATAGATGCCACCCAGAGCAGAACTGTGAAAAATGTAGCTATGTCAGAGGCTATCGCAAAGCAGTAGGTCATTCAACCACTAGTCCAAAGAAGACTGGTTGGCGCACTCACATTATTCGGCCTATTATAACATGGGGATGGATGCGTAAAATATTCATACAGCATGCTTCTTCTTCCTCGTGCGCAAAGAGCCATCAGGGCGCCAACATCTCACCACACATCTGCCGTTGCAAGTGCAACCACCAATACAGCTCGTCATAAGATGACATTTCTTACGACCGCCGACCGCCTCTGGAACGAACTCCAAGAGGAAATATGTTCAATGAGGGACAACGAACAGGTAAAGGCGAAAGTCAACGTTGTGCCTGGTTTCCGCACCCATTGTTATCTAAGCCATACCTATAAATATGTAAGTAAAGTACTATGAAAGCTTCTTACACGGTTCAGCTGCATGACTTCCTGGCGCAACATTTCGAGATGCTTCAGCCTAACGAGCATCCTTTTGGCGCGGAAAACATGCCGCCAAGGCGTGTCGCCGAACCCTTCTCGGGCAGCCCAAGCCACAACGTCCAGCAGCCTTTGTAGGTTACGACACCTCATCGCCGCGTTCAGCTCTACAAATAGCAACATACCTATTGCATGTCTTTGTTTATTTTTACGATTCACACTGTGCCCATATATATATATATATATATATATATATATATATATATATATATATATATATATATATATATATATATATATATATATATATATATATATATATATATGGACATTCCTCAATTCTTTTACAATCAATGACAAAAATAACCTGCCAAAATGTTATCGGAATTTATCGATGTTTAGGGGTTGCTACCAAATGTCGAAGTTCCCGAACATTGGCGCCCTGCTGAAGTGGGAAGCGGACTGTTCTTCAGCAAACATTCCGGAAACAGCGCTTGTCGTGGCATTATAGTCACATGCTGTGCTGAAGCTATTTAGGTCTAAGCAGCTCCATTGCTCTGTACATATGATGATGAATAGTATCTCGGACCACTGGACCATCGCAGGCAAACAGGGAAAGCAGCCTCCAAAACGAGTTCGAAAATATATGTGAGAAGTTCCTTTCCCAGTTTCTCCTGCACGAGGCACATGCACCATTTGTGTATCCAGTGTTGGATACGGTCATATTAAAATACGTGACCCTGATCATGTCTTCCAAATTCCAGAATTTGGTTGATGTTATTACTGCTGTCGTCATCTCGTCACCTGTTCCCGTGCCCAAACAGAGCACTCATAAAAGCTGATCCTCTTCTCCTTGGGAAACTAGGATAGGCAGCCGTTCTACTTAGTCAGTCGCTTGCTTTTGTAGGTCCAACGCTGCAGCGAGATCGGTATTTAATACATTCTTGCGCGCTCTCATACGTGGAGTTGGGGAAATATCAGAAGTGGATTGTCCAGGCATAGCAGTGTTGTTTTGTTCCATGCTGAATGTTCAAACTCTTCAGAAGTCGACGAAATGATAACTGTTACTTCATTATCTCGCTCGCGCCTTTCTTTCTCACTCATTTGACGACGTTTGTTTATCTCGGTGAAGCTTTCTAGTATGTGCCGCCTTTTTGATTAAAGGATGGCATCAAATCATCAAAAATAAAAATGGCTTTATTAGTCAATGGTCATGTGACACATAAAAATTACTACAAGTCACATGCCAAGGCCATATGACAGTAGTCATGCAAATATCGCTACCAAATTTTGAAGTTGGCTCCCATAGCCGATAATATATATATATATATATATATATATATATATATATATATATATATATATATATATATATAATTGTGTTTCTAATATGTCATCCGAAATCTTGAAATTAGAATAACGTTGAATATAACTATCTGTCGGGTTTACCTTTCCGCACTTCAATGTGAACGAGTCGTCGGTCGGCCTTCGCCAATAACTCCTCGCCGTCTGGTACCCCGGCATTCAGGAAGATGTCAATCACACGTGTGAGTTTCTCTTTGTTCCAGTTATTCGTAGCCGCCACAAGTTGCTTACGCAATTGATCATACAAGGCTTCTGTAGAACAAAAGTGTTGTAATGCGATTATATCTTTATATCTTACCATGCTGAAATCGATAGTAGTAGTATAGCATAGCATATGGACGGCCATAGCAGGTAGTGCTATGGACGTCGTAAGTACAAAGGAAGAAGCAACTAAATGTTACATAAAGCATCGGTGCTGTTTGTATAACGACGCATTGCTAACCTTACGATCATATGTGTATTGGACACCGATTATTTTCGTTTTCGTCTTCGCATATCAACATTGTTGAAATTGGACTGGTGCTTCTTGATATGGCGTACTTGGCTTTGTGTTGTATCTTAAACTGATGCATCTTTTTCTGATGTATCTGAGCCCGACTTTGTCAATAAAAACGAAATGTGCGCACAACATATCCAGGCTCTGTGGTATCTCCATATTCGCAGAGAAGATTGCAAATCGAGTTGCATTCTCCTTTCTGGTGATCTCTGCACCAGTTTAATGCCGCCGTTATCAGGGTTCACCATCAGTACTCAGTAAGCATATTGTTAATGGTCAAGGTAACATGTCCAGTGACGCAATGAGTGCCAACGTTGTTAACCAGACGTTGACATCAGCGGCTGGGTAGAGACAGTGGTCGGTCTTGTTGACACATTTGGGAAATATCGACTTCGTAAATAGGTAGAGAAACGTCACATAAGGAAATGATGTCTGGCCAAACACCTTTCTACCCATCATTGCCGCATGATGCCATTCGATGTGCTATGCATTGGAATCGACTGGCAATGCGAACATGTCAAGACTTTTCATAATACTGTCGTATCTTAAATAATGATATTTCAACGTAATGCATAGTTTGTTCATTTGTATCTACGCTTTCATACGCACCGAGTCGTTTCTGTTCACGGACTGCCCGCGCCCTTTCCAGTGCCTCTTCACGTTCTAGTTCTTCGGCTGTCTGAAAAAGAAGTACCGATAAATAGTACGGCGGGAACGAAGACAAATGAACGAGGCCTATTGCCTCATATACAAGAGTTCTTTCAAAGTACATGTTAAATATATTTCCTACGTGTATATATACACGCAATATATTATAATATATATTTTATTTGACCCATCAGACTTTTAACATAATTAACATATGTATATATATATATATATATATATATATATATATATATATATATATATATACACACATATGTTAATTATGTTAAATGCCTGATGGGTCAAATAAAATATATTATAATATATTACGTGTATATATACACGTAGGAAATATATTTAACATGTACTTTGAAAGAACTCCTGTATATATATATATATATATATATATATATATATATATATATATATATATATATATATATATATATATAATAAATAACATTGGTCCTAGGATTGAGCCCTGTGGTACGCCACTTGTTATTGGCAACATATTTTATTTTATATTATTAATTTCATTATATTGTTTACGATTATTTCAGTAGCTACTTAATACGTTCACATTTGTACCATGTATACCATAATATTTTAATGTATGAATTAAGATTAAATGGTCAATGGTTCAAGTAACAACACTCGTTCAGGTTGCACTAACGATTCACGTGTTCGGGTATTTTAGCATTGTTAACTAACATATTTTGAAAAGATAGACATATTCCCTCTTCTGATTGTTTCTTGGGTTCGGATTCAAACTTGAATTAGAAATATAAATTATTGGTCCTTATCGCTGCATTCTCTGCTAATTCTGAAAATAGATAATGCTACAACACTTGCAAGATGAGGCTTCCGTTCCGGTAAGATAATACCCTCATAATTAATGTGTCATTTCCAATAAAAATTATCTGAAGTGATTTACCTTCTCGACGCGTCTTGTTACGTGCGTGCAGCGTACGTGGTCCAGTAGATTGTTGTCGAGGACATCGAATACGTCAATGGTGTAATCGCCATTTTTTGGAAGTCTCACGTCCACGACATTACCTTTGCCTCCACAAGTTCGCTTCATCTCAATGTAATCGGTGGAATGTTGCGCTGCCTTCCGCTCAGCGGCGATCATCAATTTATGTTCGGACTGCGGCAGAACGACATCATACGATTCTTCGCATGTGTCGCACCATAAACAAGTCGTATCATCTGGCTTTCCTGTGTCGTTCGGTTGTAGTGTCACAGGCTCATCGGCCTCTTCGTTAAATTGGCTTAAGCTGTCCATCACGCTAGCAGCTCGAGCGTCTTCTCTGGTGTGTTTTGCATTCTGCCCAGATGCCGTGACTTGATCGATGGTGGACTCTTCTTCTGTCTGGTTATTTTCAGAGGTTGTCTCTTCATTTACCACGGGCTTTCCACTGAAAACTATGTACACTGAATGAACGTGATATATTTGGTAGTCGTCTGAGCTTCGGCGGACGAATATGTTGAGGGCATATTCGCCAGATTCCGGTAGAGTTATATCAATGGCGTCGCGAGCATTCACGGTAACCGAAAGTTCCGGCCTTGATAAACCCATTTGCAAACGTGACAATTCACAGACCAGTACGCATCGCGACGTAACCATTTTGAATGCAAGAGTTATTTCAGATGACGACGTCTCGATATATCCGTCCGCGCCTGGCCCGGTCACCTGGAATTGAAATGCTTGCGCGTGCATGCCTTGACCGAGAACACCCCAACGCAGTGGAGGGAACGGTGCCGGTGGGGGGCCGGAACTGTGCTTGAACCGGACCAGATAGTTGCACACGTTCGGAATATCGCCAGTTGCGCCGCGGTCGACGGCGAACAGCTTGTATGCGTACATGCCCGCCTCCGGAAGTCGAAGCACGGCTATGACATCATGGCCGCTGGTTCTTAGGGTGACACGTGACTTAAGGTCCTTTTCGGGGATCCAGTCATGTTTGATGACTTGCCAGAACGCCATATCTGTGCCGGTTGTTTTGGAGAACTGTATAGTCACGACAGCGTCATTTGTGTCGATGACACCATCGGGGTGGCTTACTGCGCTTAGTCCCGCCTCTTTCAGCTCTAACCCCGGACCCCACCCGATGTCAGGGTTGTCCGGAAGAACACGGCCATCCGTCGAGTTGCACTCGATCACGTAGGAACAGACGAGATCCAAGCCGTTATCATGTTTCGTGCGACGCCCGAAGATATCCATGCGGTATCTGCCAACGGTAGGCATGAGACATATGTAGCGGATTTGTTCCTTTGTCTGCCGGTAGAACACGCATCCCTTCCAGTTTATCGCCAACTTGGCATCGTTGTCGGCGACGGAGTCTTTCTCGACATTCTTGTCATCATTATTATCACCATCACCACCACCACCACCACCATCGCCACCACCACCACCACCACCGCCATCATCATCATCATCATCAGCAGCAGCAGCAGCAGCATCAGCAGCAGCAGCAGCAGCAGCAGCAGCAGCAGCAGCAGCAGCAGCATCATCATCCATCCTATCCTCATCCACTTTCTTTTCCTCCTCGTTCTCATTAGCGTTGTCATCTGTGGCGGTGGTGTCCGTGTTGTGGGTAGCAGCGGTGGCAAAGGCAACGGCGGTGGTGGTGGTGGTGGTGGTGGTGGCGGCGGCTGCGGCTGCGGCGGCGGCGGCGGCGGCGGCGGCGGCGGCGGCGGCGGCGGCGGCGGCGGCGGCGGCGGCGGCGGCGGCGGCGGCGGCGGCGGCGGCGGCGGCGGCGGCGGCGGCGGCGGCGGCGGCGGCGGCGGCGGCGGCGGCGGCGGCGGCGGCGGCGGCGGCGGCGGCTGTGGTGGTGCCGTCGTAGTAAAGCATATAACTGAACTGCGCCTGGTCACCCAGTGACTGTGGAATACCAAATGATATAGTAACTTCGCCTTTATTCGTCTGTAGCACGCAGTAGCGCTGGCTGTTAGGCTGCATCAGCAGCCCCATATCAAAGAACCGTTCCCGTATGTAGACGATCGTTTCAAACTGCACGATACTAAGAGGGCGCGGCAGCAGCTGCCAGTCCGGGTCGTCGGGAAAGTGCGTGCTGACGAACCAGTCTGGGTCGGTGAGGAAGAAGAATGCGTTGTCTCTGTGCTGATGTTCTCCCGGCTCTTCCTCGATGTGTTCATCTTCGAATTCCTCCCCCTGCACGTCAACAAGCTTCCATCCCTTTTCGCGGCGTCTGATAAGAGCGCATGATGCCCACAGTACGTCCAACAGACGCCATTCGCCGTCAATTAAAACGGCGTTCCACTGCGAGCGTTTCTCCCGGCTCCGTCGCAGACGTCGCTCGCCGACTACGTATAGACCATTCTTGACGACGCCGTTGATGATGACACAAGCAATGCCAGCCGCTCTGAAAGTAGAAAAACTAAACTATCTCCTCACCTTTATGTAATACACACCTTAGGCCTATCCGAATTATATATGTGTTTGCACTTACCTGACCGACAATGTTAAATCTAGCCGACGCTTGTTCTTACGACTAGTCAAGGAAAATACATCATTTATTTGCGACCCTGTTTAAACCCCAGCACAAGGAAAAACAGACATATGTGACGCACGACCCAATCTTTAGCTGTCAAAATACAAGAAATATGTCTTTAGGACATTCGTCTGAAAAATTACGGGTGAAAATTTCACATAATTTAGCGTTCGCGTAATGTAAGCCCTGCATCGAATTTTAGCGGTTGTAGTGTTACGCATACTCGCCAGATGTCGTCAGCGAAACAAGCCATTCGTTATTCTAATTTAACAACCGTTTCTCTACAATTTGTCTGTTTTCTGATGTGCCCAGTAGGGTCGGTAGGTTTTTGCTTGGTCCTGTAGATTGTCCAGTCAGTCTTTCCTCTGGCGGCCTCGTCTTCTTTTACACTCCAAGGTGCATTGCAGGATGGTTTTTGAAATACTCTCGCGTCGAGTGATGTGACGGTCCAAGAGAGCGTTTCGTCGTTTCAGCGTTGACAACAAAGGCTCTTGCTTTCTAGCAAGGAACCCACTTGCTCTCTCACTTATTATTTCGTTTTGTGTTCGGTGTAAGAACTGCGGAGGAGTCTCCTGATGATTGTAGGCATCTCTCCGTCTCTGCTGTCAGCATCCAGGTCTCGCACCCGGAAGATGGATGGCAAAGACAAAGCTGGCGAAGAATGAGTGGAAATGGCACGTATATGCTCATAATGTCATTACGTTCATATTGGTGTGGCAGGTAGCTATGACACTCTTGAACACAATTGACAAAGAAATACTCAAATGCCTTCCTATCCATTACCAATGTTCCAGGAAAATATTAAGAGAAAGAAAACATGTCCTACCTACCTACTCTGACATTGGAAAGCCTGTACCAGTAAACGCATCTATTGTTTTGATTCGCCTGATATGATATTATTCGTGCTGCAGTCTGACATAAACAATAAAAGAAATGGTTGCGTCTGTTTCTGAAACAGACTGAATGTTTCGTTGTATTTGTCGTTGTTATAACAACAATAGAACATCAATAACATAGTGTATGAAAATCTTGACATACATTATTGCATTGTTTCTGTATCTATTATTTTCTTATATGACGTAGATAAGTAGATATAATCTATGTAGCTGCTGTTCAGGATATTATGAGATGTATTGGGGCCCAACAGCGGTGTGGGCAGAGCTTTTGATTTTCAGTCGACCGGCATTCGAATCCTCTTGCTGCCGTTTCGAAGCTATGGCAATTTCGTTCTCTCCACGTTGTCTCAGCTGTATAACCGAGTACCGAGCTATAAACAGTGGTGGATATAATATTCATGCGAATGAATTTTCTTCACGCAGTAATTGCAGCATGGCTGAATAAGCTCGGAGACGTCGAAACGGTGGAGTTTAATGCGCTTTGAGTTGTCACAAGGACTGAATCCCGCGTTATATATAAAATTATCTTTTATAGAAAACATTTTTGAAAAACAATGCGCGCACAATTGTTGATGTAATGGTAACAATTTTTGACGTAATGGTAACAATTGTTGATGTAATGGTAAAAAAACGGCCATGTTGTTTTCATTTTAATAAAACTCATTGGCTCGCATTTAGAATATGATAGTTGTTTCCAATTTATCATATAATGTGCCTCTACTACTGACTTATCAAGACCACCCACCACGCACGAACAGCCTACCTTGACAGACGAGCAAAGAAATGAGCATGGTTGCTTTTCTCATGCTTTATGCTGCGAAGACCATACAAAGGCGTATCATCTAGGGACAATGCTTCAACGTCGTCGTTATTGTATGCGTCAGAATCGATGTCATCGTATTTGAATGACCTCAAAGACCACTCGAAAAGGGTTCGCACACGTTCGAGGTCGGTGTGGCACGACTTGATGAGGTGGTTGGCCAAAGCTTCGTAGTTGCCTTGGATTAATTTCCGAGGAATCTGTCGAACAACGAAGTTTGCAGTGCACGGGGTTATGACATCAGTGCACGGTGCCATGACATCAGTGCACACACACACACACACACACACACACACACACACACACACACACACACACACACACACACACACACACACACACACACACACACACACACACACACACACACACACACACACACACACACACACACACACACACACACACACACACACACACACACACACACACACACACACACACACACACACACACACACACACACACACACACACACACACACACACACACACACACACACACACACACACACACACACACACACATATTATAATTAAAAGACAATTACAAGTCAATCGCAAAAAAATTTAATATTAGTTAAGTAAAATATACACATCAGTACATCAGAATAATCATTATCACATTAACTGATGCACGTTGGACAAAAATATAATACATTTCGTTTGTTTAACATTTAGCAACTGTTAGATGTTATCGCTATGAGTGTTGCCAGGCATTGGCAGCCAGTACAAAAATAAGTCATCTAGATGTTTGCCACCACAGCCACTGCCAAAATCACCGTAGCAACAACAGCAGTAGCAACATTAGCAGTAGCTAAACTATAATTAGCTAAAACAACAGCAGCAAAAAGGACAACACTATTTCAGGATTTCAACCACCACAACTGTACAACTTGCAATGAATAGCTACCACCACTACCGCCACCAACACCGAAACCGCCATCGCCACCGCAACAGCAACCGCCTTCGCCACCACCACAACCACCACAACCAGCGCCACCACCACCACCTCCACCTCCACCACCACCACCTCCGCCGCCATGGACACCTCCACCACCACCATATCAACAACCACTACCACCACCTACGCCGCCATGGCCACTTCCACCACCACCATCGCCGCCACCACCACCACCAACATCAACACCACAATCACCACGAACACCGCCATCGACACCTCCACCGCCACCACCACCGCCCCCATCACATCACCACCACCTCCTCCACCACCACCACCACCACCTCCACCACCACCACCACCACCTCCACCACCACCACCACCACCTCCTCCACCACCACCACCACCTCCTCCACCACCACCACCACCACTACCTCCTCCACCACCACCACCACCACCACCTCCTCCACCACCACCACCACCTCCTCCGCCGCCATCGCCACCTCATATACCAACACCATCACCACCTCCACTACCACCAACACCAACACCACAACCACCACGAACAACACCATCGCCACCTCCACCGCCACTACCACCTAAACCGCCATCGCCACCTCCACCACCACCGCCATCGCCACCACCACCACCACCAACACCACCACCACCACCACCTCCGCCGCCATCGCCACCTCCACCACCACCTTCACCACCACTTCCACCGCCATTGCCACCTCCACCACCACCACATATACCAACACCATCACCACCTCCACTACCACCAACACCAACACTACAACCACCACGAACACCACCATCGCCACCTCCACCGCCACTACCACCTAAACCGCCATCGCCACCTCCACCACCACCGCCATCGCCATCGCCACCTCCACCACCACTACCGATACCGCCATCGCAAACTCCACCACCAACACCGCCACCGCCATCGCCACCTCCATCACCACAGCCACCACCACCAACACCACAACCACACCACCATCGCCACCTCCACCGCCACCACCACCTAAACCGCTATCGCCACCTCCACCACCACCACCGCCACCACCACCGATACCGCCATTGCAATCTCCACCACCAACACCGCCACCGCCACCGCCATCGCCACCTCCACCACCACCGCCACCTCCACCACCACCACTACCACCTCCACCACAACCACCGCCACCACCAGCAGCAGAGGCAGCACTACCACCACCAGCATCACCATCACCTGAACAACCTGAACAGCGATTGCACGAACTCTTGTGTTATCTTACGTGGGATGTTTGCGTGTCGAATTGAACGAAATTACTCTTAGAGAACAGCTCTTCCTTCCTGCAGGATGGCGGCGACGGTGAAGGAATGTGATCCTGTGTGATAACGCATCATGAATCACATCAAATTTTAAATTACCATATCGTACTATAATCGAGCTAGCGCACGTATATTTTTTATGCTGCGCCTTCTAGATGTTTTGCATATCGGGCGCCAAACTTACAGGGCTTCGTAGACGACCCTATGAAAGTTTTTATACATGTACCGCCCTGTGGCACATAATATCGAACCGAGCAGTGGACGGTATACGTAACTTGGAGCAATCGTAGAAAATCCCGCGGATAGGATGTGAATTTTTTCAGTAGTGTGACATTTGCGAACATAATCAAGATAGCGGAAATCGTACACGCTGAGAATAGCTAAGCATTCTTTGGTTTTATTCCGTGTAACATTACTACCATTTCAATACGTAAGAACGTTACACGTTGTTGTTATTTGGATAATGCAGTTGAGACGCGTTGTATACCACCAGGGTAAGTAGACTCGTTGTATACCACCAGGGTAACTAGACTCGTTGTATACCACCAGGGTAAGTAGACTCGTTGTATACCACCAGGGTAAGTAGACTCGTTGTATACCACCAGGGTAAGTAGACTCGTTGAATATTTATAGAACAAATAAATGCTATCGTCACACATGGTGTTGCAACTTATGTATCGATCTGCCTTTTTATTACATAGTGTGTTATATACGGAACTATATACCCTGTACCGCATTCGTAAAGATATATATATATATATATATACACTTACGGGTAATTTTCGATGTGGAGCGATCCTCCACCGGTGCCAACAGCAACATGCCATGGTACGAGGTCCTAATGAGAAAAAATGCGCAATGTTCATAAAACCGAGAGAGAGAAAGAGAGAGAGAGAGAGAGAGAGAGAGAGTGAATGAGTGAGTGAGTGAGTGAGTGAGTGAGTGAGTGAGTGATTGAGTGAGTGAGTGAGTGAGTGAGTGATCGAGTGACCGAGCGAGCGAGAGATAGAGAGAGAGAGAGAGAGAGAGAGAGAGAGAGAGAGAGAGAGAGAGAGAGAGAGAGAGAGAGAGAGAGAGAGAGTGAGAGGGGAGAGAGAGAGAGAGAGAGAGAGAGAGAGAGAGAGAGAGAGAGACAGAGAGAGAGAGAGAGAGAGAGCGAGAGAGAGAGAGAGAGAGAGAGAGAGAGAGAGAGAGAGAGAGAGAGAGAGAGAGAGAGATGACGGGTGTCGGGCGTCACACATGTTCTGACATTTCTATAGAATTGGCATGATCTCATTCTTGGGTAAGAAAGGATGCGAGGCGTTTGTAATCTGGGTTTCGGCTGGGGTCACATAAGGTTTGTTGTGCTCTTCTTTGTACTGAAAATATCGACGTCTTTCAGATGCCAAGCGTAGAACAATCGAATCATATCGCCAACACAAACAGCCCTATTTAAGCCAGTACAAATACATATTTACTTGTTGTCAATGAGTAGCAGTCATAGCGTGCGCCATGCTGTCGTCAGAGAGTGTTATCTATGTCGATTAAGGCAACCAATTTTAGTAACCTTTTGTATGCATTCGGTGAGTCCAAATGATGGCCGCTTCGGCGCAAGCAAATAGCCACACAGGCCCTATTGTAGGACGTACGCGACAGAGATAATGCAATGTTTCATAACTGGCATGTATTTGACACAAATATCAGTAGGCGTGTACTCGGTAGTAGCTGTTTCCACGCAGTCTGGTGTGATCACAATACAAGTGCCTATTAATACCAATCAGTCGTAGCTTGTTATATGTGTGTACACGGCGCACGGTTGTTACAGCAAAGAACAATGGATCACAAAACACAGTGTCACTCGTACATGTTACTGTTATAATATTAATTGGATTGGATACATTTATACACAGTGTGTATAACAACGTAGGTGTTTGTAGGTGTTCACAGCTTTATACATCAAGCTTTTTGATTTATATTTACCAAAGGGCACACATACCCCGGATTCATGCATGTAACTAACAAGTGTAAACGGAATAAAAATCGTTTAATGGAGTATGAAATAGCGAATGTATTTAATATGTAATGCGATATTTCTACTTGATTGAATGATTCACACAGGTAAGCATTCAGGCATACACTCAATCACATCCACATTTCAATTAATATTGCAATATTTATTAAATACTCAAATAGAGCTGTACCATAAACCAATACGTTACGAAGTGTGAAACAGTGAATGACAATATAATATATGTAATGCGATTATCTACTTGATTTTATGCTCAAATAAGGTTGTGCCATTTTCCAGTTGAACGCACGTAACAAATTCTAAATTTCAGTTTAACTTCTACTGGGCATAGCCCGTTATACTACATAGTAGTTGCTTATAAGAAATGAACAAAGAGGCAAGATATTTAATTGTCTTCGTCTTAATCATAAACACACGAAATCTCATACCTTTTGCTGGACGCTGGATCGGCGACACTGCCTACATCGCAAATCAGGCAAGGAAATGTATCGCCTCCCAAAAAACAGCGCTGTTATGTTACAAAGATCAACGACGCAAAGACACAAACAGTTTTGAACATGCAGTATGAACAACTGCTCGAATTAGTGTGCTCGGCTGTAATAAGCGACTTGTTGACGGAACAAGTCGCTATTGTTTTGTACAACAATACCGCACAGCGGCGCAGAATGACGTTGAACAAATATAGGTCGGGTCAATAATTTAATGCGTGTCTGTGACAACGTGAATATTATATATTTATTTTATGTTTACACTACAGTCGTAGTGATAGCCACTATCTTATGTAACAGGTTTTCTACAATCATTGTTGAGTCAGGCTAGGCGGTAGTCCTAGCAATGGGCTCTATGTTAGGTTGGTACTGTTTACTGAAGCGTATCAGTGATTGGTGGACTATATACACGCTGGGAACTGATCTAACCGAGGTCAGCCAGTGGTATGTCGCGAGAAGGCGACTACTGCAAGTGTAGTAAGAGGCGGGCAGTGGTGAGTCGCGAGAAGACGACTACTGCAAGTGTAGTAAGAGACGGGCAGTGGTGAGTCGCGAGAAGGCGACTACTGCAGGTGTAGTAAGAGGCGGGCAGTGGTGAGTCGCGAGAAGACGACTACTGCAGGTGTAGCAAGAGACGGGCAGTGGTGAGTCGCGAGAAGGCGACTACTGCAGGTGTAGCAAGAGGCGGGCAGTGGTGAGTCGCGAGAAGGCGACTACTGCAGGTGTAGTAAGAGACGGGCAGTGGTGAGTCGCGAGAAGGCGACTACTGCAGGTGTAGTAAGAGGCGGGCAGTGGTAAGTCGCGAGAAGGCGACTACTGCAGGTGTAGTAAGAGGCGGGCAGTGGTAAGTCGCGAGAAGGCGACTACTGCAGGTGTAGTAAGAGGCGGGCAGTGGTAAGTCGCGAGAAGGCGACTACTGCAGGTGTAGTAAGAGGCGGGCAGTGGTAAGTCGCGAGAAGGCGACTACTGCAGGTGTAGTAAGAGGCGGGCAGTGGTATGTCGCGAGAAGGCGACTACTGCAGGTGTAGTAAGAGGCGGGCAGTGGTATGTCGCGAGAAGGCGACTACTGCAGGTGTAGTAAGAGGCGGGCAGTGGTATGTCGCGAGAAGGCGACTACTGCAGGTGTAGTAAGAGGCGGGCAGTGGTATGTCGCGAGAAGGCGACTACTGCAGGTGTAGTAAGAGGCGGGCAGTGGTATGTCGCGAGAAGGCGACTACTGCAGGTGTAGTAAGAGGCGGGCAGTGGTATGTCGCGAGAAGGCGACTACTGCAGGTGTAGTAAGAGGCGGCCAGTGGTATGTCGCGAGAAGGCGACTACTGCAGGTGTAGTAAGAGGCGGGCAGTGGTATGTCGCGAGAAGGCGACTACTGCAGGTGTAGTAAGAGGCGGGCAGTGGTATGTCGCGAGAAGGCGACTACTGCAGGTGTAGTAAGAGGCGGGCAGTGGTATGTCGCGAGAAGGCGACTACTGCAGGTGTAGTAAGAGGCGGGCAGTGGTATGTCGCGAGAAGGCGACTACTGCAGGTGTAGTAAGAGGCGGGCAGTGGTATGTCGCGAGAAGGCGACTACTGCAGGTGTAGTAAGAGGCGGGCAGTGGTATGTCGCGAGAAGGCGACTACTGCAGGTGTAGTAAGAGGCGGGCAGTGGTATGTCGCGAGAAGGCGACTACTGCAGGTGTAGTAAGAGGCGGGCAGTGGTATGTCGCGAGAAGGCGACTACTGCAGGTGTAGTAAGAGGCGGGCAGTGGTATGTCGCGAGAAGGCGACTACTGCAGGTGTAGTAAGAGGCGGGCAGTGGTATGTCGCGAGAAGGCGACTACTGCAGGTGTAGTAAGAGGCGGGCAGTGGTATGTCGCGAGAAGGCGGCTACTGCAGGTGTAGTAAGAGGCGGGCAGTGGTATGTCGCGAGAAGGCGGCTACTGCAGGTGTAGTAAGAGGCGGGCAGTGGTATGTCGCGAGAAGGCGGCTACTGCAGGTGTAGTAAGAGGCGGGCAGTGGTATGTCGCGAGAAGGCGGCTACTGCAGGTGTAGTAAGAGGCGGGCAGTGGTATGTCGCGAGAAGGCGGCTACTGCAGGTGTAGTAAGAGGCGGGCAGTGGTATGTCGCGAGAAGGCGGCTACTGCAGGTGTAGTAAGAGGCGGGCAGTGGCATGTCGCGAGAAGGCGGCTACTGCAGGTGTAGTAAGAGGCGGGCAGTGGCATGTCGCGAGAAGGCGGCTACTGCAGGTGTAGTAAGAGGCGGGCAGTGGCATGTCGCGAGAAGGCGGCTACTGCAGGTGTAGTAAGAGGCGGGCAGTGGCATGTCGCGAGAAGGCGGCTACTGCAGGTGTAGTAAGAGGCGGGCAGTGGCATGTCGCGAGAAGGCGGCTACTGCAGGTGTAGTAAGAGGCGGGCAGTGGCATGTCGCGAGAAGGCGGCTACTGCAGGTGTAGTAAGAGGCGGGCAGTGGCATGTCGCGAGAAGGCGGCTACTGCAGGTGTAGTAAGAGGCGGGCAGTGGCATGTCGCGAGAAGGCGGCTACTGCAGGTGTAGTAAGAGGCGGGCAGTGGCATGTCGCGAGAAGGCGGCTACTGCAGGTGTAGTAAGAGGCGGGCAGTGGCATGTCGCGAGAAGGCGGCTACTGCAGGTGTAGTAAGAGGCGGGCAGTGGCATGTCGCGAGAAGGCGACTACTGCAGGTGTAGTAAGAGGCGGGCAGTGGTATGTCGCGAGAAGGCGACTACTGCAGGTGTAGTAAGAGGCGGGCAGTGGTATGTCGCGAGAAGGCGACTACTGCAGGTGTAGTAAGAGGCGGGCAGTGGTATGTCGCGAGAAGGCGGCTACTGCAGGTGTAGTAAGAGGCGGGCAGTGGCATGTCGCGAGAAGGCGGCTACTGCAGGTGTAGTAAGAGGCGGGCAGTGGCATGTCGCGAGAAGGCGGCTACTGCAGGTGTAGTAAGAGGCGGGCAGTGGCATGTCGCGAGAAGGCGGCTACTGCAGGTGTAGTAAGAGGCGGGCAGTGGCATGTCGCGAGAAGGCGGCTACTGCAGGTGTAGTAAGAGGCGGGCAGTGGCATGTCGCGAGAAGGCGGCTACTGCAGGTGTAGTAAGAGGCGGGCAGTGGCCTGTCGCGAGAAGGCGGCTACTGCAGGTGTAGTAAGAGGCGGGCAGTGGCCTGTCGCGAGAAGGCGGCTACTGCAGGTGTAGTAAGAGGCGGGCAGTGGCCTGTCGCGAGAAGGCGGCTACTGCAGGTGTAGTAAGAGGCGGGCAGTGGCCTGTCGCGAGAAGGCGGCTACTGCAGGTGTAGTAAGAGGCGGGCAGTGGCCTGTCGCGAGAAGGCGGCTACTGCAGGTGTAGTAAGAGGCGGGCAGTGGCCTGTCGCGAGAAGGCGGCTACTGCAGGTGTAGTAAGAGGCGGGCAGTGGCCTGTCGCGAGAAGGCGGCTACTGCAGGTGTAGTAAGAGGCGGGCAGTGGCCTGTCGCGAGAAGGCGGCTACTGCAGGTGTAGTAAGAGGCGGGCAGTGGCCTGTCGCGAGAAGGCGGCTACTGCAGGTGTAGTAAGAGGCGGGCAGTGGCCTGTCGCGAGAAGGCGGCTACTGCAGGTGTAGTAAGAGGCGGGCAGTGGCCTGTCGCGAGAAGGCGGCTACTGCAGGTGTAGTAAGAGGCGGGCAGTGGCCTGTCGCGAGAAGGCGGCTACTGCAGGTGTAGTAAGAGGCGGGCAGTGGCCTGTCGCGAGAAGGCGGCTACTGCAGGTGTAGTAAGAGGCGGGCAGTGGCCTGTCGCGAGAAGGCGGCTACTGCAGGTGTAGTAAGAGGCGGGCAGTGGCATGTCGCGAGAAGGCGGCTACTGCAGGTGTAGTAAGAGGCGGGCAGTGGCCTGTCGCGAGAAGGCGGCTACTGCAGGTGTAGTAAGAGGCGGGCAGTGGCCTGTCGCGAGAAGGCGGCTACTGCAGGTGTAGTAAGAGGCGGGCAGTGGCCTGTCGCGAGAAGGCGGCTACTGCAGGTGTAGTAAGAGGCGGGCAGTGGCCTGTCGCGAGAAGGCGGCTACTGCAGGTGTAGTAAGAGGCGGGCAGTGGCCTGTCGCGAGAAGGCGGCTACTGCAGGTGTAGTAAGAGGCGGGCAGTGGCCTGTCGCGAGAAGGCGGCTACTGCAGGTGTAGTAAGAGGCGGGCAGTGGCCTGTCGCGAGAAGGCGACTACTGCAGGTGTAGTAAGAGGCGGGCAGTGGCCTGTCGCGAGAAGGCGGCTACTGCAGGTGTAGTAAGAGGCGGCAGTGGCCTGTCGCGAGAAGGCGGCTACTGCAGGTGTAGTAAGAGGCGGGCAGTGGCCTGTCGCGAGAAGGCGGCTACTGCAGGTGTAGTAAGAGGCGGGCAGTGGCCTGTCGCGAGAAGGCGGCTACTGCAGGTGTAGTAAGAGGCGGGCAGTGGTATGTCGCGAGAAGGCGGCTACTGCAGGTGTAGTAAGAGGCGGGCAGTGGCCTGTCGCGAGAAGGCGGCTACTGCAGGTGTAGTAAGAGGCGGGCAGTGGCCTGTCGCGAGAAGGCGGCTACTGCAGGTGTAGTAAGAGGCGGGCAGTGGCCTGTCGCGAGAAGGCGGCTACTGCAGGTGTAGTAAGAGGCGGGCAGTGGCCTGTCGCGAGAAGGCGGCTACTGCAGGTGTAGTAAGAGGCGGGCAGTGGCCTGTCGCGAGAAGGCGGCTACTGCAGGTGTAGTAAGAGGCGGGCAGTGGTATGTCGCGAGAAGGCGGCTACTGCAGGTGTAGTAAGAGGCGGGCAGTGGCCTGTCGCGAGAAGGCGGCTACTGCAGGTGTAGTAAGAGGCGGGCAGTGGCCTGTCGCGAGAAGGCGGCTACTGCAGGTGTAGTAAGAGGCGGGCAGTGGCCTGTCGCGAGAAGGCGACTACTGCAGGTGTAGTAAGAGGCGGGCAGTGGCCTGTCGCGAGAAGGCGGCTACTGCAGGTGTAGTAAGTGGCGGGCAGTGGCATGTCGCGAGAAGGCGACTACTGCAGGTGTAGTAAGAGGCGGGCAGTGGCTGTCGCGAGAAGGCGACTACTGCAGGTGTAGTAAGAGGCGGGCAGTGGCATGTCGCGAGAAGGCGACTACTGCAGGTGTAGTAAGAGGCGGGCAGTGGCATGTCGCGAGAAGGCGACTACTGCAGGTGTAGTAAGAGGCGGGCAGTGGTATGTCGCGAGAAGGCGACTACTGCAGGTGTAGTAAGAGGCGGGCAGTGGTATGTCGCGAGAAGGCGACTACTGCAGGTGTAGTAAGAGGCGGGCAGTGGTATGTCGCGAGAAGGCGACTACTGCAGGTGTAGTAAGAGGCGGGCAGTGGCATGTCGCGAGAAGGCGACTACTGCAGGTGTAGTAAGAGGCGGGCAGTGGCTGTCGCGAGAAGGCGACTACTGCAGGTGTAGTAAGAGGCGGGCAGTGGCCTGTCGCGAGAAGGCGACTACTGCAGGTGTAGTAAGAGGCGGGCAGTGGCATGTCGCGAGAAGGCGACTACTGCAGGTGTAGTAAGAGGCGGGCAGTGGCATGTCGCGAGAAGGCGACTACTGCAGGTGTAGTAAGAGGCGGGCAGTGGCATGTCGCGAGAAGGCGACTACTGCAGGTGTAGTAAGAGGCGGGCAGTGGCATGTCGCGAGAAGGCGACTACTGCAGGTGTAGTAAGAGGCGGGCAGTGGCATGTCGCGAGAAGGCGACTACTGCAGGTGTAGTAAGAGGCGGGCAGTGGCATGTCGCGAGAAGGCGACTACTGCAGGTGTAGTAAGAGGCGGGCAGTGGCATGTCGCGAGAAGGCGGCTACTGCAGGTGTAGTAAGAGGCGGGCAGTGGCATGTCGCGAGAAGGCGGCTACTGCAGGTGTAGTAAGAGGCGGGCAGTGGCATGTCGCGAGAAGGCGGCTACTGCAGGTGTAGTAAGAGGCGGGCAGTGGCATGTCGCGAGAAGGCGGCTACTGCAGGTGTAGTAAGAGGCGGGCAGTGGCATGTCGCGAGAAGGCGACTACTGCAGGTGTAGTAAGAGGCGGGCAGTGGCATGTCGCGAGAAGGCGACTACTGCAGGTGTAGTAAGAGGCGGGCAGTGGCATGTCGCGAGAAGGCGACTACTGCAGGTGTAGTAAGAGGCGGGCAGTGGCATGTCGCGAGAAGGCGACTACTGCAGGTGTAGTAAGAGGCGGGCAGTGGCATGTCGCGAGAAGGCGGCTACTGCAGGTGTAGTAAGAGGCGGGCAGTGGCATGTCGCGAGAAGGCGGCTACTGCAGGTGTAGTAAGAGGCGGGCAGTGGCATGTCGCGAGAAGGCGGCTACTGCAGGTGTAGTAAGAGGCGGGCAGTGGCATGTCGCGAGAAGGCGACTACTGCAGGTGTAGTAAGAGGCGGGCAGTGGCATGTCGCGAGAAGGCGACTACTGCAGGTGTAGTAAGAGGCGGGCAGTGGCATGTCGCGAGAAGGCGGCTACTGCAGGTGTAGTAAGAGGCGGGCAGTGGCATGTCGCGAGAAGGCGACTACTGCAGGTGTAGTAAGAGGCGGGCAGTGGCATGTCGCGAGAAGGCGACTACTGCAGGTGTAGTAAGAGGCGGGCAGTGGCATGTCGCGAGAAGGCGACTACTGCAGGTGTAGTAAGAGGCGGGCAGTGGCATGTCGCGAGAAGGCGACTACTGCAGGTGTAGTAAGAGGCGGGCAGTGGCATGTCGCGAGAAGGCGGCTACTGCCAGGTGTAGTAAGAGGCGGGCAGTGGCATGTCGCGAGAAGGCGACTACTGCAGGTGTAGTAAGAGGCGGGCAGTGGCATGTCGCGAGAAGGCGGCTACTGCAGGTGTAGTAAGAGGCGGGCAGTGGCATGTCGCGAGAAGGCGGCTACTGCAGGTGTAGTAAGAGGCGGGCAGTGGCATGTCGCGAGAAGGCGACTACTGCAGGTGTAGTAAGAGGCGGGCAGTGGCATGTCGCGAGAAGGCGACTACTGCAGGTGTAGTAAGAGGCGGGCAGTGGCATGTCGCGAGAAGGCGACTACTGCAGGTGTAGTAAGAGGCGGGCAGTGGCATGTCGCGAGAAGGCGACTACTGCAGGTGTAGTAAGAGGCGGGCAGTGGCATGTCGCGAGAAGGCGACTACTGCAGGTGTAGCAAGAGGCGGGCAGTGGCATGTCGCGAGAAGGCGGCTACTGCAGGTGTAGTAAGAGGCGGGCAGTGGCATGTCGCGAGAAGGCGACTACTGCAGGTGTAGCAAGAGGCGGGCAGTGGCATGTCGCGAGAAGGCGACTACTGCAGGTGTAGCAAGAGGCGGGCAGTGGCATGTCGCGAGAAGGCGGCTACTGCAGGTGTAGCAAGAGGCGGGCAGTGGCATGTCGCGAGAAGGCGACTACTGCAGGTGTAGCAAGAGGCGGGCAGTGGCATGTCGCGAGAAGGCGACTACTGCAGGTGTAGCAAGAGGCGGGCAGTGGCATGTCGCGAGAAGGCGACTACTGCAGGTGTAGCAAGAGGCGGGCAGTGGCATGTCGCGAGAAGGCGACTACTGCAGGTGTAGTAAGAGGCGGGCAGTGGCATGTCGCGAGAAGGCGACTACTGCAGGTGTAGTAAGAGGCGGGCAGTGGCATGTCGCGAGAAGGCGACTACTGCAGGTGTAGCAAGAGGCGGGCAGTGGCATGTCGCGAGAAGGCGACTACTGCAGGTGTAGCAAGAGGCGGGCAGTGGCATGTCGCGAGAAGGCGACTACTGCAGGTGTAGTAAGAGGCGGGCAGTGGCATGTCGCGAGAAGGCGACTACTGCAGGTGTAGCAAGAGGCGGGCAGTGGCATGTCGCGAGAAGGCGACTACTGCAGGTGTAGCAAGAGGCGGGCAGTGGCATGTCGCGAGAAGGCGACTACTGCAGGTGTAGCAAGAGGCGGGCAGTGGCATGTCGCGAGAAGGCGACTACTGCAGGTGTAGCAAGAGGCGGGCAGTGGCATGTCGCGAGAAGGCGACTACTGCAGGTGTAGCAAGAGGCGGGCAGTGGCATGTCGCGAGAAGGCGACTACTGCAGGTGTAGCAAGAGGCGGGCAGTGGCATGTCGCGAGAAGGCGACTACTGCAGGTGTAGCAAGAGGCGGGCAGTGGCATGTCGCGAGAAGGCGACTACTGCAGGTGTAGCAAGAGGCGGGCAGTGGCATGTCGCGAGAAGGCGACTACTGCAGGTGTAGTAAGAGGCGGGCAGTGGCATGTCGCGAGAAGGCGACTACTGCAGGTGTAGTAAGAGGCGGGCAGTGGCATGTCGCGAGAAGGCGACTACTGCAGGTGTAGTAAGAGGCGGGCAGTGGCATGTCGCGAGAAGGCGACTACTGCAGGTGTAGCAAGAGGCGGGCAGTGGCATGTCGCGAGAAGGCGACTGCTGCAGGTGTAGTAAGAGGCGGGCAGTGGCATGTCGCGAGAAGGCGACTACTGCAGGTGTAGTAAGAGGCGGGCAGTGGCATGTCGCGAGAAGGCGACTACTGCAGGTGTAGCAAGAGGCGGGCAGTGGCATGTCGCGAGAAGGCGACTACTGCAAGTGTAGCAAGAGGCGGGCAGTGGCATGTCGCGAGAAGGCGACTACTGCAAGTGTAGCAAGAGGCGGGCAGTGGCATGTCGCGAGAAGGCGACTACTGCAAGTGTAGCAAGAGGCGGGCAGTGGCATGTCGCGAGAAGGCGACTACTGCAAGTGTAGCAAGAGGCGGGCAGTGGCATGTCGCGAGAAGGCGACTACTGCAAGTGTAGCAAGAGGCGGGCAGTGGCATGTCGCGAGAAGGCGACTGCAAGTGTAGCAAGAGGCGGGCAGTGGCATGTCGCGAGAAGGCGACTACTGCAAGTGTAGCAAGAGGCGGGCAGTGGCATGTCGCGAGAAGGCGACTACTGCAAGTGTAGCAAGAGGCGGGCAGTGGCATGTCGCGAGAAGGCGACTACTGCAGGTGTAGTAAGAGGCGGGCAGTGGCATGTCGCGAGAAGGCGACTACTGCAGGTGTAGTAAGAGGCGGGCAGTGGCATGTCGCGAGAAGGCGACTACTGCAAGTGTAGTAAGAGGCGGGCAGTGGCATGTCGCGAGAAGGCGACTACTGCAAGTGTAGTAAGAGGCGGGCAGTGGCATGTCGCGAGAAGGCGACTACTGCAAGTGTAGTAAGAGGCGGGCAGTGGCATGTCGCGAGAAGGCGACTACTGCAAGTGTAGTAAGAGGCGGGCAGTGGCATGTCGCGAGAAGGCGACTACTGCAAGTGTAGTAAGAGGCGGGCAGTGGCATGTCGCGAGAAGGCGACTACTGCAAGTGTAGTAAGAGGCGGGCAGTGGCATGTCGCGAGAAGGCGACTACTGCAAGTGTAGTAAGAGACGGGCAGTGGTATGTCGCGAGAAGGCGACTATTAAAATTGTATTTGTATGATTTGAACATCGCGAGAAGGCGACTACTATACTGACATTGCTATTGTACGTTTGAATATCGCGAGAAGGCGACTACTGAAATAGTATTTGTACTGTTTGAACATTACCAGAGCAAATGCTCTGGCTGAATAGTGAATAGTGCGCAGCGGAGGGCGAGCTGGAGCGTCGTGTGAGGGCTTGGTCAATTTGAGCGGCAGGAAAGCACATACACATAAACGGCAGGAAAGAATTGACTATCGAGGGCAGCTGTGGCCAAACTAGTGTGTGAACCGCGTTCGAGCGATAGGTGAATCGTTATCGAGCAATATGTGAATCGCGTTCGAGTGAGTGATAGGTGAATCGTTATCGAGCGATAATGTGAATCGTTTTCATTGTTATTTCATCTTAATTTAAGTTATAGTCATTGTGTAGCGAGGTTTTGGTTATTATTTATTTGTTTGGGTAATTATTAAATTCTGTGTATGTATTGTATATAATATACATTCAGTAATGGAATGTAAATTAAACGCGTTAACTAGTTATTGTAAATTCAATGGTATTATATTACACACGACCATTGCGCGAGAGTGTCAGTGTCATTGTGTTCGGATAGGACAGTGTCATTGTGTTCGGATAGGACAGTGTCATTGTGTTCGGATAGGACAGTGTCGTTGTGTTCGGATAGGACATATCTTAGTGCAGCGGAAATGTAGGTTTTGCAAGTGCGTTGTAACTAAGCCGAAATATTCAGAAAACATCCACTCCACACGTGGCCAAGTTCTAGTTGTTCAATGTTCTAGTTGTAGCTGATTATGGTTAGTACAATTTGATGGTGTTACGAGGTGTAATTCAACTAGTCCGATATTTCCAGAACTTTGTGGCCAAGCCGATCTGTATATGCTGGTACTGAGGGTGGTCACTGCCAGGGTGCATGTCGTCCTCAGTGGTTAGTTTGCGTCCCAATTTAACGAGATGGGACCGTCATTAACGTGACCATCCGCGTCACGAGGGATATATAATCCCCAATACACAGTCCCCAATGTCGAGAGTCATGTATTTACGTCAAACATATCCAGGCCTGGTGTTGATTACTGCCTGGAGACGGTTTAAATTATTGCCGGGAAACGGTTATCGTGGGCGCACGCACGCACGCACGCACGCACGCACGCACGCACGCACGCACGCACGCACGCACGCACGCACGCACGCACGCACGCACGCACGCACGCACACACACACACACACACACACACACACACACATACAGTGGAACCTCAGTTTACGGTCACCTCGCCATTACGGTCACCCTGGCTCAGTCCCAAATGATTTCTCATAGTAAATAATAGGATGTTAATCCTGCTAATACGGTCACATCGTTATTCAGGAATGCGCTAAGTAACCCAGTGCAAAGCTAACAGAATGCTCCAGGTGTTACGGTCAGTCACGGCCGAGTAGCCACGATCGGCTTCGCGGCCGAACGGCCGCCCAGCCGCCAAAGACAAAGGCGACGCCAGCAGTACGA
Organism: Lamellibrachia satsuma; assembly: GCA_033239005.1. Classification (NCBI taxonomy): domain Eukaryota; kingdom Metazoa; phylum Annelida; class Polychaeta; order Sabellida; family Siboglinidae; genus Lamellibrachia; species Lamellibrachia satsuma. Next base: position 3,097,651 of record BSQZ01000062.1, on the reverse strand, counting down.
AGCCAAGCACTTGGCGTGTTTACACAGTGGCCGGTAAACTTCGGAAACGATGAAAGAAGCAAGACGCCAGTCAACTTAAGTACAGTAGCACGTTAGTGGATGAGTAGATTTTGAATTCCAATTGTTAGCGTGCGAGTACACATTGACAATATAGTGACGTCCGATGATTTGCTTCATGACCGAAAAACTACATGGGAGTAGTACAGGGCGCTGTACAAGTTAAAATCCCTTTTATGTACAGGTGATCGACAAGGAATTATTTATGTAATTAAATATTTTAAAAATTGTTTTATTATTACTGGTGTATACGAAAGGAAGTGAATGCGAGAAGACTTGTCAGGAACGAGTACATTTTAAAAGTGAAAAATTGATTTGACCAGAGATGGCTAGCATATAGCAAATGCCATTTACATTTGCTGAATGGTACGGTATCGGTTAATCCAAAATGAGGACAATTTTGAAAAACGAGGAGATGTATCAATGTGTGTGAAAGCAACGAACTGGCCAGTAGGAAGCTACCAACTCGACATTCTTCCTTCAGCGGCGACGCTGACCATGTAAGTGGCAATACGAAGAGGCGCAATGCGTGTGACTTAGGTAACACTCCATGCACTTTATTTTTACACTCATATCCAGAATACAACTCTGTTCAAGGGTGTTTACAATGACTAAATGTACTGAAATGTGCATAATAAAATTAAACGTATAAAAAAGGCTTAAACTTTATTAAGACAAAAATGTACTAATCAAAGATAAGCTACAACTATCAATGTACATACTAATGTAAACGGACATAATCCCCTCGGACATAATCCCCTCAGGACATAATCCCCGCAAGACATAATCCCCTCACATGAAGAATATATTTTTTTATTAAAAAACAAATATAAAAACAAATATTTTAACATATAACCCCCACTCAAAACATATTTCCAGTTTGAAATCTCACCATCTGCTATTACTCTCTGTCTTCTGTGTGTAAGCCACTTTTCTATCCAGTTGATTACATCATTGCCTATACCATGGGCTTTTAGTTTAAGTAACAATCTTTGATGTGGCACTTTATCGAAAACTTTCTGAAAATCTAAGTAGACAACATCCACTGGTGACCCGTCATCTACCCACTTTGTAATTTCTTCCAAAAAACATAAGAGATTGTTTAGACATGACCTTGCTTTTAGGAATCCATGTTGAGATGTATTTATTAATTTATGATTTACAAGGAATTCCACCATGTGGTCTCTAATTAATGTTTCGAGAAATTGACATACAACGTATGTTAAAATTAAAATAAGCAGCATGACAAGCGTTCGATACTTGAGCTCACATGTCAAGTCCGCTGTCAAGTATAACGCCGATGTCACGAACCGTGGGCGTCAGTGATACGGCGGACCAACACAGTAGTGCCCTGCACGGGCCGGGCTTTGGGTCCAAGCCCGGCTCGGGCATCTGCAAAATTTCGCGGGCCGGGCCAGGCCGGGCCTATACCTACTTATTGCGGGCCCGGGCTGGGCCTGGGCTGAAAAAAGCGGGATTACCCGTCTTTGGCCCGTGGGTATGGGCCGGGCTTGAGCCTGAAACTTACGGGCCGGGCCGGGCCTGGGCCAAACATTAATGGTCTGGGTCGGGTCTGGGCCGGACATGGGCTGGGTCTGGGCCGGGCCTGGGTCTAAATTCTAGTTTGCGGGCCTGGGCCGGGCTGGGCTTGATGATTTTTTGCGGGCCTGGGCTGGGCCTGGATTCTAACTGCTAATTGCGGGCCTGGCTTGGGCTCAAATGATAGGCCCGTGCAAGGCACGACTACATACATCGATAGTGGACATAGCAGAAGGCGAAGGCGGACGGTGGTAGAACGAAAAACGATGGTTTCTCTTTTCGTATCGTTTAGTAGGAGATGGTTGCAGCTCAGCCAGTGTCTTATGTCACGTACACATTCGTCGATTTTTCGTAGTGCGTCTGCCTGGTTCAGTGGCGGACACTCAGCGTATATTTGAGTGTCGTCCGCGTATATCTGGTAGCGGACCTGATGGGTTTCGAAGATGTCCGCGATAGGTAGCATGTACATGTTGAATAGCATCAGACCTAGAACCGAGCCCTGCGGAACACCGTGATGAATAAGTCTCGGCGCTGAAGTTGCTTCGCGTATCTTTATTGCATTAGTTCGGCCTGCGAGGTATGATTTGAACCATGTATACACTGTCTGGGTTAGTCCGATATCACGAAGTCGAAGCAGTAGAATGCTGTGGTCTAGTGTGTCGAATGCTGCACTCTAATAGTACAAGCAAAACGCCACGCCGTGAATCAGTTGCTTGCGTCATGTCTTCGTGTATTGGGACGAGAGCCGTCTCCGTCTCCGTTCCTCTGGAACGGGTCGTTGAAGCCGTTCGCGTCAATGTGACGGCGCAGTTCGTTGGCGACATAACGTTCTAATGTTTTCGAGACAAAACTTAGATTTGATACTGGACGGTAGTTGGCGAGTGAGTTCACGTCAAGACCACGTTTCTTAAGTATATGTGTCACTAACGCGTGCTTCATGTCTACCGGTACGACACCTGCTTGGAGCGACGTGTTGATGATATCAGTTAGGATCGGTGCGAGTAGGTCGATGTTTCCTTTCAGCAAGCTCGTCAGCATCGGGTCGAGGTCGCAGGATTTCGCAGACGACTGGAGAACGATCCGTCTGATGTCTGCTGTCGTCGTCAGTGTAAATTCACAGAGTTGGTGTAGACCTACATCAGATGGCTGTCGATCGAAAGTGTTCAGCTCGGCGCGCAAAAAATGACGTATAATTATTTGAAATCTTGTCAATGAAGAACTGGTGAAATGTTTCAGCAAGGACTAAGTCATTGCGTAAGTCAGGCACCTGAACTGGTGTAGATCGGCCCAGGAGTACGTTGATGACGCCGAACATTGTCTTCATGTTGTGTCCGGCTTCGTGTATCACCGTGCAGAAATGACTGGCCTTCGTGATGGTTAGTTGTCGGCGGTAAGTGTCACGAAGCGTCGTATAAATCTGTCGGTGGACAACGAGTCGCGTCTTTCGCCACCGGCGCTCGGCCCGGCGGAGGTTACGCTTCGCACAGGACAACTCTTCCGTGTGCCACGGTGTCTTCGGACGAACCGTGACGATAGGCGTGATGATCGGTGCGTGGTTGTCCACGATGGTCACGATGACGGTGTTGTAGTTGTCAATGAGCTCAACAGTGGTTCCAGAAATCACAGCGAATGTGTTGTAGATATCAGTCGCGAAAGCCCGCTTGTCGATCGACTAGTACTTTCGATAACACACTTGAGTGTCAGGCGTGTATGTTTTAACACAATAAGGTCACACTCCAGTACATGGTGATCTGTAAGGAGAGTAGTCAGCCTTACAGGTGTTGAAAGTAGGGTAGACGCACGGGGTGTAATCAGTAGATCAAGCGTGTTTCTCTCCGCGTAAGCTGCACCGCTCCAAGCCCACAGGTCGCACTCGCATCAATGTTGCTAGAACAGCAGACCCCAACGAAGAGAGCAGTTTGTAGCCTCCCTTGAGCAGTCCCTTCAGGACTTTCCAGATCAGGACGCCAGAGCAAGGTGGAACACCCTCAGTAATACCATCTACAATGCAGCGATAACTGCATTTGGCAAGAGAGAAAGACCAAACCAAGACTGGTTCAATGCTAACCTACAGGTTATGGTACCCGTCATTGAAACCAAACGAGAAGCCCTGCTTGCGTACAAACACAATCCACGCGAGAAGACACTGTCAGTTCTCAGATCTGCACTGAGCATTGCACAACGCGCAGCAAGACGCTGTGCAAATGACTACTGGCTGAAACTGGGCGAGAGTATCCAAAGCTCAGCCGACTGCGGATACGTACGCGGCATGTACGATGGCATCAAGAAAGCTGTTGGCCCCACTGTAAGGAAGATGGCTCCACTGAAATCCACATCACGAGAGATGCTCAAAGGCCGGGATCAACAGATGGAGCGATGTGTTGAACATTATTCAGAAATGTACTCCCGAGAAACAGTCATTACTAATTCTGCTCTCAACTCCATCAGGGACTTGCCTATTATGGAGGAGCTGGACAACGAGCCCACAGTCGAAGACCTGAGCAAAGCTATTGATACCCTCTCTTGCGGCAAGGCACCAGGATGTGACAGCATACCGCCAGAAGTGATCAAGTGTGCGAAGCCCGCCTTACTACAGCACCTGCATCAACTCCTCTGTCTCTGCTGGAATGAAGGAACAGTTCCTCAAGAAATGCGGGATGATACAATAGTCACCTTCTACAAAAACAAAGGCGACGGCAGTGACTGCAACAACTATAAGGGCATATCATTATTGAGCATTGTAGAGAAGGCCTTCGCTCGGGTCCTGCTAATCGACTTCAGAAACGTACCTCACGTGTCTACACAGAATCCCAGTGCGGGTTCAGAGCAGGAAGATCCACCATCGATATGATCTTCTCAGTGCGCCAGCTCCAGGAAAAGTGCAGAGAACAGGGAATGCCCGTCTACGTGGCGTTCATTGACTTAACCAAGGCCTTCGATCTTGTCAACAAGAAGGGACTCTTTCGCCTACTTGAAAAGATCGGCTGCCCTCCCAAGCTACTCAACATGGTGGTTTCCTTCCATGAGAACATGAAGGGTACAGTTGTGTACGATGCTTCGACATCGGAGCCCTTCCAAGTATGCAGCGGTGTCAAGCAAGGCTGTGTCCTTGCTCCAACATTGTTTGGGGTCTTCTTCTCCCTCCTTCTGTCATTGCCTTCGACTCTTCCTCAGACGGTATCTACCTGCACACCAGATCTGATGGGAAGTTGTTCAACCTGGCACGTCTGCGTGCCAAAACAAAGGTGACAGACAACTGTCAGGGAGATGCAATCGCTTTGCACACGCCTGCAGAGAGTTTGGACTCACAATCAGCCTGAAGAAGACGAGAGTCATTGCACGGGATGCCAGCCAAGTCCCCTCCGTCAAGATCAATGAATACACCCTGGAGGTAGTAGAAGACTTCACCTACCTCGGGTCAAACATCTCCAACAACCTTTCGCTGGACACTGAGATACACAGGCGCATCGGCATGCACTATGGCCAAACTGACCAAAAGAGTATGGGAAAATAAGATGCTCACTGAGCACCCTCCTCTATGGCAGCGAATCGTGGACCACATACATGTGCCAGGAGCGCCTCCTCAACACCTTCCACATGCGGTGCCTCAAGCGTATCCTCGGCATCACCTGGCAGGACCGTATCCCCTACAACGACATAATGGACCGTGCCAGGATCCGTATTCACTGCTGAGCCAGAGACGCCTGCGCTGGTTGGGCCATGTACGGCGCATGGAGGACGGCCGCTTGCCGAAAGACATCCTCTATGGTCAACTCACCAGTGGCGCGAGGCCAATGGGACGCCCAGCCCTCAGATTCAAGGACGCCTGCAATCGCGACATGAAGGCCTGTGACATCAGCCCCAAAGGCTGGGAAGCAGTGGCTGAAGACCGCACTGCTTGGCGTCAGGCAACACGCAGAGGCATTGAAAGGGGAGATGAAAAGAGACACCAACATGCGGCTGAGAAGAGTATGCGGCGAAAACAAAAAGCAGCAGTACCACCACTGTCATCCTGTTTCGTCTGCTTTGGCTGCAGCAAGGATTGCCACTTAAGAATCGGCCTTTTACAGCCACAGTGGACGCTACCAAAATTTGACAAGTTGACAAACTGACTACGCTCTGCCTAATATATATATATATATACATATGTTAGTTTTACCTACTTACCGACGCATATGCGAATTCACACGAGGGAGAAACCCTACGAATGTCTCGCCTGCGGCATGATGTTTTTACGTAAGATTGGTGTAATGCACACATGTGAACTCACACTGGTGAGAAGCCGTTTAAATGTTCCACCTGTATGGCACCGTATGTGGGTCATTAAAGAGTTATATATATATAGACAAATTGCCAATTTGCAAGTCCACAAGCGCACCCTTACAGGGCAGAACATTAACCTATATTCGGGACCTCTCTGGCGGCCACGGTTTCTCTGCCCATGGCGTATCCTTGGCGCGAGTTGAAGGTCGCGCCTACCATTATCGTGTCGGGTGTGGCGCGACTCAGTTAGTTCGTATAACTTAGTTGTACTTTGTCATTCGAGACGCTGAATGTTGTCAGGTCAATCGGACAATTCGTCACTCATTTGCTGGGCCGTTAGTCGTACTTTCTCATAAAACTGCGCTTTTACCTGCTATTAACGAGTAACTATCAGCGCACAGTAGCAGTATATTTGTCTAAGTAAAGGGGTCGATGCAATTTTCAGACACACCTGTGAGGTAAATACGATTGAACACAAAGAACCAATTCGTGCCCGCAAGATTTAATGGCAGCCGAGTGATTTACAGGTGCCGCACTGTTGTTGTAACCTAAATAGACACAATTGTCACTTCTGTTGAAACGTGTAATTAACATTCCGTGATGTCCTGCTAAATTGTCTATACAAGACAAGTTGCTGCTTTTATTATTTGTCACGCCTCTCCAGGTGCTCCAGGTTGTCAACGACAATGTTCCCATTGGTGTTGTTGCATTGCTGTCACATATGTACTATCTGTAAAATTGACCAAATGACGATATATTGTTATTTCGTGTGTTTTTCGCAGCTCGATACCCCGTCGACTCCCGGTGTATTCGTGTTTACAATGAAATGGGGACACGCTCATGCAGACTTTTCTCTGTTTGTATAAATACACCTACTTGGTAGGTTGGTAAAGGGCAATCCAATTTTATTCATACCCAACAAGGATTGCCGCTGTGCACACAATAATAGTGACAAAGTCTGCCACAAATTGTGCACAGCCTGGTATATTACTGATTAAGCTGGTGTGTATGACCAATTAGTAAACAATACCAGATAAGATTTAACATTAGTGATATTTTCTACTGTAGCTAGCCACTGCCGAAGACAGTCTTTCCCAAAAACCCTTGCTGCTCTTAAACAAGGCGACAGCATGCAAAGAGGGAAATATACCTATGTGCAGACAAGCATACATAATTATATGTATATAGTGCTAGCTAGAGTATTTATAATGATATACACAACAGTGGGGGAATAAACCCCCCGGCCCCACCTATGTGCAGGTGGTGGCCCAACCCCCACTAATTGTTATATTCGAATTATATCTACTAGCAAAAATGCCCATCCCCGGAAGGGGTAACTTGGTAGTTCGTGTTTACCAAATTTCAACATACACAACAGTATCACAGAAATATTCATCCGTCCTTGGTACTTGCTGCTTTAACGGCTTCTTTCCAACCCTCGTAATACTGACAGACATAGTAACGTCTAGCTTTTTTTACGCAAGTTTTGACAATCGAAGAAGAAACTTGTCACTTGTCAAAAAGTGTATGCAATTGTTCGAATAGCACTGCGGACAATTGAACGTACTAACTACAAAAGGTAATTTGATTCTTTATAGAAAGGGCAATAGTGGGAAGAATTTCGAAAAAAAAAACTGAGACGACCAGACCAGGGGATCGTTGATGGTGATTATAATAAGAGAGTGTAAAGAACTTTGTGACTCTGTCTGCCTGTATGTGTGTTCTCCCGTATCTCCGTCAGCTTCACGTGTATGGGGCTGACATTGTGTTGGCGTGCCCGGGGGCCGTGGGGCTAACATTGTGTAGGCGTGCCCCGGAGCCGTGGGGCTGACATTGTGTAGGCTTGCCCGGGGGCTGTGGGGCTGACATTGTGTAAGCTTGCCCGGGGGCCGTGGGGCTGACATTGTGTAGGCGTGCCCGGGGGCCGTGGGGCTGACATTGTGTAGGCGTGCCCGGGGGTCCAAGGGGCTGAAATTGAGTAGGCGTGCCCGGGGGCCCGTGAGGCTGACATTGTGTAGGCATGCACGGGGGCCCACATGGCTGACATTGTGTAGGCGTGCCCGGGGGCCCACGAGGCTGAGACGGGTCTCAAATTGAATTACAACGGGTCGCCAAATGACCGCCGGGTATCAAGTCAACAAATAAAGGCTCGTTAAATCGTTGAATCCACCATGCATCGTATGTCTGACCTATACAGTACGCCTGTTGTTTCCCGTTGTGGTGCAAGTCACTATTCTAACACGAACACATGTTATGGCCCATCAAGTTATTCCCGACTAACTAGCTGGATTTCTATCGAGACTTATAATAACTTCTCAAATGAGGTAGTGCACTGTCTACCACAGCAGACTCCGTCACAAGACTCTCTTTTTTGTTTCTGCCACTAACTACAGTACGGCATACACCAACTCTCTAGACTTAATTCCAGTGTGGACGATGGCCGTTACCCTACTTGCACAACTACAAACGTTTTCATTATAAGTTATAACTATGCAAAGACCCAGTCGTTGTGGGGGGATATTTAATCTGTAACTTGGTCTTTTATTACAAAGTATATCACGAACAGGGCATAAAACGGTATAAAAAAAACGTTCTGGCTCGTGTAGCTGGCGTTACTAAAGTGGTGATGAAAAGGGTGTCATAACCGGCGGTCATTTAGGTGTCATGAACATATTTTTCGACGTTACTGTTACGTATTTCTGGAATATTATACACACGTACTCACGCACGCACGCACGCACGCACGCACGCAGGCAAGCACGCACGCATGTACGCGCACACGCACGCACGCACGCACGCACGCACGCACGCACGCACGCACGCACACACACACACACACACACACACACACACACACACACACACACACACATTAAATAGTACCGATGTTTGCGCCACCCCACTGATCACATCAAAGTATAAAGACAACGCACCTCTTACAATAATTTTCCTATCCGAAAGTGTTTGCTTATTCTGTCGATAAATAACTGACATCATTAGCTAAAGTAATTGTGTCCATGTACGTGTTCATGTACATGTTTAAATTTTTTCCTCCATATTGTGTACATTCAGTCAACGCAAAAGCAAAATTTCTGCAACTGCCAAACAATTGCAAGGTGCGTGATTCTGTAATGGTCCCTTACCCACTGGCCGGCTACCGTTGTGACCGATGCTGAGTTATAGCTTTCGTTGATGACGCACCAACGCAGACATCGGCAGGAGATATCTTAAAGAGTCAGCTGCCTCGCGCAGAACGTAGCGGCCACTGAAGAGCGGCGAAAGGAACATTGCAGAGGCGAGTTAACTCTGTTGGGTGAGTAAATATGATGTTGGTACGATGTGAATCCACTATGGCACTGGCTCACGAATGACTTGTTCATGTATTTCAAATATGGACGCCCAATGCTAGTAAGTTAGACAATGTGTATTAGACTTACATGTGTTTGTTAAATTAAATTACTGTAATAAGTAAGGATGCATACATAGCACTACTGCACAAATGCCTTTGTTGTCATTATGATAACTATTAAAGTTTATTAGTCCTAGTTTACATTTCCCAAAGGAGTTCCAATGAAATATGGAAAGTGGAAATAAATCCGGCTGATTGGAATACGAGCAGAGAATTTGACAAAAAACTACGAAAGAACGTACAGAAAAAGTTATAACTACAAAATCATAAATATTACTCAAATAAGAGATGCAACATACATCTCTGTACTGCTCCCGTGGTTAAAATAGTAGGTGGTTTATATCCAATTTCACAAGCCTGTTTTTTGCTGGTATTTTTTCATGCTCTGTAATAACAAATGCAATATTTTATCTTCACATTTCGTCCATGTTTTGACTGTGTGGAGACGTCTTTTCACGTCATAGTCTGTCCTTCCATTTCCACCCTATTATGTCGAATTTGTTTGGATATTATAATATTATACACCCAAAGTCCGTAACTTTCGGGAGTATGTTGGCATTGATTAATTCCAGAGACTCCACTAGAGACCCCAACCCCCACTCCAGGGCTCTGCTATTATACATTTCGTTGCTAGGTGGTTGTGAACACAATTTAACAACAAACAACTTGGTACATTACTTATGCATTATGAAAATTGGTCTACACAATATATTTACAGTATGATTAATGAATGCATTATTACAAGATGCCAAGGTGGCCAACCAGCCGTGATGGATAAGATGGATGCCAGCCATGCTGCATCAGCCACCACACAATAATCCATTACTGTGTACATGAACAATTAACTAACTCAGATTAATATAAGATAAGATAAGATAGGTATGCTCTATCGGCATGAAATAGAGCGTGTAGTGTATAAGATGGCCCACCATGCTTCATCATCCATCCCCCACAACAAAAGTCAGTTAATATGAACAAATGGTATTAACTATGCCAGTGTAAACATAGGAATGACATGGCATAGCTACATGAAATAGAGTTTGTAGTGTATAAGAAGTGTATAAGTATGCCAGCTGTCACAAGTTTTAGTTGTAGGATTTGCGGCGGAGATTAAAGTGACTGGCTCGAGTCAAAAGATAAGGTGGATCAATGTAGGGTGGAACATAAACACGACATAGAACCGTGGATAGCAATGGAGAATCCAATTGGAATCCCGTTTATTTAATATGAAACAAAATAAAGTAAACACATAATGGCGTATAGTAATACATCACACAATAGACAGCTCACCCACTTGGCAGTGCGAATCCTGTATCAGGGCGTAGTTCGTATAAAATTTTGATACGTCAATGAAATGTCACAGTTCCGCGAATCAACGGAAGAATGCACTGATATATTATCACGGTGAGGTTATACTGGGGTGTGTTCCACTGATATATTATCACGGTGAGGTTATACTGGGGTGTGTTCCACTGCGGTACCTCAATACATGGTCCCAACCTTTCTGTCGGATCGGGTCGGCTTGTCCACCAAACGAGGCAGCACCGGACGTCGTGACGAACTACAGGGCGTCACTCGAAGCAGTCGCGCGACATGACAGCGGACACGACTGCGTCAAACATATGCAGTCAGGCGTTATGGCAGCGGACGTAACGGCGTGACACGTATGAAGTCAAGCGTTATGGTAGCGGACGTGACGGCGTGACACGCATGCAGTCAGGCTTGATGATAGCAGACGTGACAGCATTACACGTATGCAGTCAGGCGTGATGAAAGCGGTCAAGAAGATGTCACGCGTGGCATTGTCGAACGAATACAACGAATGTGAACTCACCCACGCATGATTCACACCTCGATAATTTGTATATGGCGACGAATACCGGTGGCACTTCCAAGGCTTGACGCTCCGTCAAGTAAGGTTAGGTTGACCTTAAGTCGTCTCGACGGAGAAGAATGTTGACTTGCATATTTAAGTCGAAGACATTCGTAAATGTGATGAATAGTGTAACTCTTGTAGTAGCCATCACAACCCATGCACACAACGTTGGATCGAGTCACTTTACGATGAAGTGACAGCCACAAGACGTGGGCGAAAATAAAGTATTCGTCTTTAGCCCGTGTCTCGGAGACGAGAAGACTACGCAACGTTGTAACACCGCACACATTAATCGTCTGCTGCTAACTTCGTGTACATTCGTTAAATACTAAGGCGGCCAAATTGTGCCGGAAATCTAACTAACCAATAGCAGAGCCTAATGCAAACTAAGCCATCACTAGGATTGCGACATCACGTTCCTACGACTTCGGGGTTAGGCCATATGCAAAACTTCTAGAATAGCGGCATTACATAACCAACAAACAATCTTCAGATACTCAAAACAAACTCAAATTACACCTATTTCTTATCAATTTAATAACACCCGCCGTTGTCAGGTATTTCTCAATTATGTATTTTATTATTAGACATTAGGACATAAGTTTATTTATCCTTATGAACATATGCATGATACTTCAATTGCACTTCTAAATGCAAACATTAATGCATATGATATAATTAGAAAGAAAGTATACAAATAATTTGATTTCTAAAGAAATAAAGTATGATTTTTTATCCAATTTTCTAAGTTTCACTATTTAACATGTTTATATTTTTTGCGTATTATGTGTACAGTTATTTATGTTCTTTAATTGACACGTACCATAATGATTTTAGAGGCTCCTATTAAGACTAATAGTCGGAGGTGTGTGTGTGTGTGTGTGTGTGTGTGTGTGTGTGTGTGTGTGTGTGTGTGTGTGTGTGTGTGTGTGTGTGTGTGTGTGTGTGTGTGTGTGTGTGTGTGTGTGTGTGTGTGTGTGTGTGTGTGTGTGTGTGTGTGTGTGTGTGTGTGTGTGTGTGTGTGTGTGTGTGTGTGTGTGTGTGTGTGTGTGTGTGTGTGTGTGTGTGTGAGTGTGTGTGTGTGTGTGTGTGTGTGTGTGTGTGTGTGTGTGTGTGTGTGTGTGTGTGTGTGTGTTTGTTTGTTTGTGTGTTTGTGTGTTGTTTGTGTGTTTGTGTGTGTGTGTGTGTGTGTGTGTGTGTGTGTGTGTGTGTGTGTGTGTGTGTGTGTGTGTGTGTGTGTGTGTGTGTGTGTGTGTGTGTGTGTGTGTGTGTGTGTGTGTGTGTGTGTGTGTGTGTGTGTGTGTGTGTGTGTGTGTGTGTGTGTGTGTGTGTGTGTGTGTGTGTGTGTGTGTGTGTGTGTGTGTGTGTGTGTGTGTGTGTGTGTGTGTGACTGTGTGTATGTGTATAAGTGTGTGGGTGTCTGTGTGTGTGTGTTTGTGACTGCGTGCGTGTGTGTTTGTTTGTTTGTTTGTTGTGTTTGTGTGTGTGTGTGTGTGTGTGTGTGTGTGTGTGTGTGTGTGTGTGTGTGTGTGTGTGTGTGTGTGTGTGTGTGTGTGTGTGTGTGTGTGTGTGTGTGTGTGTGTGTGTGTGTGTGTGTGTGTGTGTGTGTGTGTGTGTGTCTGTGTGTGTGTGTGTGTGTGTGTGTGTGTGTGTGTGTGTGTGTGTGTTTGTGTGCGTGCGTGCGTGCGAGCGTGTGTCTGTATGTGTGCAGGGGGGTTGCGGGGTGTGCGGATGTGTGGGTGTGTTAGGTGTGGTTGTGTAGGGGTGTGGGGTGGGTGGGTGTGTTTGTGTGTCAATGAAAATATTTAACAAATACATGTAAATGATTCGTAATATTATGCACGAATGGCGTTCTTGTTTCAGCGATGGAGTCACTATTCAAAGTTCTGAGTTTGCTGTTCATCGTTTCGGTGAGTAAAACAATGTAGAAACAATCGATCGTAGTCACTGTTTTATTTAGGGAAGCAAATTGCGTTTTCGTCAATCGTTATGATAAACCTACCAGAGTAGCTATTTCATTGACAGAAGAATAACGTACGTTAAGATATCTGGTGTTTGACATGTTTGTAAATTCACTTAATCGAGTCCAACTCTTTCGTATGTTTTATATTGTAGGAAATACAATTGGTTGAAGGTAAGCATTGACTTGACTCGGCAACGATAGCAACAATTAAAAAAACGCCTGCGAATGGAAATTGCATAGGTTATACGCCATAAATGAATGACACTAATTTTCGTGCTAACGTTTTACAATATTTTAATGTTATTTTATTTTATTCGAGAAAAACTGTGTTGATGCGACACAAGTAATCTTGGCGAATATCTCATTTTATGTCGGATAACATATCTTGTCTGTCCTCCTACAAATAACTATCTCTCTCGATTCCATGTCCAAATGAACCATTTGCTTACTATTTTATACACTCCTTGCATATCGTATCACACTATTCGATCGTCGCGTTCATTGTTGTTGTCATAGTTGTCGCCGCCTTCGTCTCTATTTCTGCTAACATTGTAACTTTATTGACGTTGTTCGTTACCACCAACGTAGGCGCATGCACGTTTCCTGCGAACTACCAGGGCAGCGACTGGCTCACCTTCTACCAAGGCAATACGGTATATGTCAGTAGATACACGTCAGTAGGATTCCAAAATGCCGTGAACGGAACCTTGGCAGGTTAGTCGTCATTACACGGCCCAGAGCCATGAATGGCAAGATACTAGGATTGTTGTTATTATTGAAGTCCAATGATATGCTAAATTTGTATAAAACGTATACGGGTCTACATTTTCTACTTATATTTTAATAAATATTGCATGTTTTGTTATTCTTTGACATTGCTTACTATTTTATAGTGTTCTCTTACGTACTCTTAATATTCGTTATTTAATTATGTATTTATTTATGATACCGTTGGTAATCGATGACGGGACAATGATGTATTTAGCAATGTGTATTTAGTGCGCATGCGCATGTTGAATGTTGTTTACATTTTACGGAAGTTTGTGCACATTTTACATGGTTGCATGATGATTTTATGCCGGGTCATTGTATATATAATTCTGGTTGTCCGTGAGAAATCTACTGGCCCGGGAGGATTGCAACCTTCGGGCACTGATGTATCTACTATCCCACTTAGCCATGCAATGCTGTGGTTCCAACCACTGTGGTGACCTGTACGAAACCAACGGAGACGTTTACTACACGTCGAAACCGCTGCAGTCGTGTTTCCGTACACAGATGATGCGTAACGGCAGATGCATTTTGGCGCAACAACAGATAAGTGCCGGTAGATGGCGCCAACAGTCGTTATTTTGTATATTTAGATGTTGAGCTTTAAAGTATACCACTCCACATAAACGTATGCGATACGTTTAAACATGTCAGTTCCATAAAAAAAACACACAAAGAACTCTTCAAGAAGCTATTGATTTTACCATTAAGAAAAATCTACGAATACACTGTTGTTCTGTTTGTGCATACAGTTGTCAAGAATATGTTACCGTCGGTAGAGATATGTTTAATAGAAATAAAGAAATACACAAATACAGGACACGCTTGGTGATCTACTACATGGTGATCTACTACACGTGCCGATTTCACTATCCAACATACTATACAGAGCCATCAGACAGTGTGGTGTTAAATTATGGAACTACATTGAATAAACAGTCAATGTATTCTGCATTTGTAAAATTTAAATGTCATCTCCAAATGTTTTTGCTAGTAACTGATATTAGTAAATTATATAAATAACATGCATTGTTGTAATCGTAATGCATATATTTATGAGACTAGTGTTGCTGTTTGTCTTCAACTGCGCTTTCTATTTTATTTGTGCTTTGTTTTTCTCTTGCACCAAACAATTGAATACGTACCCATTACATGTACTGTGTGTGAAAATTAGCCACTGATGGCTTTATGCCCTCATCATGGAAACTATGACAATGTTTGTATGCATTGTATTATTGTATGTATTGTATCGCAATTGTTTATAATAAACCATCATAATCAACATCACCAACAGCATCATTACATTCCGTAGCACTATTAGTAAAGACCTGATGGTAGCATTGATTTTGTTCCTAGTGATAATCTTCAGTAGTTAATCTTGCATTTGTTGTTACTATTTTCGTGTTTACAGTAGTGGCCATTTTACTTTTATTAATGTATTGATTTTATTGCACATGTTATAATGTTTACTGATTCTCATGAAACTGATTCTGATCGAGGTGTAATTTAGAAAGTTGTATTTTGAGTAACACTGATATTCGCCAATTTGTGGATTCGGTTAGAACGTCGGGATCTCAGTCGACATGAGCCGGTTTCGAATCCTCTTGACACCGTTTCGAAACTTTGGCAATTTCGTTCATACCACGTTGCCACAGTTCACTCAGCTGTATAAATGTACCTGATGGCATACAGAGGTGGATATCTGAATGAAAAATTGCAGCGTGGCTGAATGCTTCCCAGAGAAGTCGAGATGGCGTAGGAATCAACAGGTCTGACAGGGGGTGATATGTAAAGCGTTTTGAGCAGTCCCGAGGACTGGATACTGCGCTATATAGGAACATACCTTTTATATGTTGAATGTTTGCTTAGACGTGGTGGGCGATGCCGAAAACTGCCCAGCTGTGACGGACGAAGTAGATGCGACAGCTTTCATTAAACGTACGTTGTATTTATTTTACATGAACTCTTTCCAATTACCACATGTTTACACGTATTGTCAGTCTGTGCACACCAACCTGGACGTTCTCCCCTTCGACCATTACATGGGACGCAGTGGCTCGGCGGTAGAACGCCGGACTGTGAATCGGGAGGACCAGGGTTCGAGTCCACCTACTCACTTTCAACACTTAGGAAATGTCGTTCATCCAACTTCGTCTGTGTATCTCCGTATATACGTATATACATATGTAATACAATGCCGTTGGTCCATTAAAAGCCGTTGGTGCAGTATACCAGATGTCCATACCAGGGATGTAAAATATTTCACGCAGGGAAATGGAAAAATTGTCGAGGACTCAGAGAGCCAATGGTCTCAATTTACAACAACCCCATGCAATTGTTGCATTAGCTAACGCCAATCAACTGGCTGATAATGGTTAACCGTCATGAGCGCCTTGTCTACGTAGATACCGGCATTATGTAAGAACACAAATTATTATTATTATGCCGATAATAATACTAATAATAAAACTACTACTAATAATAATTAGTATTATTATTTCCATTGTGGTTAACATTTCAAATTTTTTTGAATATAAGAAACACGTAAAGCACTATGTATTAGTGTATAACTAATTTTCAGCCCCATTTGCCGGTTCCACGTGTCCGTTCACTGACGGCGTATACCAGATGACGTACTCAACGACGGCGGGCCAAGTTACCTGCGGCGGCGATGCTGCGTCGACGGCAGAAGTGTCCGGCAGCACGATCACACTGAACTCTTGCTACAGCGGGGAAGCGACGTACAGTAAGCAATGAGCAACGATTTTCTTCTAAACATGAGTATTGAAACGTTGAGTAAGTAATCTCAATCTCAAGTGTTTTTTTTTCTACAGTAAACTTTGAATGGAATTCCCATTAAACAACTCACTCGTAAAAGACGTGACCACGCGTGCGAATGGACATTCTTACAGGCAATCCAACGAAGTTGACCTTGACATGCATGGATGACATCAGTGGAAGTTCACTCGACACCGACGCGAACGGCGACATTCTAATTCTGGGCAACCTACAGAACCTGCCGGGCGTGCCGCATCCCACGTTCTACTGCGCCGTGAGTACGCAATGCTGCCCTCTGGTGGATATAACGTGCCGTGTGTGTTGCAGGCGCAGATGACCATGACCGTCCATTTTCCACAAGCACAGATGTATCTTAACAGTTCCTTTGTGCTCTTTCCTTTCTTCTTTTCCTTCACTTGGCCTAGAAATTATATTTTACTGATTTTCATAAAGTCCATTTTACCGTTAGTTTTCCTCGGAATGTTTCAGTACTTACTTTTTATGTCCACCATAATCTACGCATTCGTCTCAAAAACTATACTTCTATGTTCTTTTCTAATTGTTTAGTCATCGACCATGATTCACGTCGTCTCAAAAACCGTACTTATGTTGCTTCTATGTTCTAATTGTTTAGTCATCTTCTCTAATTGTTTAGTCATCCATCATGATTCACTTCCTTACTGGTTACGCTTTATAAAACATTTCTTACTTCAAGTGATATACTTGGTTTGGTGAAGTTGGTTATCCGTGTCCTTCAAAGCTGTTCTGGCCTGAGCAATTCGTATATTGACGTCATCGTTGCATCGGCCACCCGCATTTATTAATGACCCAAGATAATTCAACTTACGAACATTTTAAGAACAGTCCCGTTTACTACAATGTTTTATGTTGATGTAATTTTTTTCTTTGAGATGACCATAGTTTCCGTTTTCTGTCTATAACGAGACATACCATTTTCCTAACTTTTCTTGATTACAGTTTTTAAGATCCCTTGTAGATATATTTAATTTTTTCGATCATATATCACGCAAAATATGTCCAGTATGTAAAACTGCAATATATATGCTGCACTACTTACAACTGTAAATGTAAAGTAAATCTCCTTTTATACAATTTACATATTAACATTACCCGAACGAACAAACCCGGAAAAACATAACGACATTGTTCACATAAGTATAACGACATTGTTCACATAATTGGAGACATTGTCCTCGTTTTCAGCGTTACAAGATTGACGGAGGGTCAATAATGCTATCGCTGTCAGTCGAAGATCCTACAAAGGTCAAGTGTCCACGCGGCAATAGCTACACCAGCGCCGATGACAACAATGTCGCCTTCGTACTCAGCGGTGAGAAGTGTTTTATTTAGTATATGTGTGCGTATGGGAGGGTTTATGTGTGTGTTTGTGTTTGTTTGTGTGTTTACGTGTATGTGTTTATATGTGTGTTTGTGTATGTGTGTAGGTGTATTTATGTGTGTTTGTGTATGTGCGTGTATGTGTGTATGTGTGTCTTTGTATGTGCGTGTGTGTGTTTATGTGTGTGTGTGAGTGTGTGTGTGTGTGTGTGTGTGTGTGTGTGTGTGTGTGTGTGTGTGTGTGTGTGCATGTGTGTTTTTGTGTGTCCATCAACACAACCCAGAAATAATGCATTATTTTATTTGAAAAACATTGTTTGGAGCAGCTGAAAATATAATTTCACTTATAAAATATTTATGTGAAGTAGAAAATCTACACAACGTTGCAAGTATCCTACGTTATTGTACAGACTGAGTAATATGTATTTTGTTATGTTTTGTTTTGTAGTCCCTAATTACTGCTCTCCCAATCCATGTGTGAACGGTGGAACCTGCACAGATGGTTTAGACTCGTACATCTGTAAATGTGACTCTGGTTACACTGGCGTTGATTGCGCGACAACGAGTAAGTATTGTACATTATTATGAATTAGCCGTCGTTTTAATACTGTTTGAATAAGTAATAATACTAAATAAAAATGTTAATATATATATGTAAAAATTATATTACAATGTATTGAACAGAATTGAATGCGTGTGTGTGAGTGGGTGTTTGTGTGTGTATGTGCTTGGGCGTGCGAGTGTCCCTGTCCCTCAATAAAACTCAAAAAAACTGCATTATTATCTTTGAGAAACACATCGTTTTAGAGCAGTGGAAAGTATACTTTCACTTATAAAATTATTAAGTGAAGCAGAATATCTTCATGAGGTTGCACGTGTGTTTTGTAGTCCCCAATTACTGCTCTCCCACTCCATGTGTGAACGGTGGAACCTGCACAGATGGTTTAGACTCGTACATCTGTGAATGTGTTCTTGGTTACACTGGCGTCTACTGCGAAACGAGTAAGTATTATTATGAATTTGCTATTGTTTTAATCAACACGTCTAACTAGTAATGGCAATATATATATATATATATATATATATATATATATATATATATATATATATATATATATATATATGACTATACCTATATATATATATATATACCTATATATATATTCATATATATATATATATATATATATATATATATATATATATATATATATATATATACATCTGTGAATGTGACTCCGGCTACGCTGGCGACGACTGCGAAGCCACGAGTAAGTATTCTAAATTATTATAAATTTGCCTTCGTTTTAATGAAAATGTTGAATTAGAAATAATCATAAATAATAAATAAATATGTTGATATATATGTAATCAGTATATTACAATGTTTTGAACAAGATGGTTGAATACGTGTGTGCGTGAGTGTGCGTGTGTGCGTGTTTCCCTGAATAAAACCCAGAAATACTGCATTATTTATTTGAAAAACATTGTTTTGCAGCAATGGAAAATATAATGTAACATATAAAATAATGAATAGAAGAAGAAGAATCTACATGGGTTGCAAGTTCCTTACATTATTGTACAAACTGTGTCCTATATGTTTTGTTTTGTAGTCATCAATTACTGCTCTTCGAATCCATGCATAAACGGCGGAACGTGTACAGATGGTGTAGACTCGTACATCTGTGAATGTGTTGCTGGTTACACTGGCGTCTACTGCGAAACGAGTAAGTATTATTATTATGTGTGTGTGTGTGTGTGTGTGTGTGTGTGTGTGTGTGTGTGTGTGTGCGTGCGTGCGTGCGTGCGTGCGTGCGTGCGTGCGTGCGTGCGTGTTTAAATAGTATAATATAATATATTGTAAACATGAGTGTTGGATGTAGCAAATTGACTAATCATGTTATCACGTAGAAAGTTTGTAATAACCGGTAATATTTAGTTATAGTAGTATTGTAAAAATAATACTCATTAATTCGACAAATGTAGTTTTGGTCTGCTTTGGGCATTGTTTGATAATTCAATATGCAAATTTCATAATAAAATATTTTGTAGATATAAATGAGTGTGCTTCTAACCCATGCGCAAATGGAGGAACGTGTAATGATGCTGTTCACTTCTACACATGCGAATGTGCTGATGGATTCTCGGGTGTAACCTGTCAGAGTGAGTTTTTTATAACTAAGTATTCCAACTATAGACTACTGCTAATTTCATGATGTGTGTATTAGAATTTCACTTTAGTGTTAAAATTTAATATATAAGGGTCAACTCAATTATTATTTTGAATAAAATGTACAATCGAATTTTTTTTTCTATTATATATGTATGTGTGTGTACGTATGTACGTATGTACGTATGTGTGTACGTGTGTACGTATGTACGTATGCACGTCTAAACGTGTGTACGTACGTATGTACATACGTATTTACGTACGTATGTGTGTATGTATGTATGCGTGTATGTGTGTACGTGTGTACGTGTGTACGTATGTACGTACGTATGTATGCATGCATGCATCATGCATATCCGTCCGTCCGTCCGTCCGTCCGTCCGTCCGTCCGTCCGTCCGTCCGTCCTGCCTGCCTGCCTGCCTGCCTGCCTGCCTGTCTGCCTGTCTGTCTGCCTGTCTGCCTGTCTGCCTGTCTGCTTGTAATCGGTTTGTTGGTCATTGTTGTATTCTTACAGCAGTGGTTTTCTTCCGAATTTCTGCTACCATTGTAACTTTTTTGACGTAGCAAATGACCATTTATTTGTTACTACCATCTCAGGGTCTTGCACCTTTCCTGCGAACTACCAGGGCAGCGACTGGCTTAACTCATGCACAGGCAATATCGGATACTTCTCCAGATACACGTCAGCAGGATTCCAACTAGGGTCGAACGGAGCCTTTTCAGGTTAGTCATCACCGCATGACCCAGCGCCATGCTAGGGTTGTTGTTGTTATTTAATGTATATTGTGTTATGCATATGTACTATTCACAATTTTCCATCAATCACATGTTAATTGGAACACGTTCCACATTATTCCCGCCTACCTTATTTCTCAGTTGGTTGACTGGAAGAACTGAATACTGATGTAGATCTACAAATTCATTTCGATATGTAGGGAGATTAAAAATGTGCCCTCTTTCAGATATGATCTGCCTCGACTTATACGAATCCAACGGGGATGTTTACTACACGTCGACAATGTTGCAGTCGTGCTTCCGTGCACAGATGATGCGTAATGGCAGAAGCATTTTGTCGCAAAAACAGATAATAAATGATGGTAGGTGGCGCCAGTAGTCGTCTATTAGTAAATATTATATTTTGAGCATTTAAAGAAGTATGCATATACTCTCCATTCAGAATCCATATCATTACAGCTATAAGCATAATTGTTGCATTGTTTTTGTTACTAATAGTATTCTTCATTGTTTAATCGTATATTTGTCGTTATTATTCTTGTTATCTTTGTATTGGCTCAATTACGTTTGTTATGATAGTGATTTTATTGCACGTGTCGTTACGGTTAATGAATCTTGTGAAGCTGGTTCTGATCGAGGCATTAGTTAGAAAGTTGCATTTTGGGTATTACCAATATTCAACAATAATGTGTTTGTTTAGACAAAGTGCATGACGCAAAAAACTGCCCAGCTGTTACGGAAGAAATAAATGCGGTGGTCTTCATTAAAAGTAAGTTGTTTCTTATTTACCTCCTGATGTGCAGTTTCTGTAACTATCACATGTTACGGACGTTGTCAATCGCTATGCATAAACACATGAACACTGTATTCTCGACCTATTCCTCGCGGTTAAAATTGGAACTTTATGTCGAACTAAGAAATACCTAAGTCACTATATTACCACGTTGCAGCCCCATTCGTCGGATCTCCGTGTCCCTTCACTGACGGCGTATACCAGGTGACGAACTCGTCGAAGGCGTGCAATGTTACCTGCGACATCGAATCTGTGGTAATGGCAGAAGTGTCGGGCAGCATGATCACACTGAACGGCGACACGACGGATAGTAAGCGTGTTGGTACAGTGCGTTGGCTGCTCACAGACCATTTTATTTCTTTATTTTACAAACCCATCAATTACGCCGACAATGTTATGTTAGCACATTACTTCTTGTAAAGTTTATTATTAGATATATATATGCCTAACTAGCTACAACAAGAATGTTGATGTAAATTAAATTGCAGCGTTTGCGTGTGGATTAAGCACGTGTTTTCGTCCGTGCCCTATTGGCGAATGTGCTGTTAAACAATCCGCGATCGCAGTTGTGTACAAGACATAATCAGATTTTCACCCAAAGCAACAAGCTCTAGATCTCAAGTGGACACAGAAGCCATTGATTTATCCGAAATTCATAAAAGGTGTGAACGTGTAGGCTTTAGCCTACTGTTACGTTTCCCATTGGCGACCATGTTGACGTTTTGCATGATTATAAGAAAACGGGACCATAAAAAGTGCTTAAACTTCTTACCTGTCGTTGTCATCACCTCACTGACATTCTGATCGAGTTTAGTCAAAGTCTATTTTTCTAACTAATTTAAAATGCCTGGAACATCCATACCCTTAAATTTTTACCACTGCTGTGAGCATGCAATACTGCCCTCTGGTGGATATGTTAATATTTTCACCGTCGACATTAAGTGAAATCAAGCTATGTGCCCATCTGTCAGCGGATCGTAGTCGTAACGTGAAATTAACTCACAGATAATACTGTCGATTGAAACTACGCTCTTTACGCCAATAATAAAAAATAACTGATACATATGTTTTTGGAAAATAACATTAATAAGAACCGAAAATGTGTAATTTAAACTTAACACACATAGCGCCTTATAGCGAACAACGTGTGTTTTAAATTCGTTGCAGAAAATTTAGTTCGGAAGTCGTGTGATTTTAAGACAATAAACCTATTTTTTTGCCCGGTACGTCATTATTTTTATGTGTATAGCTATGAATAATACATATCAGTTCGGTGAATTATTACTGAAATGAAATTTGGCTTTTGGAAAAGTTTGTCTAATTTTGCTGTTGACGTAATTGTTACAATATGAGATATTTAAAAAAATTGCACGGAACCCAACATATGTTGCTTTGTTAGAGATAAATTTCTGCCAAATTTTTACTGAAGTGAAATTATTGTGGGTCAAATATTGAATAAATATTGTCGAAATTCAGATGTTTTTTTTTTAACTTACATAAAATAATACATTTAAATTGTTTACGCATATCTGGCATATTATGCTTTATATAATATCATTATATCAAATTCCATTTTTTGCTTTTATATTTGAATAGTGAATAAATATCGTGTCAGGACTGATTAAGCCCAGAACACAGTATATTGCTAATTGTGTTGATGACGTAACTGTAACTATATAAGATATTTCAAAAATGTTCATATTTTGGGCTTTTGGAGTCTAATAAATTTCATATTTGGGACCCCCAACTATTGTTGCCTTTTTATGCAAATAAATAATAAAGCTTTACTGATGTAGCATTACTTTATTCGTGTTAAATATTGAATATTGTCAAAATTGAGCTAAACTGTGGTTAAAAAAATTACATAAAATAATTGATTTTACCATTTTTACTATGTGAGTTTGATGCTTTATATAGTATGACCCTATCAAATTGCAATATTCCTGTAAGTTTTATATTTGAATAGTGAATAAATACGGTGTTATAACTTATTATGATCAGAGTACAGTATTTGGCAAATTTTACAGGTGACGTAGATGTTACTAAGTCAGATATTTCAGAAATGTGCACTTTTTGGACTTTTAGGGTAAAATGACTTTAAAACAACCTATGCAATTTAAAGTTGCATTATTATTGAATCAGTTAAACTGATATTAATATTTAGATTACATTAATTTCCAAATTAAGAAACTCAAAAGGAAATACACTATAATGGGATGGGCACCGGTAAAGAGACACTTTCTCGTTCACAGCGCTACATGATTGACGGGGATTCAATAAAGATATCCATGTCAACCGAAGTTTCTACAAAGGTCACGTGCACACGGGGCCATACCTACACCAGCGCCGACTTCAAAAACGTCGCCTTACAACTATCAGGTAAGTTGTAGTTTATTCAGTCCTGGTTCTAAGCGAAGTATGTCTCTCTAGCGTTCAGTTGTCTGTGTTAAAGTAACTTGAAATGCAACTATACATAACGTGTGCATGACTGAAAAACAATGGTAATTCTTCAGTGATCAGATAAAAAAAATCAGTAAACGTTCAAAATTGCACTAACGGGTGTATACGAACTAGATGCGTCCATCCCGAATTAGTTTCATTTCAAAATGATCGATCCATGGTGAATACGAAGGATCTTTTTCACTTCCTTTTTATTTCTGTCCCACAAACTTATTCTCATTTATAGAGGACACTGAAATCCATCTATACTACCAAAGGCCAGGCAGTTTCAAATCTCCTTGCCTCGGCCAGAGTGACCACTGGTCTAACAGCTGGATCTTCGCGTACTCCACACCGAACCGTTTAACTACAATGTACACACAAAGCCATACATATTATTTACACAATCTAAACTACCAACATATCCAATGCGCAAATGGAGGAACGTGCAATGAAGGCATTACCTTGTGAGTGTACTAAGCATTTAATATAACTAAATATTCCCAATATAATGATTGCATCTTTTATTACATTCATCAAAAAAATCCATTCCAGTGATTTGATCAAATACAAACGAAACAATTATATTTATGTTTTATTCAGAATATGCCTAAGTTATTGACAATTGCTTGTCTAATATATATATATATATATATATATATATATATATATATATATATATATATATATATATATATATATATATATATATATATATATATATATATATATATATATATATACATATATATATATAATATATATATATATATATATATATATATATATATATATATATATATATATATATATATATATATATATATATATATATATATATATATATATATATATATATATATATATATATGAATATATATATATATACATATATATGAATATATATATATATATATATATATATATATATATATATATATATATATATTATATATATATATATATATATCTCAATTATTTAAATTGTCAATGATTTCGGAATATTGTAAATAAAAGGCAAATGTAATTGTTTTTTGTGCATTTGATCAAAACACTTGATTGAAAATATCATTATTTTATTTGGAGAAAATTTTTTTGAAGCAGTGGAAATTATAATTTCACTTACAAAATAACAAAGTTAAGTAGATAATCTGCATAAGGTTGCAAGTACGTACAGTATTGTACAAACTGTGTCCTGTATTTTTTTAGTCCCCAATTCCTGCTCTCCCAATCCATGTTTGAGCGGTGGAACCTGTACAGATGGTGAAGATTCGTACATCTGTGAATGTGACACTGGTTACACTGGCGTTGACTGCGAGACGACGAGTAAGTATTCTAAATTATTTTAAATTTGTCTTCGTTTTAATGAAAATGTTTTAATTAGTAATAATAATAATTAACAAATAAATATGTTGATATATCTATGTAATCAGTATATTACAATGTTTTGTTGAATGCGTGTGGGCGTGAGTGTGAGTGTGCGTGTGTGCGTGTTTTCCTGAATAAAACCCAGAAATACGGCATTATGTTATTTAAAAAACATTGTTTTGCAGCAAAGGAAAATATAGTTTAACATAAAAAATAATTAACTGAAGTAGAATAATCTACATGGGGTTGCAAGTTCCCTACGTTATTGTACAAACTGTGTCCTATATGTTTTGTTTTGTAGTCATCAATTACTGCTCTCCCAATCCATGCATGAACGGTGCGACTTGTACAGATGGTGTAGACTCGTACATCTGTGAATGTGTTCTTGGTTACACTGGCGTCTACTGCGAAACGAGTAAGTATTATTATGAATTTGCTATCGTTTTAATCAACACGTCTAACTAGTAATGGCAATATATATATATATATATATATATATATATATATATATATATATATATATATATATATATATATATATATATATATATGTGTGTGCGTGCGTGCGTGCGTGCGCGTGTAAATAGTATATTATAATATTGTAAACATGATTGTTGAATGTAGCAAATTGACTAATCATGTTATCACGTAGAAAGCTTGTAATAACCGGTAATACTTAGTTATAGTGGTATTGTAAAATAATACACATTAATTCGACAAATGTAGTTTTGGTCTGCTTTTGGCATTGTTTGATAATTCAATATGCAAATTTCATAATAAAATGTTTTGTAGATGTTAATGAGTGTGCTTCTAACCCATGCGCAAATGGAGGAACGTGCAATGATGCTGTTTACTTCTACACGTGCGAATGTGCTCATGGGTTCTCGGGTGTAACCTGTCAGAGTGAGTTTTTTTTATAACTAAGTATTCCAACTATAGTCTACTGCTAATTTCATGATGTTTGTATTAGAATTCCACTTCAGTGTTAAAATTTAATATATAAGGGTCAACTCGATTATTATTTTGCATAAAATGCACAATCAGAATTTATTTTCCTATTATATATGTATGTGTGTACGTATGAATGTATGTACGTATGTACATATGTACGTATGTACGTATGTATGTATGTGTGCATGCATGCATGCATGCATGTCCGTCCGTCCGTCCGTCCGTCCGTCCGTCCGTCCGTCCGTCCGTCCGTCCGTCCGTCCGTCCGTCCGTCCTGCCTGCCTGCCTGCCTGCCTGTCTGTCTGCATGTCTGTCTGTCTGCCTGTAATCGGTATGTTGGTCATCGTTGTATTCTCACAGCAGTGGTTTTCTTTCGCATTTCTGTTACCATTGTAACCTTTTTAACGTAGCAAATGTTCATTTATTCGTTACTACCATTCCAGGGTCGTGCACCTTTCCTGCGAACTACCAGGGCAGCGACTGGCTTAACTCATGCACAGGCAATATCGGATACTTCTCCAGATACACGTCAGCAGGATTCCAACTAGGCTCGAACGGAGCCTTTTCAGGTTAGTCAACACCGCATGACCCAGCGCCATGCTAAGGTTGTTGTTGTTGTTTAATGTATATGGTATGATGCATATGTACTATACATTATTTTCTATAAACCACATGTTAATTTGAACACGTTCCACATCATTCCCACCTACCTTATTTCTCATTTGGTTAACTAGAAGAACTGAATACTGATGTAGATCTACAAATTCATTTCGATATGTAGGGAGATTAAAAATGATCCCTCTTTCAGATATGATCTGCCTCGACTTATACGAATCCAACGGGGATGTTTACTACACGTCGACAATGTTGCAGTCGTGCTTCCGTGCACAGATGATGCGTAATGGCAGAAGCATTTTGTCGCAAAAACAGATAATAAATGATGGTAGGTGGCGCCAGTAGTCGTCTATTAGTAAATATTATCTTTTGAGCATTTAAAGAAGTATGCATATACTCTCCATTCACAATCCATATAATTACAACTATAAGCATAATTGTTGCATTGTTTTTGTTACTAGCAGTATTCTTCACTGTTTAATCTTATATTTGTCGTTATTATTTTTGTTATCTTTTTATTGGCCCCATTACGTTTGTTATGATAGTGATTTTATTGCACGTGTCATTGCGATTAATGAATCTTGTGAAGCTGGTTCTGATCGAGGCATTAGTTAGAAAGTTGCATTTTGGGTATTACCAATATTCAACAATAATGTGTTTGTTTAGACAAAGTGGATGACGCAAAAAACTGCCCAGCTGTTACGGAAGAAATAGATGCGGTGGCCTTCATTAAAAGTATGTTGTTTCTTATTTACCTCCTGATGTGCAGTTTCTGTAACTATCACATGCTACGGACGTTGTCAATCGCTATGCATAAACATATGAACACTGTATTCTCGACCTATTCCTCGCGGCTAAAATTGGAACTTTATGTCGAACTAAGAAATACCTAAGTCACTATATAACCACGTTGCAGCCCCATTCGTCGGATCTCCGTGTCCCTTCACTGACGGCGTATACCAGGTGACGAACTCGTCGAAGGCGTGCAATGTTACCTGCGACATCGAATCTGTGGTAACGGCAGAAGTGTCGGGCAGCATGATCACACTGAACGGCGACACGACGGATAGTAAGCGTGTTGGTACAGTGCGTTGGCTGCTCACAGACCATTTTATTTCTTTATTTTACAAACCCATCAATTACGCCGACAATGTTATGTTAGCACATTACTTCTTGTAAAGTTTATTATTATATATATGCCTAACTAGCCACAACAAGAATGTTTATGTAAATTAAATTGCAGCGTTTGCGTGTGGATTAAGCACGTGGTTTCGTCCGTGCCCTATTGGCGAATGTGCTGTTAAACAATCCGCGATCGCAGTTGTGTGCAAGACATAATCAGATTTTCACCCAAAGCAGCAAGCTCTAGATCTCAAGTGGACACAGAAGCCATTGGTTTATCCGAAATTCATAAAAGGTGTGAACGTGTAGGCTTCAGCCTACTGTTACGTTTCCCATTGGCGACCATGTTGACGTTTTGCATGATTATAAGAAAACGGGACCATAAAAAATTCTTAAACTTCTTACCTGTCGTTGTCATCACCTCACTGACATGCTGATCGAGTTTAGTCAAAGTCTCTTTTTTAACTCATTTAAAATGCCTGAACATCCATACCCTTAAATTTTTACCAATTTCTGCATAAATTACTACGCACACCTGCCTAGTGGCGAAAACAATTGACAAAAATCCTTCCGCCTATTGAAATCATCTAAAATTCCTCAGTTACACTGTCGACTTGGTCTACCAGCAAATTTGCCAATGTGCTTGCTCAAATGTAGTTTTGCCAGATGATATGATTTTTTTAATTACACATATCTAAAATTACTGTGCCCTACATTCGTGTCACACACCAGGAAGTGTTACTGAGACACGATCTCTGTATTCTTACAGGTAAGCCACTGAAGTTGACCTTGACATGCATGGATGACATTAGCGGAAGTTCACTCGACAGCGACGCAAACGGCGACATTCTAATTCTGGGCAACCTACAGAATTTGCTGGACGTCCTTCATCCAACGTTCTACTGTGCTGTGAGTATGCAATGCTGCCCTCTGGTGGACATTTTAATATTTTCACCGTCGAAATTAAGTGAAATCAGGCTATGTGCCCATCTGTCAGCGGATCGTAGTCGTAACGTGAAATTAACTCACAGATAATACTGTCGATTAAAACTACGCTCTTTACGTCAATAATAAAAAATAACTGACACATATGTTTTTGGAAAATAACATTAATAAAAACCGAAAATGTGTAATTTAAACTTAACACACATAGCGCCTTATAGCGAACAACCTGTGTTTTTAATTCGTTGCAGAAAATTTAGTTCGGAAGTCGTGTGATTTTAAGACAATAAACCTATTTTTTTGCCCGGTACGTCATTATTTTTATGTGTATAGCTATGAATAATACATAACAGTTCGGTGAATTATTACTGAAATGAAATTTGGCTTTTGGAAAAGTTTGGCTAGTTTTGCTGTTGACGTAGTTGTCACAATGTCAGATATTAAAAAAAATTGCACGGGAACCCCAACATATGTTGCTTTGTTAGAGATAAATTTCTGCCAAATTTTTACTGAAGTGAAATTATTGTGGGTCAAATATTGAATAAATATTGTCGAAATTGAGATGTTTTTTTATTTTAACTTACATAAAATAATACATTTAAATTGTTTATGCATATCTGGCATATTATGCTTTATATAATATCATTACGTCAAATTCCATTTTTTGCTTTTATATTTTAATAGTGAATAAATATCGTGTCAGGACTGATTAAGCCCAGAACACAGTATATTGCTAATTTTGTTGGTGACGTAACTGTTACAATGTAAGATATTTAAAAAATATTCACATTTTGGGCTTTTGGAGTCTAATAAATTTCATATTTGGGACCCCCAACTATTGTTGCCTTTTTATGCAAATAAATAATAAAGCTTTACTGATGTAGCATTACGCTTTTCGTGTTAAATATTGAATATTGTCAAAATTGAGGTAAAATAATTGATTTTACCATTTTTACTATGCGAGTTTGATGCTTTATATACTATGACCCTATCAAATTGCAATATTCCTGTAAGTTTTACATTTGAATAGTGAACAAATATGGTGTTATAACTTGTTATGATCAGAGTACAATATTTGGCAAATTTTACAGGTGACGTAGATGTTACTAAGTCAGATATTTCAGAAATGTGCACTTTTTTGGCTTTTAGGGTAAAATGACTTTAAAACAACCTATGCAATTTAAAGTTGCATTATTATTGAATCAGTTAAATTGATATTAATATTTAGATTACATTAATTTCCAAATTAAGAAACTCGAAAGGAAATACACCATAATGGAATGGGCACCGGCAAAGAGACACTTTCTCGTTCACAGCGCTACATGATTGACGGGGAGTCAATAAAGATATCCATGTCAACCGAAGTTTCTACAAAGGTCACGTGCACACGGGGCCATACCTACACCAGCGCCGACTTCAAAAACGTCGCCTTACAACTATCAGGTGAGTTGTAGTTTATTCAGTTCCGGTTCTAAGCGAAGGATGTCTCTCTAGCGTTCAGTTGTCTGTGTTAAAGTAACTTGAAATGCAACGATACATAACGTGTGCATGACTGAAAAACAATGGTAATTCTTCAGCGATAAAAATCAGTAAACGTTCCAAATTGCACTAACGGGTGAAAACGAACTAGATGCGTCCATCCCGAATTAGTTTCATTTCAAAATGATCGATCCATGGTGAATACGAAGGATCTTTTTCACTTCCTTTTTATTTCTGTCCCACAAACTTATTCTCATTTATAGTGGACACTGAAATCCATCTATACTACCAAAGGCCAGCCAGTTTCAAATCTCCTTGCCTCGGCCATAGTGACCACTGGTCTAACAGCTGGATCTTCGCGTACTCCACACCGAACCGTTTAACTACAATGTACACACAAAGCCATACATATTATTTACACAATCTAAACTACCAACATATCCAATGCGCAAACGGAGGAACGTGCAATGATGGCATTACCTTGTGAGTGTACTAAACATTTAATATAACTAAATATTCCCAATATAATGATTGCATCTTTTATTACGTTCATAAAAAAATCCATTCCAGTGTTTTGATCAAATACAAACGAAACAATTATATTTATGTTTTATTCAGAATATGCTTAAGTTATTGACAATTGCTTGTCTAATATATATATATATATATATATATATATATATATATATATATATATATATATATATATATATATATATATATATATATATATATATATATATATATATATATATATATATATATATATATATATATATATATATATATATATATATATATATATATATACATACATATATATATATATATATATATATATATATATATATATATATATATATATATACATACATATATACATACATATATACATATATATATATATATATATATATATATATATATATATATATATATATATATATATATATATATATATATATATATATATATATATATATATATATATATATATATATATATATATATATATATATATATATATATATATATATATATATCTATATATATATATATATATATATATATATATATATATATATACATATATATGTATATATATATATATTCTCAAGTATTTAAATTATCAATGACTTTGGAATATTGTAAATAAAAGGTAAATATAACTGTTTTTTGTGCATTTGATCAAAACACATGATTGAAAATATCATTATTTTATTTGGAGAAAATTGTTTTGAAGCAGTGGAAATTATAATTTCACTTACAAAATAACAAAGTGAAGTAGATAATTTCCATGAGTTTGCAAGTACGTACAGCAATGTACAAACTGTGTCCTGTATTTTTTTAGTCCCCAATTCCTGCTCTCCCAATCCATGTTTGAGCGGTGGAACCTGTACAGATGGTGAAGATTCGTACATCTGTGAATGTGACACTGGTTACACTGGCGTTGATTGCGAGACGACGAGTAAGTATTCTAAATTATTTTAAATTTGCCTACGTTTTAATGAAAATGTTTTAATTAGTAATAAGAATAATTAATAAATAAATATGTTGATATATCTATGTAATCAGTATATTACAATGTTTTGAACACGAATGTTGAATGCGTGTGGGCGTGAATGTGAGTGTGCGTGTGTGCGTGTTTTCCTGAATAAAACCCAGAAATACGGCTTTATGTTATTTAAAAATCATTGTTTTGCAGCAAAGGAAAATATAGTTTAACATAAAAAATAATTAACTGAAGTAGAATACTCTACATGGGGTTGCAAGTTCCCTACGTTATTGTACAAACTGTGTGCTATATGTTTTGTTTTGTAGTCATCAATTACTGCTCTCCCAATCCATGCATGAACGGTGCGACTTGTACAGATGGTGTAGACTCGTACATCTGTGAATGTGTTCTTGGTTACACTGGCGTCTACTGCGAAACGAGTAAGTATTATTATGAATTTGCTATCGCTTTAATCAACACGTCTAACTAGTAATGGCTATATATATATATATATATATATATATATATATATATATATATATATATATATATATATATATATATATATATATATATATATATATATATATTATGTGTTTGCGTGCGTGCGTGCGTGTGTAAATAGTATATTATAATATTGTAAACATGAGTGTTGGATG
Source organism: Lamellibrachia satsuma (assembly GCA_033239005.1). Lineage (NCBI taxonomy): Eukaryota > Metazoa > Annelida > Polychaeta > Sabellida > Siboglinidae > Lamellibrachia > Lamellibrachia satsuma. Next base: position 3,064,867 of record BSQZ01000062.1, on the reverse strand, counting down.
TGGCAAATTGACTAATCATGTTATCACGTAGAAAGTTTGTAATAACCGGTAATACTTAGTTATAGTAGTATTGTAAAAATAATACACATTAATTCGACAAATGTAGTTTTGGTCTGCTTTGGGCATTGTTTGATAATTCAATATGCAAATTTCATAATAAAATTTTTTGTAGATGTAAATGAGTGTGCTTCTAACCCATGCGCAAATGGAGGAACGTGCAATGATGCTGTTTACTTCTACACGTGCGAATGTGCTCATGGATTCTCGGGTGTAACATGTCAGAGTGAGTTTTTTTATAACTAAGTATTCCAGCTATAGTCTACTGCTAATTTCATGATGTTTGTATTAGAATTTCACTTCAGTGTTAAAATTTAATATATAAGGGTCAACTCGATTATTATTTTGCATAAAATGCACAATCAGAATTTATTTTCCTATTATATATGTATGTGTGTACGTATGAATGTATGTACGTATGTACGTATGTACATATGTACGTATGTACGTATGTATGTATGTGTGCATGCATGCATGCATGCATGTCCGTCCGTCCGTCCGTCCGTCCGTCCGTCCGTCCGTCCGTCCGTCCGTCCGTCCGTCCGTCCGTCCGTCCGTCCGTCCGTCCGTCCGTCCGTCCGTCCGTCCGTCCGTCCGTCCGTCCGTCCGTCCGTCCGTCCGTCCGTCCGTCCGTCCGTCCGTCCGTCCGTCCGTCCGTCCGTCCTGGCATGCCTGCCTGCATGCCTGTCTGCATGTCTGTCTGTCTGCCTGTAATCGGTATGTTGGTCATCGTTGTATTCTCACAGCAGTGGTTTTCTTTCGCATTTCTGTTACCATTGTAACTTTTTTAACGTAGCAAATGTTCATTTATTCGTTACTACCATTCCAGGGTCGTGCACCTTTCCAGCGAACTACCAGGGCAGCGACTGGCTTAACTCATGCACAGGCAATATCGGATACTTCTCCAGATACACGTCAGCAGGATTCCAACTAGGCTCGAACGGAGCCTTTTCAGGTTAGTCATCACCGCATGACCCAGCACCATGCTAAGGTTGTTGCTGTTGTTTAATATATATGGTATTACGCATATGTACTATTCACAATTTTCCATGAATCACATGTTAATTGGAACACGTTCCACATTATTCCCGCCTACCTTATTTCTCATTTGGTTGACTGGAAGAACTGAATACTGATGTAGATCTACAAATTCATTTCGATATGTAGGGCGATTAAAAATGTGCCCTCTTTCAGATATGATCTGCCTCGACTTATACGAATCCAACGGGGATGTTTACTACACGTCGACAATGTTGCAGTCGTGCTTCCATGCACAGATGATGCGTAATGGCAGAAGCATTTTGTCGCAAAAACAGATAATAAATGATGGTAGGTGGCGCCAGTAGTCGTCTATTAGTAAATATTATCTTTTGAGCATTTAAAGAAGTATGCATATACTCTCCATTCACAATCCATATCATTTCAGCTATAAGCATAATTGTTGCATTGTTTTTGTTACTAATAGTATTCTTCACTGTTTAATCGTATATTTATCGTTATTATTCTTGTTATCTTTGTAATGGCCCCATTACGTTTGTTATGATAGTGATTTTATTGCGCGTGTCGTTACGATTAATGAATCTTGTGAAGCTGGTTCTGATCGAGGCATTAGTTAGAAAGTTGCATTTTGGGTATTACCAATATTCAACAATAATGTGTTTGTTTAGACAAAGTGGATGACGCAAAAAACTGCCCAGCTGTTACGGAAGAAATAGATGCGGTGGCCTTCATTAAAAGTATGTTGTTTCTTATTTACCTCCTGATGTGCAGTTTCTGTAACTATCACATGTTACGGACGTTGTCAATCACTATGCATAAACACATGAACACTGTATTCTCGACCTATTCCTCGCGGTTAAAATTGGAACTTTATGTCGAACTAAGAAATACCTAAGTCACTATATTACCACGTTGCAGCCCCATTCGTCGGATCTCCGTGTCCCTTCACTGACGGCGTATACCAGGTGACGAACTCGTCGAAGGCGTGCAATGTTACCTGCGACATCGAATCTGTGGTAATGGCAGAAGTGTCGGGCAGCATGATCACACTGAACGGCGACACGACGGATAGTAAGCGTGTTGGTACAGTGCGTTGGCTGCTCACAGACCATTTTATTTCTTTATTTTACAAACCCATCAATTACGCCGACAATGTTATGTTAGCACATTACTTCTTGTAAAGTTTATTATTAGATATATATATGCCTAACTAGCTACAACAAGAATGTTGATGTAAATTAAATTGCAGCGTTTGCGTGTGGATTAAGCACGTGTTTTCGTCCGTGCCCTATTGGCGAATGTGCTGTTAAACAATCCGCGATCGCAGTTGTGTACAAGACATAATCAGATTTTCACCCAAAGCAACAAGCTCTAGATCTCAAGTGGACACAGAAGCCATTGATTTATCCGAAATTCATAAAAGGTGTGAACGTGTAGGCTTCAGCCTACTGTTACGTTTCCCATTGGCGACCATGTTGCCGTTTTGCATGATTATAAGAAAACGGGACCATACAAAATTCTTAAACTTCTTACCTGTCGTTGTCATCACCTCACTGACATGCTGATCGAGTTTAGTCAAAGTCTCTTTTTCTAACTCATTTAAAATGCCTGAACATCCATACCCTTAAATGTTTACCAATTTCTGCATGAATTACTACGCACACCTGCCTAGTGGCGAAAAAATTGACAAAAATCCTTCCGCCTATTGAAATCATCAAAAATTCCTCAGCACACTGTCGACTTGGTCTACCAGCAAATTTGCCAATGTGCCTGCTCAAATGTAGTTTTGCCAGATGATATGATTTTTTTTAATTACACATATCTAAAATTACTGTGCCCTACATTCGTGTCACACACCAGGAAGTGTTACTGAGACACGATCCATGTATTCTTACAGCTAAGCCACTGAAGTTGACCTTGACATGCATGGATGACATTAGCGGAAGTTCACTCGACAGCGACGCAAACGGCGACATTCTAATTCTGGGCAACCTACAGAATTTGCCGGACGTCCTTCATCCGACGTTCTACTGTGCTGTGAGCATGCAATACTGCCCTCTGGTGGATATGTTAATATTTTCACCGTCGACATTAAGTGAAATCAAGCTATGTGCCCATCTGTCAGCGGATCGTAGTCGTAACGTGAAATTAACTCACAGATAATACTGTCGATTGAAACTACGCTCTTTACGCCAATAATAAAAAATAACTGATACATATGTTTTTGGAAAATAACATTAATAAGAACCGAAAATGTGTAATTTAAACTTAACACACATAGCGCCTTATAGCGAACAACGTGTGTTTTAAATTCGTTGCAGAAAATTTAGTTCGGAAGTCGTGTGATTTTAAGACAATAAACCTATTTTTTTGCCCGGTACGTCATTATTTTATGTGTATAACTATGAATAATACATAACAGTTCGGTGAATTATTACTGAAATGAAATTTGGCTTTTGGAAAAGTTTGGCTAATTTTGCTGTTGACGTAGTTGTTACAATGTCAGATATTTAAAAAATTGCACGGAACCCCAACATATGTTGTTTTGTTAGAGATAAATTTCTGCCAAATTTTTACTGAAGTGAAATTATTGTGGGTCAATTATTGAATAAATATTGTCGAAATTGAGGTGGTTTTTTTAACTTACATAAAATAATACATTTAAATTGTTTATGCATATCTGGCATATTATTATGTCAAATTCCATGTTTTGCTTTAATATTTGAATAGTGAATAAATATCGTGTCAGGACTGATTAAGCCCAGAACACAGTATATTGCTAATTTTGTTGGTGACGTAACTGTTACAATGTAAGATATTTAAAAATGTTCACATTTTCGGCTTTTGGAATCTAATAAATTTCATATTTGGGACCCCCAACTATTGTTGCCTTTTATGCAAATAAATAATAAAGCTTTACTGATGTAGCATTACGCTTTTCGTGTTAAATATTGAATATTGTCAAAATTGAGCTAAACTGTGGTTAAAAAATTACATAATATAATTGATTTTACTATTTTTACTATGCGAGTTTGATGCTTTATATAGTATGACCCTATCAAATTGCAATATTCCTGTAAGTTTTATATTTGAATAGTGAATAAATATGGTGTTATAACTTATTATGATCAGAGTACAGTATTTGGCAAATTTTACAGGTGACGTAGATGGTACTAAGTCAGATATTTCAGAAATGTGCACTTTTGGGTTTTTAGGGTAAAATGACTTTAAAACAACATATGCAATTTAAAGTTGCATTATTATTGAATCAGTTAAAGTGATATTAATATTTAGATTACATTAATTTCCAAATTAAGAAACTCGAAAGGAAATACACCATAATGGGATGGGCACCGGTAAAGAGACACTTTCTCGTTCACAGCGCTACATGATTGACGGGGAGTCAATAAAGATATCCATGTCAACCGAAGTTTCTACAAAGGTCACGTGCACACGGGGCCATACCTACACCAGCGCCGACTTCAAAAACGTCGCCTTACAACTATCAGGTGAGTTGTGGTTTATTCAGTCCCGGTTCTAAGCGAAGGATGTCTCTCTAGCGTTCAGTTGTCTGTGTTAAAGTAACTTGAAATGCAACTATACATAACGTGTGCATGACTGAAAAACAATGGTAATTCTTCAGTGATCAGATAAAAAAAATCAGTAAACGTTCAAAATTGCACTAACGGGTGTATACGAACTAGATGCGTCCATCCCGAATTAGTTTCATTTCAAAATGATCGATCCATGGTGAATACGAAGGATCTTTTTCACTTCCTTTTTATTTCTGTCCCACAAACTTATTCTCATTTATAGAGGACACTGAAATCCATCTATACTACCAAAGGCCAGGCAGTTTCAAATCTCCTTGCCTCGGCCAGAGTGACCACTGGTCTAACAGCTGGATCTTCGCGTACTCCACACCGAACCGTTTAACTACAATGTACACACAAAGCCATACATATTATTTACACAATCTAAACTACCAACATATCCAATGCGCAAACGGAGGAACGTGCAATGATGGCATTACCTTGTGAGTGTACTAAACATTTAATATAACTAAATATTCCCAATATAATGATTGCATCTTTTATTACGTTCATAAAAAAATCCATTCCAGTGTTTTGATCAAATACAAACGAAACAATTATATTTATGTTTTATTCAGAATATGCTTAAGTTATTGACAATTGCTTGTCTAATATATATATATATATATATATATATATATATAAATATATATATATATATATATATATATATACATATATATATATATATATATATATATATATATATATATATATATATATATATATATATATATATATATATATACATGTATATATATATATATACTTATATATATATATACATACATATATACATACATATATACATACATATATACATACATATATACATACATATATATATATATATATATATATATATATATATATATATATATATATATATATATATATATATATATATATATATATATATATATATATATATATATATATATATATATATATATATATATATATATATATATATATATATGTATATATATATATATATATATTCTCAATTATTTAAATTATCAATGACTTTGGAATATTGTAAATAAAAGGTAAATATAACTGTTTTTGTGCATTTGATCAAAACACATGATTGAAAATATCATTATTTTATTTGGAGAAAATTGTTTTGAAGCAGTGGAAATTATAATTTCACTTACAAAATAACAAAGTGAAGTAGATAATTTCCATGAGTTTGCAAGTACGTACAGTACTGTACAAACTGTGTCCTGTATTTTTTTAGTCCCCAATTCCTGCTCTCCCAATCCATGTTTGAGCGGTGGAACCTGTGCAGATGGTAAAGATTCGTACATCTGTGAATGTGACACTGGTTACACTGGCGTTGACTGCGAGACGACGAGTAAGTATTCTAAATTATTTTAAATTTGCCCACGTTTTAATGAAAATGTTTTAATTAGTAATAATAATAATTAATAAATAAATATGTTGATATATCTATGTAGTCAGTATATTACAATGTTTTGAACACGAATGTTGAATGCGTGTGGGCGTGAATGTGAGTGTGCGTGTGTGCGTGTTTTCCTGAATAAAACCCAGAAATACGGCATTATGTTATTTAAAAAACATTGTTTTGCAGCAAAGGAAAATATAGTTTAACATAAAAAATAATTAACTGAAGTAGAATAATCTACATGGGGTTGCAAGTTCCCTACGTTATTGTACAAACTGTGTCCTATATGTTTTGTTTTGTAGTCATCAATTACTGCTCTCCCAATCCATGCATGAACGGTGCGACTTGTACAGATGGTGTAGACTCGTACATCTGTGAATGTGTTCTTGGTTACACTGGCGTCTACTGCGAAACGAGTAAGTATTATTATGAATTTGCTATCGTTTTAATCAACACGTCTAACTAGTAATGGCAATATATATATATATATATATATATATATATATATATATATATATATATATATATATATATATATATATATATTATGTGTGTGCGTGCGTGCGTGCACGTGTAAATAGTATATTATAATATTGTAAACATGATTGTTGAATGTAGCAAATTGACTAATCATGTTATCACGTAGAAAGCTTGTAATAACCGGTAATACTTAGTTATAGTGGTATTGTAAAATAATACACATTAATTCGACAAATGTAGTTTTGGTCTGCTTTTGGCATTGTTTGATAATTCAATATGCAAATTTCATAATAAAATGTTTTGTAGATGTAAATGAGTGTGCTTCTAACCCATGCGCAAATGGCGGAACGTGCAATGATGCTGTTTACTTCTACACGTGCGAATGTGCTCATGGGTTCTCGGGTGTAACCTGTCAGAGTGAGTTTTTTTATAACTAAGTATTCCAACTATAGTCTACTGCTAATTTCATGATGTTTGTATTAGAATTTCACTTCAGTGTTAAAATTTAATATATAAGGGTCAACTCGATTATTATTTTGCATAAAATGCACAATCAGAATTTATTTTCCTATTATATATGTATGTGTGTACGTATGAATGTATGTACGTATGTACATATGTACGTATGTACGTATGTATGTATGTGTGCATGCATGCATGCATGCATGCATGTCCGTCCGTCCGTCCGTCCGTCAGTCCGTCCGTCCGTCCGTCCGTCCGTCCGTCCGTCCGTCCGTCCGTCCGTCCTGCCTGCCTGCCTGTCTGCCTGCCTGCCTGTCTGCATGTCTATCTGTCTGCCTGTAATCGGTATGTTGGTCATCGTTGTATTCTCACAGCAGTGGTTTTCTTTCGCATTTCTGTTACCATTGTAACTTTTTTAACGTAGCAAATGTTCATTTATTCGTTACTACCATTCCAGGGTCGTGCACCTTTCCTGCGAACTACCAGGGCAGCGACTGGCTTAACTCATGCACAGGCAATATCGGATACTTCTCCAGGTACACGTCAGCAGGATTCCAACTAGGCTCGAACGGAGCCTTTTCAGGTTAGTCAACACCGCATGACCCAGCGCCATGCTAGGGTTGTTGTTGTTGTTTAATGTATATGGTATGATGCATATGTACTATACATTATTTTCCATAAACCACATGTTAATTTGAACACGTTCCACATCATTCCCGCCTACCTTATTTCTCATTTGGTTGACTAGAAGAACTGAATACTGATGTAGATCTACAAATTCATTTCGATATGTAGGGCGATTAAAAATGATCCCTCTTTCAGATATGATCTGCCTCGACTTATACGAATCCAACGGGGATGTTTACTACACGTCGACAATGTTGCAGTCGTGCTTCCGTGCACAGATGATGCGTAATGGCAGAAGCATTTTGTCGCAAAAACAGATAATAAATGATGGTAGGTGGCGCCAGTAGTCGTCTATTAGTAAATATTATCTTTTGAGCATTTAAAGAAGTATGCATATACTCTCCATTCACAATCCATATAATTACAACTATAAGCATAATTGTTGCATTGTTTTTGTTACTAACAGTATTCTTCACTGTTTAATCTTATATTTGTCGTTATTATTCTTGTTATCTTTGTATTGGCCCCATTACGTTTGTTATGATAGTGATTTTATTGCACGTGTTGTTACGATTAATGAATCTTGTGAAGCTGGTTCTGATCGAGGCATTAGTTAGAAAGTTGCATTTTGGGTATTACCAATATTCAACAATAATGTGTTTGTTTAGACAAAGTGGATGACGCAAAAAACTGCCCAGCTGTTACGGAAGAAATAGATGCGGTGGCCTTCATTAAAAGTATGTTGTTTCTTATTTACCTCCTGATGTGCAGTTTCTGTAACTATCACATGCTACGGACGTTGTCAATCGCTATGCATAAACACATGAACACTGTATTCTCGACCTATTCCTCGCGGCTAAAATTGGAACTTTATGTCGAACTAAGAAATACCTAAGTCACTATATAACCACGTTGCAGCCCCATTCGTCGGATCTCCTTGTCCCTTCACTGACGGCGTATACCAGGTGACGAACTCATCGAAGGCGTGCAATGTTACCTGCGACATCGAATCTGTGGTAACGGCCGAAGTGTCGGGCAGCATGATCACACTGAACGGCGACACGACGGATAGTAAGCGTGTTGGTACAGTGCGTTGGCTGCTCACAGACCATTTTATTTCTTTATTTTACAAACCCATCAATTACGCCGACAATGTTATGTTAGCACATTACTTCTTGTAAAGTTTATTATTATATATATGCCTAACTAGCCACAACAAGAATGTTTATGTAAATTAAACTGCAGCGTTTGCGTGTGGATTAAGCACGTGTTTTCGTCCGTGCCCTATTGGCGAATGTGCTGTTAAACAATCCGCGATCGCAGTTGTGTGCAAGACATAATCAGATTTTCACCCAAAGCAGCAAGCTCTAGATCTCAAGTGGACACAGAAGCCATTGGTTTATCCGAAATTCATAAAAGGTGTGAACGTGTAGGCTTCAGCCTACTGTTACGTTTCCCATTGGCGACCATGTTGCCGTTTTGCATGATTATAAGAAAACGGGACCATAAAAAATTCTTAAACTTCTTACCTGTCGTTGTCATCACCTCACTGACATGCTGATCGAGTTTAGTCAAAGTCTATTTTTCTAACTCATTTAAAATGCCTGAACATCCATACCCTTAAATTTTTACCAATTTCTGCATAAATTACTACGCACACCTGCCTAGTGGCGAAAACAATTGACAAAAATCCTTCCGCCTATTGAAATCATCTAAAATTCCTCAGTTGCACTGTCGACTTGGTCTACCAGCAAATTTGCCAATGTCCTTGCTCAAATGTAGTTTTGCCAGATGATATGATTTTTTTAATTACACATATCTAAAATTACTGTGCCCTACATTCGTGTCACACACCAGGAAGTGTTACTGAGACACGATCCCTATATTCTTACAGGTAAGCCACTGAAGTTGACCTTGACATGCATGGATGACATTAGCGGAAGTTCACTCGACAGCGACGCAAACGGCGACATTCTAATTCTGGGCAACCTACAGAATTTGCCGGACGTCCTTCATCCGACGTTCTACTGTGCTGTGAGCATGCAATACTGCCCTCTGGTGGATATGTTAATATTTTCACCGTCGAAATTAAGTGAAATCAAGCTATGTGCCCATCTGTCAGCGGATCGTAGTCGTAACGTGAAATTAACTCACAGATAATACTGTCGATTGAAACTACGCTCTTTACGCCAATAATAAAAAATAACTGACACATATGTTTTTGGAAAATAACATTAATAAGAACCGAAAATGTGTAATTTAAACTTAACACACATAGCGCCTTATAGCGAACAACCTGTGTTTGTAATTCGTTGCAGAAAATTTAGTTCGGAAGTCGTGTGATTTTAAGACAATAAACCTATTTTTTTGCCCGGTACGTCATTATTTTTATGTGTATAGCTATGAATAATACATAACAGTTCGGTGAATTATTACTGAAATGAAATTTGGCTTTTGGAAAAGTTTGGCTAGTTTTGCTGTTGACGTAGTTGTCACAATGTCAGATATTAAAAAAAATTGCACGGGAACCCCAACATATGTTGCTTTGTTAGAGATAAATTTCTGCCAAATTTTTACTGAAGTGAAATTATTGTGGGTCAAATATTGAATAAATATTGTCGAAATTGAGATGTTTTTTATTTTAACTTACATAAAATAATACATTTAAATTGTTTATGCATATCTGGCATATTATGCTTTATATAATATCATTACGTCAAATTCCATTTTTTGCTTTTATATTTTAATAGTGAATAAATATCGTGTCAGGACTGATTAAGCCCAGAACACAGTATATTGCTAATTTTGTTGGTGACGTAACTGTTACAATGTAAGATATTTAAAAATTTTTCACATTTTGGGCTTTTGGAGTCTAATAAATTTCATATTTGGGACCCCCAACTATTGTTGCCTTTTTATGCAAATAAATAATAAAGCTTTACTGATGTAGCATTACGCTTTTCGTGTTAAATATTGAATATTGTCAAAATTGAGGTAAACTGTGGTTAAAAAATTACATAAAATAATTGATTTTACCATTTTTACTATGCGAGTTTGATGCTTTATATAGTATGACCCTATCAAATTGCAATATTCCTGTAAGTTTTACATTTGAATAGTGAACAAATATGGTGTTATAACTTATTATGATCAGAGTACAAAATTTGGCAAATTTTACAGGTGACGTAGATGTTACTAAGTCAGATATTTCAGAAATGTGCACTTTTTTGGCTTTTAGGGTAAAGTGACTTTAAAACAACATATGCAATTTAAAGTTGCATTATTATTGAATCAGTTAAATTGATATTAATATTTAGATTACATTAATTTCCAAATTAAGAAACTCGAAAGGAAATACACCATAATGGGATGGGCACCGGTAAAGAGACACTTTCTCGTTCACAGCGCTACATGATTGACGGGGAGTCAATAAAGATATCCATGTCAACCGAAGTTTCTACAAAGGTCACGTGCACACGGGGCCATACCTACACCAGCGCCGACTTCAAAAACGTCGCCTTACAACTATCAGGTGAGTTGTAGTTTATTCAGTTCCGGTTCTAAGCGAAGGATGTCTCTCTAGCGTTCAGTTGTCTGTGTTAAAGTAACTTGAAATGCAACGATACATAACGTGTGCATGACTGAAAAACAATGTTAATTCTTCAGCGATAAAAATCAGTAAACGTTCCAAATTGCACTAACGGGTGAAAACGAACTAGATGCGTCCATCCCGAATTAGTTTCATTTCAAAATGATCGATCCATGGTGAATACGAAGGATCTTTTTCAGTTCCTTTTTATTTCTGTCCCACAAACTTATTCTCATTTATAGTGGACACTGAAATCCATCTATACTACCAAAGGCCAGCCAGTTTCAAATCTCCTTGCCTCGGCCAGAGTGACCACTGGTCTAACAGCTGGATCTTCGCGTACTCCACACCGAACCGTTTAACTACAATGTACACACAAAGCCATACATATTATTTACACAATCTAAACTACCAACATATCCAATGCGCAAACGGAGGAACGTGCAATGATGGCATTACCTTGTGAGTGTACTAAACATTTAATATAACTAAATATTCCCAATATAATGATTGCATCTTTTATTACGTTCATAAAAAATCCATTCCAGTGTTTTGATCAAATACAAACGAAACAATTATATTTATGTTTTATTCAGAATATGCTTAAGTTATTGACAATTGCTTGTCTAATATATATATATATATATATATATATATATATATATATATATATATATATATATATATATATATATATATATATATATATATATATATATATATATATATATATATATATATATATATATATATATATATATATATATATATATATATATATATATATACATATATATATATATATATATATATATATATATATATATATATATATATATATATATATATATATATATATATATATATATATATATATATATATATATATATATATATACATATATATATATATATATATATATATATATATATATATATATATATACTTATATATATATACATACATATATACATACATATATACATACATATATATATATATATATATATATATATATACATATATATATATATATATATATATATATATATATATATATACATATATATATATATATATATATATATATATATATATATATATATATATATATATATATATATATATATATATATTCTCAATTATTTAAATTATCAATGACTTTGGAATATTGTAAATAAAAGGTAAATATAACTGTTTTTTGTGCATTTGATCAAAACACATGATTGAAAATATCATTATTTTATTTGGAGAAAATTGTTTTGAAGCAGTGGAAATTATAATTTCACTTACAAAATAACAAAGTGAAGTAGATAATTTCCATGAGTTTGCAAGAACGTACAGCAATGTACAAACTGTGTCCTGTATTTTTTTAGTCCCCAATTCCTGCTCTCCCAATCCATGTTTGAGCGGTGGAACCTGTACAGATGGTGAAGATTCGTACATCTGTGAATGTGACACTGGTTACACTGGCGTTGACTGCGAGACGACGAGTAAGTATTCTAAATTATTTTAAATTTGCCTACGTTTTAATGAAAATGTTTTAATTAGTAATAATAATAATTAATAAATAAATATGTTGATATATCTATGTAATCAGTATATTACAATGTTTTGAACACGAATGTTGAATGCGTGTGGGCGTGAATGTGAGTGTGCGTGTGTGCGTGTTTTCCTGAATAAACCCAGAAATACGGCTTTATGTTATTTAAAAATCATTGTTTTGCAGCAAAGGAAAATATAGTTTAACATAAAAAATAATTAACTGAACTAGAATAATCTACATGGGGTTGCAAGTTCCCTACGTTATTGTACAAACTGTGTGCTATATGTTTTGTTTTGTAGTCATCAATTACTGCTCTCCCAATCCATGCATGAACGGTGCGACTTGTACAGATGGTGTAGACTCGTACATCTGTGAATGTGTTCTTGGTTACACTGGCGTCTACTGCGAAACGAGTAAGTATTATTATGAATTTGCTATCGCTTTAATCAACACGTCTAACTAGTAATAGGCATATATATATATATATATATATATATATATATATATATATATATATATATATATATACCTATATATATATATATATTCATATATATATATATATATATATATATATATATATATATATATATATATATATATATATTATGTGTTTGCGTGCGTGCGTGTGTAAATAGTATATTATAATATTGTAAACATGAGTGTTGGATGTAGCAAATTGACTAATCATGTTATCACGTAGAAAGTTTGTAATAACCGGTAATACTTAGTTATAGTAGTATTGTAAAAATAATACACATTAATTCGACAAATGTAGTTTTGGTCTGCTTTGGGCATTGTTTGATAATTCAATATGCAAATTTCATAATAAAATGTTTTGTAGATGTAAATGAGTGTGCTTCTAACCCATGCTCAAATGGAGGAACGTGCAATGATGCTGTTTACTTCTACACGTGCGAATGTGCTCATGGATTCTCGGGTGTAACATGTCAGAGTGAGTTTTTTTATAACTAAGTATTCCAGCTATAGTCTACTGCTAATTTCATGATGTTTGTATTAGAATTTCATTTCAGTGTTAAAATTTAATATATAAGGGTCAACTCGATTATTATTTTGCATAAAATGCACAATCAGAATTTATTTTCCTATTATATATGTATGTGTGTACGTATGTACGTATGTACATATGTACGTATGTACGTATGTATGTATGTGTGCATGCATGCATGCATGCATGCATGTCCGTCCGTCCGTCCGTCCGTCCGTCCGTCCGTCCGTCCGTCCGTCCGTCCGTCCGTCCGTCCGTCCGTCCGTCCGTCCGTCCGTCCGTCCGTCCGTCAGTCCGTCCGTCCGTCCGTCCGTCCGTCCTGGCATGCCTGCCTGCATGCCTGTCTGCATGTCTGTCTGTCTGCCTGTAATCGGTATGTTGGTCATCGTTGTATTCTCACAGCAGTGGTTTTCTTTCGCATTTCTGTTACCATTGTAACTTTTTTAACGTAGCAAATGTTCATTTATTCGTTACTACCATTCCAGGGTCGTGCACCTTTCCTGCGAACTACCAGGGCAGCGACTGGCTTAACTCATGCACAGGCAATATCGGATACTTCTCCAGATACACGTCAGTAGGATTCCAACTAGGCTCGAACGGAGCCTTTTCAGGTTAGTCATCACCGCATGACCCAGCGCCATGCTAAGGTTGTTGTTGTTGTTTAATATATATGGTATTACGCATATGTACTATTCACAATTTTCCATGAATCACATGTTAATTGGAACACGTTCCACATCATTCCCGCCTACCTTATTTCTCAGTTGGTTGACTGGAAGAACTGAATACTGATGTAGATCTACAAATTCATTTCGATATGTAGGGCGATTAAAAATGATCCCTCTTTCAGATATGATCTGCCTCGACTTATACGAATCCAACGGGGATGTTTACTACACGTCGACAATGTTGCAGTCGTGCTTCCGTGCACAGATGATGCGTAATGGCAGAAGCATTTTGTCGCAAAAACAGATAATAAATGATGGTAGGTGGCGCCAGTAGTCGTCTATTAGTAAATATTATCTTTTGAGCATTTAAAGAAGTATGCATATACTCTCCATTCACAATCCATATCATTTCAGCTATAAGCATAATTGTTGCATTGTTTTTTTTACTAATAGTATTCTTCACTGTTTAATCGTATATTTGTCGTTATTATTCTTGTTATCTTTGTATTGGCCCCATTACGTTTGTTATGATAGTGATTTTATTGCGCGTGTCGTTACGATTAATGAATCTTGTGAAGCTGGTTCTGATCGAGGCATTAGTTAGAAAGTTGCATTTTGGGTATTACCAATATTCAACAATAATGTGTTTGTTTAGACAAAGTGGATGACGCAAAAAACTGCCCAGCTGTTACGGAAGAAATAGATGCGGTGGCCTTCATTAAAAGTATGTTGTTTCTTATTTACCTCCTGATGTGCAGTTTCTGTAACTATCACATGTTACGGACGTTGTCAATCACTATGCATAAACACATGAACACTGTATTCTCGACCTATTCCTCGCGGTTAAAATTGGAACTTTATGTCGAACTAAGAAATACCTAAGTCACTATATTACCACGTTGCAGCCCCATTCGTCGGATCTCCGTGTCCCTTCACTGACGGCGTATACCAGGTGACGAACTCGTCGAAGGCGTGCAATGTTACCTGCGACATCGAATCTGTGGTAATGGCAGAAGTGTCGGGCAGCATGATCACACTGAACGGCGACACGACGGATAGTAAGCGTGTTGGTACAGTGCGTTGGCTGCTCACAGACCATTTTATTTCTTTATTTTACAAACCCATCAATTACGCCGACAATGTTATGTTAGCACATTACTTCTTGTAAAGTTTATTATTATATATATGCCTAACTAGCTACAACAAGAATGTTGATGTAAATTAAATTGCAGCGTTTGCGTGTGGATTAAGCACGTGTTTTCGTCCGTGCCCTATTGGCGAATGTGCTGTTAAACAATCCGCGATCGCAGTTGTGTACAAGACATAATCAGATTTTCACCCAAAGCAACAAGCTCTAGATCTCAAGTGGACACAGAAGCCATTGATTTATCCGAAATTCATAAAAGGTGTGAACGTGTAGGCTTCAGCCTACTGTTACGTTTCCCATTGGCGACCATGTTGCCGTTTTGCATGATTATAAGAAAACGGGACCATACAAAATTCTTAAACTTCTTACCTGTCGTTGTCATCACCTCACTGACATGCTGATCGAGTTTAGTCAAAGTCTCTTTTTCTAACTCATTTAAAATGCCTGGACATCCATACCCTTAAATTTTTACCAATTTCTGCATGAATTACTACGCACACCTGCCTAGTGGCGAAAAAATTGACAAAAATCCTTCCGCCTATTGAAATCATCTAAAATTCTTCAGTTACACTGTCGACTTGGTCTACCAGCAAATTTGCCAATGTGCCTGCTCAAATGTAGTTTTGCCAGATGATATGATTTTTTTTAATTACACATATCTAAAATTACTGTGCCCTACATTCGTGTCACACACCAGGAAGTGTTACTGAGACACGATCCCTGTATTCTTACAGGTAAGCCACTGAAGTTGACCTTGACATGCATGGATGACATTAGCGGAAGTTCACTCGACAGCGACGCAAACGGCGACATTCTAATTCTGGGCAACCTACAGAATTTGCCGGACGTCCTTCATCCAACGTTCTACTGTGCTGTGAGCATGCAATACTGCCCTCTGGTGGATATGTTAATATTTTCACCGTCGACATTAAGTGAAATCAAGCTATGTGCCCATCTGTCAGCGGATCGTAGTCGTAACGTGAAATTAACTCACATATAATACTGTCGATTGAAACTACGCTCTTTACGCCAATAATAAAAAATAACTGATACATATGTTTTTGGAAAATAACATTAATAAGAACCGAAAATGTGTAATTTAAACTTAACACACATAGCGCCTTATAGCGAACAACGTGTGTTTTAAATTCGTTGCAGAAAATTTAGTTCGGAAGTCGTGTGATTTTAAGACAATAAACCTATTTTTTTTGCCCGGTACGTCATTATTTTATGTGTATAGCTATGAATAATACATAACAGTTCGGTGAATTATTACTGAAATGAAATTTGGCTTTTGGAAAAGTTTGGCTAATTTTGCTGTTGACGTAGTTGTTACAATGTCAGATATTTAAAAAAATTGCACGGGAACCCCAACATATGTTGTTTTGTTAGAGATAAATTTCTGCCAAATTTTTACTGAAGTGAAATTATTGTGGGTCAATTATTGAATAAATATTGTCGAAATTGAGGTGGTTTTTTTTAACTTACACAAAATAATACATTTAAATTGTTTATGCATATCTGGCATATTATTATGTCAAATTCCATGTTTTGCTTTAATATTTGAATAGTGAATAAATATCGTGTCAGGACTGATTAAGCCCAGAACACAGTATATTGCTAATTTTGTTGGTGACGTAACTGTTACAATGTAAGATATTTAAAAAATGTTCACATTTTCGGCTTTTGGAATCTAATAAATTTCATATTTGGGACCCCCAACTATTGTTGCCTTTTTATGCAAATAAATAATAAAGCTTTACTGATGTAGCATTACGCTTTTCGTGTTAAATATTGAATATTGTCAAAATTGAGCTAAACTGTGGTTAAAAAAATTACATAATATAATTGATTTTACCATTTTTACTATGCGAGTTTGATGCTTTATATAGTATGACCCTATCAAATTGCAATATTCCTGTAAGTTTTATATTTGAATAGTGAATAAATATGGTGTTATAACTTATTATGATCAGAGTACAGTATTTGGCAAATTTTACAGGTGACGTAGATGGTACTAAGTCAGATATTTCAGAAATGTGCACTTTTGGGGTTTTTAGGGTAAAATGACTTTAAAACAACATATGCAATTTAAAGTTGCATTATTATTGAATCAGTTAAAGTGATATTAATATTTAGATTACATTAATTTCCAAATTAAGAAACTCGAAAGGAAATACACCATAATGGGATGGGCACCGGTAAAGAGACACTTTCTCGTTCACAGCGCTACATGATTGACGGGGAGTCAATAAAGATATCCATGTCAACCGAAGTTTCTACAAAGGTCACGTGCACACGGGGCCATACCTACACCAGCGCCGACTTCAAAAACGTCGCCTTACAACTATCAGGTGAGTTGTGGTTTATTCAGTCCCGGTTCTAAGCGAAGGATGTCTCTCTAGCGTTCAGTTGTCTGTGTTAAAGTAACTTGAAATGCAACTATACATAACGTGTGCATGACTGAAAAACAATGGTAATTCTTCAGCGATCAGATCAAAAAATTTAGTAAACGTTCAAAATTGCACTAACGGGTGTATACGAACTAGATGCGTCCATCCCGAATTAGTTTCATTTCAAAATGATCGATCCATGGTGAATACGAAGGATCTTTTTCACTTCCTTTTTATTTCTGTCCCACAAACTTATTCTCATTTATAGTGGGCACTGAAATCCATCTATACTACCAAAGGCCAGCCAGTTTCAAATCTCCTTGCCTCGGCCAGAATGACCACTGGTCTAACAGCTGGATCTTCGCGTACTCCACACCGAACCGTTTAACTACAATGTACACACAAAGCCATACATATTATTTACACAATCTAAACTACCAACATATCCAATGCGCAAATGGAGGAACGTGCAATGATGGCATTACCTTGTGAGTGTACTAAACTAAATATTCCCAATATAATGATTGCATATTTTATTACATTCATCCAAAAAATCCATTCCAGTGATTTGATCAAATACAAACGAAACAATTATATTTATGTTTTATTCAGAATATGCCTAAGTCATTGACAATTGCTTGTCTAATATATATATATATATATATATATATATATATATATATATATATATATATATATATATATATATATATATATATATATATATATATATATATCTCAATTATTTAAATTGTCAATGACTCCGGAATATTGTAAATAAAAGGTAAATATAACTGTTTTTTGTGCATTTGATCAAAACACATGATTGAAAATATCGTTATTTTATTTGGAGAAAATTGTTTTGAAGCAGTGGAAATTATAATTTCACTTACAAAATAACAAAGTGAAGTAGATAATCTGCATGAGGTTGCAAGTACGTACAGTACTGTACAAACGGTGTCCTGTATTTTTTTAGCCCCCAATTCCTGCTCTCCCAATCCATGTTTGAGCGGTGGAACCTGTACAGATGGTAAAGATTCGTACATCTGTGAATGTGATACTGGTTACACTGGCGTTGACTGCGAGACGACGAGTAAGTATTTAAATTATTTTAAATTTGTCTTCGTTTTAATGAAAATGTTTTAATTAGTAATAATAAGAATTAATAATTAAATATGTTGATATATCTATGTAATCAGTATATTACAATGTTTTGAACACGAATGTTGAATGCGTGTGGGCGTGAGTGTGAGTGTGCGTGTGTGCGTGTTTTCCTGAATAAAACCCAGAAATACGGCATTATGTTAATTAAAAAACATTGTTTTGCAGCAAAGGAAAATATAGTTTAACATAAAAAATAATTAACTAAAGTAGAATAATCTATATGGGGTTGCCAGTTTCCTACGTTATTGTACAAACTGTGTCCTATAAGTTTTGTTTTGTAGTCATCAATTACTGCTCTCCCAATCCATGCATGAACGGTGCGACTTGTACAGATGGTGTAGACTCGTACATCTGTAAATGTGTTTCTGGTTACACGGGCGTCTACTGCGAAACGAGTAAGTATTATTATGAATTTTCTATCGTTTTAATCAACACGTCTAACTAGTAATGTCAATATATATATATATATATATATATATATATATATATATATATATATATATATATATATATATATTATATATATATATATATATATATATATATATATATATTATAT
This sequence comes from Lamellibrachia satsuma, assembly GCA_033239005.1. Lineage (NCBI taxonomy): Eukaryota > Metazoa > Annelida > Polychaeta > Sabellida > Siboglinidae > Lamellibrachia > Lamellibrachia satsuma. Next base: position 3,045,165 of record BSQZ01000062.1, on the reverse strand, counting down.
ATATATATATATATATATATATATATATATATATATATATATATATATACCTACATATATGTATACATATATATATATATATATATATAAATATATATATATATATATATATTTATATATATATATATATATATATATATATTATATATATATATATATATATATATATATATATATATATATATATATATATATACCTACATATATGTATACATATATATATATATATATATATATATATATATATATATATATAATATATATATATATATATATATATATATATATATATATATATATATATATATATATGTGTTATGTGTGTGCGTGCGTGCGTGCGTGCGTGCGTGTGTAAATAGTATATTATAATATTGTAAACATGAGTGTTGAATGTAGCAAAATGAGTAATCATGTTATCACGTAGAAAGCTTGTAATAACCGGTAATACTTAGTTATAGTGGTATTGTAAAATAATGCACATTAATTCGACAAATGTAGTTTTGGTCTGCTTTTGGCATTGTTTGATAATTCAATATGCAAATTTCATAATAAAATGTTTTGTAGATGTAAATGAGTGTGCTTCTAACCCATGCGCAAATGGAGGAACGTGCAATGATGCTGTTTACTTCTACACGTGCGAATGTGCTGATGGATTCTCGGGTGTAACATGTCAGAGTAAGTTTTTTTTATAACTAAGTATTCCAACTATAGACTACTGCTAATTTCATGATGAGTTTCACTTCAGTGTTAAAATTTAATATATATGGATCAACTCGATTATTATTTTGCATAAAATGAAAAATAATAACGTATGTACATATGTATGTATGCATGCATGTCCATCCGTCCGTCCTTCCGTCCGTCCGTCCGTCCGTCCGTCCGTCCGTCCTGCCTGCCTGCCTGCCTGCCTGCCTGCCTGCCTGCCTGTCTGCCTGTTTGTCTGTCTGCCTGTAATCGGTATGTTGGTCATCGTTGTATTCTCACAGCAGTGGTTTTCTTTCGCATTTCTGCTACCATTGTATCTTTTTTAACGTAGCAAATGTTCATTTATTCGTTACTACCATTCCAGGGTCGTGCACCTTTCCTGCGAACTACCAGGGCAGCGACTGGCTTAACTCATGCACAGGCAATATCGGATACTTCTCCAGGTACACGTCAGCAGGATTCCAACTAGGCTCGAACGGAGCCTTTTCAGGTTAGTCATCACCGCATGACCCAGCGCCATGCTAAGGTTGTTGTTGTTTAATATATATGGTATTACGCATATGTACTATTCACAATTTTCCATGAATCACATGTTAATTGGAACACGTTCCACATCATTCCCGCCTACCTTATTTCTCAGTTGGTTGACTGGAAGAACTGAATGCTGATGTAGATCTACTAATTCAGTTTGATATATAGGGCGATTAAAAAGATGCCCTCTTTCAGATATGATCTGCCTCGACTTATACGAATCCAACGGGGATGTTTACTACACGTCGACAATGTTGCAGTCGTGCTTCCGTGCACAGATGATGCGTAATGGCAGAAGCATTTTGTCGCAAAAACAGATAATAAGTGGTGGTAGGTGGCGCCAGTAGTCGCCAATTACTAAATGTTATCTTTTGAGCATTTAAAGAAGTATGCATATCTTCTCCATTCACAATCCATATCACTACAGCTATAAGCATAATTGTTGCATTATTTTTGTTATTAATCGTATTCTTCACTAATTAATCGTATATTTGTCGTTATTATTCTTGTCATCTTTGTAATGGCCCCATTACGTTTGTTACGATAGTGATTTTATTGCACGTGTCGTTACGATTAATGAATCTTGTGAAGCTGGTTCTGATCGAGGCATTAGTTAGAAAGTTGCATTTTGGGTATTACCAATATTCAACAATAATGTGTTTGTTTAGACAAAGTGGATGACGCAAAAAACTGCCCAGTTGTTACGGAAGAAATAGATGCGGAGGCCTTCATTAAAAGTAAGTTGTTTCTTATTTACCTCCTGATATGCAGTTTCTGTAATTATCATATATTCCTATCAACATCCTCATAACTGTTCACTATTTTAAATACTTCTATTTGGTCTTTCTTAGTCTCCTGGTCTCTAGTGTTGTCAAACCACATTGTAATAAGCGACTTTCATAACTAAGGTCTCTCAATTCTGGAATCATTTTAGTTGCTCTTCGTTGTATTCTTTCTAGCTTGTCTATGTAATTTTTACGATACGGCCTCCATGCTTGAATACAATATTCCAAATGTACTCTAACTATTGCTTTGTACAGGGGTACAATTAGCTGTTTCTCCTTATACATGATAGTTCTCCTAATTAGCCCTAGAATTTGATTTCCTTTTGAAGCAGCAATCCCACATTGCTCTGAAACTTTCATGTCAGCAGTAAATGTTATTCCTAAGTCCTTTTCTTGTGTGGTTCTACCTAGTACAGCATCCCCCATTTTATATTCTTCGTCCACGTTTCGATGTCCTATGTGTATACATTTGCACTTCCCAAAATTGAATAACATTTGCCATTTTTTCTGACCATTTAACTAATTTATCTAGATCATCCTGTAAACTTTGTTTATCTGTATCATTTGTAATCTTTCTGAATACTTTTGTATCACCTGCAAATTTGAGTACTTTGCTAGATATGTCATCTTCTAGATCATTTATATATATTAAAAACAGTATAGAGCCTAATACTGATCCCTGTGGAACCCCTCTCAAAACCGATTTCCAGTTTTAAATCTCACCGTCTACTATTACTCTCTGTCTTCTGTGTGTAAGCCACTTTTCTGTCCAGTTGATTACATCATTGCCTATACCATGGGCTTTTAGTTTAAGTAACAATCTTTGGTGTGGCACTTTATCGAAAGCTTTCTGAAAATCTAAGTAGACAACATCCACTGGTGACCCGTCATCTACCCACTTTGCAATTTCTTCCAAAAAACACAATATATTGGTTAGACATGACCTTGCTTTTAGGAACCCATGTTGAGATGTATTTATTAAATTATGTTTTACAAGGAATTCCACCATGTGGTCTCTAATTAATGTTTCGAGTAATTTACATACAACTGATGTTAAACTCACTGGTCTGTAATTTTCTGGCTTGTTCCTTGATCCCTTCTTAAATAGCGGCGTAATGTTTGCTTCTTTCCATTCTGAAGGAAATATTCCTTCTTCTAGTGACAAGTTAAACAATTTTGCAAGTGGTGTACTAATTTGCTCAACAATTTCCTTAAGCAGTTTTGGAACTTTATGTCTAACTAAGAAATACCTAAGTCACTATATTACCACGTTGCAGCCCCATTCGTCGGATCTCCGTGTCCCTTCACTGACGGCGTATACCAGGTGACGAACTCATCGAAGGCGTGCAATGTTACCTGCGACATCGAATCTGTGGTAACGGCAGAAGTGTCGGGCAGCATGATCACACTGAACGGCGACGCGACGGATAGTAAGTGTGTTTTCGTACAGCAGTGTGCGTTGGGTGCTCACAGACCATTTTATTGGTTATTTTACAAACCCATGAATTACGCCACAAATGTTACGTTAGCACATTACTTCTTGTTAAGTTTCTTATTATATATCTGCCTAACTAGCCACAACAAGTATATTTATATAAATTAAATTGCAGCGTTTGCGTGGATTAAGCACGTGCTGACATGCTGATCGAGTTTAGTCAAAATCTCATACTTTTAACTGAATTAAAATGCATGAACGTGCCATACCCTTAATTTTTTTTACCAATTTCTCCATGAATTACTACGAACACGGGCCTTGTGGCGAAAAAATTGCCAAACATCCTTCCGCCTATTTAAATCATCTAAAAATCCACAGTTACACTGCAAACATGGTCTACCAGCAAACTTGCCAATGTGCCTGCTCAAATGCAGTTATGTCAGATGATATGATTTGTTTTAATTACACATATAACAAATTAATGTGCTCTACATTCGTGCAACACACCAGGAAGTGTAACGGAGGCCCGATCCCTGTATTCTTACAGCTAAGCCACTGAAGTTGACCTTGACATGCATGGATGACATTAGCGGAAGTTCACTCGACAGCGACGCAAACGGCGACATTCTAATTCTGGGCAACCTACAGAATTTGCTGGACGTCCTTCATCCAACGTTCTACTGTGCTGTGAGTATGCAATGCTGTCTGCGGATCGTAGTCGCAGCAGCGGATCCAGGGGGTCCGTAGGCCATGAAGGGGGGGTCTTAGACCCCCCTGTGTCGGTGGCAAATATTACGGTAAAGGAACACGAAGGGGAGACCGGGACTAGTCCGTCCCCGGGACAAGTCCGCCAACCGGCTTTTATTCCGTGCCGTTGCAGAATTTAGTAATTTCGGTCACATGATTAAGTCACATGATCATCAAACTACATGCAGCGCAGTGTTCGAAATGATCACTGACTCTTGAGGGTCCCCGAAAAAAAATCTTCTTAAAAATCTTCTTTTCAGGCACTGTATTGGCAATTAACGCCTATTTTTGTGGAAAAAAAACTTGCTTGCTATCATAGCGACCTGTAGTTATTTCAACCTGTAGTTATTTTACCAACTTAGGTTGAATGCACTTGTTGTAAGTCGCTCTGAACAAGAGCGTCTGGTAAATGACTAAATTGTAAATTGTGGTTTAAACCATTCTTACTGGAGTAATCCGCTTGCAGGCACAGTGCTCTGTAATTCTGAGAAGTAAAATGCCAGGGTAAATGTGCCTTAACTAGACACTCATTGGTGGCATTACTGCAGACACCCAACAGCTGGCGCCCTTAACCACAGAACACACACTCATCAATGGTATGAGTGGAATGATTTAAGATGTTTTTAACAGAGATTAACTGAATGACAATAGAGTGAGCTGAAAGAATCAGCTAAACTACCAACATAATGATGTCGAGTCCTGCAAAAAACGTCAGGTTCTGCGAAAACCATCGAGTTCTTGCTGCGAGATCGGTCGAATTCTGCGAAACCTGTCGAGTTCTGTGATAACCGTCGAATTTTAGCAAAGAAGAACCAGAGTAGCTTCACACGCAACAACAGGTACAACAGCGGAAGGGTAATTACATCGGTACAACGATAAAATTGAACCCTAGATAAAAAAAAATTCGTATGGGAGGTCCATCGTGCCTTATGGCAGGACCCCCCAGACCCCCCTAATTTCGAACACTGATGCAGCGGGAACCTGACGTCCACGAGTTGCTGGCTGGAAAGTTATGAACAACAAAACTGATTTTGTTGACTGAAAGTTATTATTATTTTTTCTTTTCGATTAAATTTCAGTACTTATAATTGGCAATGGTTAGACATTCAGAGTGCTCAGTAAGGCCCTTATATCAGAGTTATTGTTTGTTGCTCTATCCAGAGTCTGTGGTATTTAGTTGCCGGCTACCAAATATGTCTCTGTGTTGGGGCACGTCCGCCTATGTGCTACGGAGCAAGTTCGTCCGTAGGACATCTGATGTAAAATGCCCAGGATCACCTGTGAACATAAACACACTAACATGCACTCTAATAAAGACTTCCAGTTGTCCAGTTTAATGCCATATTTTAATAAAAAGTGATGAAACCAGATTTTATTTCATTATTTTCTAGCCGATGCAGTACCAAACGTTGTTTTTTGTTTGCTTGGTTTATTTCATAGATACAACATAATTTGTGAGGATTTTAAGTTTCTAACAAAATGTTTAATGTGTATCATAAACATGACGTTTATTGACATAAAAATAAAACAAAACTGCACTGTTATTGTGTATTTGGTGCTTAAAGTACGTGTGGGGCGAACTTGCACCGGCCCCTGGGCGGACTTGCCCCGACATGAGGCAAGTTTGCCCATGCTTGGGTAGGTCTACTAAAAGTCACATTTGGATATTGGCTTGTAACTGTTTTGGCATTTGTTGATAGCACAAATGTGGACAAGATATTTTCGTTCAATTTAAGGCCGAAATTGCTACAACGTATGTTGTAAATTCGTTGCAGAAAATTCAGTTCGGAACTCGTGTGGTTTTAAGAGAGTAAACCTATTTTTTTGCCCGGCACGTCTTTAGTTTTTTATGTGTATAAAGATGAATAACTATTACTGAAATGACATTAATCGTGGTAAAATTTGGCTTTTGGAAAAGGTTTGGCTAATTTTGCTGTTGCCGTAGTTGTTACTATGTAAAATATTAAAACAAATTGCACAGGAACCCCAACATATTTAGCTTTTAAAAAAGCTAAATACGTTGGGGTTCCTGTGCAATTTTTTATCTCTAAATAGAGATAAATTTCTGACAAATTGTTACTGAAGTGAAATTATTGTTGGTCAAATATTGAATAAATATTGTCGAAATTGAGATGTTTTTCCACGACATAATACATTACATAAAGTAATACATTTAAATTGTTTATGCATATCTGATATGTTATGCTTTATATAATATCAATATATCAAATTACAATTTTCTTTTTTATATTTGAATAGTAAATAAATATCGTGTCATGACTGATTAAGCCCAGAACACAATATATTGTTAATTTTGTTGGTGAGGTAACTGTTACTATGTAAGAATTTTTTTTAATGTTCACATTTTGGGCTTTTGGGGTCTAATAAATTTCATATTTGGGACCACCAAATATTTTGCCTTTTTATGGAGATAAATAATAAAGCTTCACTTACATTAATCTTTCTGGGTTAAATATTAAATATTGTCAAAATCGAGCTAAACTGTGGTTTTCTCTGACTTAATAAATTACATAAAACAATTGATTTTACCATTTTTGTTGATGCGAGTTTGATGCTTTATATAATATGACCCTATCAAATTGCAATATTCCTGCAAGTTTTATATTTAAGTAGTAAATAATTTTTTTTATGAATGATTATGATCAGAGTACAGTATTTTGCACATTTTTTGCTGGTGACGTAGATGTTACTATGTCAGATATTTAAGAAATATGCACTTTTTTGGCTTTTAGGGTAAAATGATTTTCAAACAACCTATGACATTTAAAGTTTCATTACGATTAAATCAATTAAACTGATATTAATCTTAAGATTACATAAATTTCCAAATGAAGAAACTCGAAAGGAAATATAACATCATAAAGAGCACCGGTAAAAAGACACTTTCTCGTTCACAGCGCTACGTGATTGACGGGGAGTCAATAACGATATCCATGTCAACCGAAGTTTCTACAAAGGTCACGTGCACACGGGGCCATACCTACACCAGCGCCGACTTCAAAAACGTCGCCTTACAACTATCCAGTGAGTTTTTTTTATTCAGTCTCAATTCTAAGCGAAGGATGTCACTCTAACGTTCAGTTGTGTGTGTTAAAGCAATTTGAAATGCAAAGATACATAATGTGAGTTACAACTAGTAATGTTATAATCGACCGGTAATGTAATAAATCGACCAGTAATGTAATAATCGACCGGTAATGTAATAAATCGACCGGTAATGTAATAATCGACCGGTAATGTAATAAATCGACCGGTAATGTAATAATCGACTAATAATGTAATACATCGACCAGTAATGTAATAAAAATGGTGATGATAATCATTATGATGAGGATGGTGGTAATGATGATAATAATAATGATAACGACGGTGATGATGAGAGTGATAAATGGTTATGATGATGAGGAGGAAGAAGATGAAGGCAATTAAGCAGTCTCAGTG